>OY292537.1:9922786-10465361 GCA_958496365.1 Subacronicta megacephala
AAATGAAGAGTGCTCTCGGTATTTCGCAAGGTGCACGAGTTTTTCTAAATTAGCACGAAACGAGTCGGTTGTTTGAACCTATTTTGTTTTCTAGAATTTATCATTAGTCCAAAAACATGTCATGAGTTTCACTCATAATTTAGTAGCCTACTTTTTTGTACGGTGATCACCACATCGAGTTACCTACCATAAAATGTAAAATTTTCTCAGTTGGTATTGAACTTAATTATCAACGTTTTATGATTCAAAATAATTTGGAGAAAGATTTTACAGTTTCGTATAACCTGCAAAATGATTACCCTTTCGTAGTTTTTAAATATTAGCTCATTTCTAACAGAACATAAATTGATATCGATTCTTGTCCATACTTAGTATGGGGAGTATTAAAAAAAAATTCATTTTCGTTGCATCAGTAAAATAAATTTTAATTGACAGTGTGTTGGTTTTATATAGTTCGTACATAATACCATAAGGGGTACATCAATCAAAGGCTAGCTTGCCTTGATATCGCCTTAGAGTGCTCCGATACGACGACCTTAATTTAGTAAATAAATTTAAAAGATATATAAAATTACTATTAAATATATAGTGCAAACAACCGACCCGCTCTCTTCGTCGTAATTGTTTATTTATCGATATCTTTTTGTCGTTAGGGTACATCACTATTATTGGTTTCAACGATATTGTATTAAAATTGATATTCAAATGTAACATTGTCTTGTCATCACATTTTATTTAAATGTACATATCACTTAAGGTTTAATATAATTTGCTCACCATTTAATAACAAGGTCTATTTTATGCTTGCAAGACTATTAGTTTTTATACACATGTCAATCTTATCGACATTTTTATTTAGTAGAAGTACTCTGTGCAGTAAATCTTGTCTAGTACTTGCAAATAGATTGATTGAGATACTAAACCTATCAAAATTTGACTTCCATTGTACGTACTCGTACTACAGTAAAAGTTATAAAAAAGTATTCTCAGTTTAGTCTCGGAATCAAAAATCGGACTATACGAGTATCTAGCACTATACCCTACCTGCAACTCGAACTCTCGCATAAAGGCAAAGAGTTAAAAGGCACAAAATAATGTATTTTAAAAACAAACCTTTTTACATATTAAACTAGCTTTCCGCCCACGGCTTCGCCCGTGTTTTTTTTTTCGGTCTTTTTTTTTGCTATAAACCTCACGGAGCCCGAGTCCTTTCCAACGAATGCAAAACCGTGGAAATCGGTTCGTGCGTTCTGGAGTTATAGCGTCAGGATGGAAAACCCGACTTATTTTTATATAGTAGATTAAATAAACATAATGTAAACTTTCTTTAAGATGAATCTACTGTTTGAAATAAACATAATATCGCTTCTGGCGTCAAAAGCTAACGTCGTATGAAATTGTATGACAAAGTTGTTTCACGGTCTGAAAAGTAAGTGAACTTGTCACGTATGAGTTCATAAGATTCAAGCGTTGCTCACAAAGGTACTTGACTTCAAATTACATTATAATAAAACGTAGTTTGTTTTGCTAAATACTAGGATTTCTTCAACCTTTTAAGCTTCCTCTGGCTGAGGCCTGTTTCCCAGCAGTGGGAACAATGTAGGCCGATAAAAAAATAAAACACTGCTAATAGATACTGAATTCAATACCGATTGCAAAATATAAAACTGATGACAAGATTCTGTTTGATCCAGTGCTTAGAATTATATCCAGGTACCAATATCGATTGTATTATTGTGAAGATAACCCATTTCTTGAGTAAACTCTGCCCAATGGCAGTTTCCCAATGTTACAATCTACAGAGTAACATATAAATGGAGTGCCAAGTCAGGAGTCACTGGTCAGGGTAAAAATAAACTTCTTGCGTACCCAATATCTTTTTGTAACGGGGTGCTACGAATGTTAACGCTCTGTTTGTTACATACTCCATGATATAAAACCATTCTTATCGCTTTAGATTAAAATATTGACATTTATCAACCACGTTTATGTCCAGCATAAATGATTATTGATAGTTTTGTGTCAATTCGAGTCAGTGATGTCGACCCACCCTTATATAAATGTAAATACGTTCGAAAATCGTGTAACCCCACGATTCAATGCCAAATATAAACTAATTTTAGTAGATTTTTAATATTATATTATTGTGTAAGAAAACTGGTTGCACGGTGAAATACCGAATTAAAAATATGAAAAAAAAAACTCTTAATTTCTATATTCGTATATACGATCATAGTCGAGAGGTCGTGCCATGTCTTAGTGTATGTGTATATTGAAATATTCCCTTATTAATATATTAAAATATAAAAAAATATCGGTTAATAATACGCCTCGACAGTCCCTCTCTGTCTTGTACACTGCAGGCCAAAGGGATTAAAAAACAATGAATATTAAAGCTTCGATTTAAATAATTTTTGAAAGCGTTAAATTTATAATATTACTTAGTATGTAAGTGTATGTATTTTATAGAATAATGTATATTTTACCAACGATTCTTATTTGTGAACCATTTATTTTGGTGTTCTGTGCATTTCTTTCGTCTCGAATACATTCTCCAATAATGTTTTAAGTTAAGGTTGATGTTTCGAATATATTTTATGTATGTACAAAAACAGCTATTTCTTCATTTATTATACAATTTCAAACCTAAATATTATTCCTATTGTATTTTAGACTTAAACATTTCCGTTTGACTTTCCTACTGTGTAGGTGTATTCTATTAAAATAATATTAAATTATAATTATTAAATTGTAATGTAAAATTCCAATCTCGATGATTTTTAATTAATATATTAAATATATTCATCCTTAGGTGTAAGATGTTTAGTGAATCGCGCAGAATTATTTTGTATTTCTTTAATTTTTTTTTTAAATGCCATCAATGTCTGAAAATACAGGCAAAGTACTTTGAAAACTTAAAAAATAAAATATATATATAGTCAATCATTTTTATTTGTTAACAATATAATTCTGCGTGAAATAATATGAATAAAAAAAAACAAGTTAAAAATCGTCACCAATATCCGTCTAACTTCCTCCCCATACGTTGACGTAGATCTTAATTTCGTCTTTTTCCATTTATATGAGTTTAAAATTGATTTCAAAACCCTGTAATTCATAGATCCCTTAGCAAATTAGTGATTAAACTTTGATAGATAATATTTATCTGCAATTTCCTGTCATTTTTTGTTTTAAAAAGTGTTTATATAATATTGAGTTACTTAACTACTTTTTTTGTGAATTTCTATTTGTATTTTTTTTTTATATAAAAAATATTCTCCAGTCTGCAGATTATTATTATCTGTCAAAACCCTTGAAAAAAAAAGAAAACAAAATGATATCATTATAAAGGCTGAGGACACAATTTTTAAGATATACAATGTCTTCTAAACAGGGTAACTTTCATTTACTGTTGAGTGGATTTTTAAATAGCAAACGTTGTTATTCGATTTTTACTCTTGTCTATTACAACAAGTACGTTTTCCGTAGATTTTACAATATGTTCTGTCAATGAGTGACGAATGGAATCGTCACGTGTTATGACGTCACAATGTATCAGTAGTTATATCGAACAAAATATACTCTTTAATCTTCAAAATAAATTAAACTTCCTTTAACTCTCTGTGTAAACTACATGAACAATTTTAATTTCCTAGTTAAATAAAAATATAGGTAGCTATAGTAGTAAATAATGTTTCTAGATACAGTATTTATTTGTACATGTAAAGAAAAAAACTGTTTATCAAATAGATAAAAAAAATAGTAGACAACTGAAGGATCTGTTGGAATATAAGTGTAATATAAAATTAGATAATGTTTAAGTGTTATTCCCATTTAATTTGTAAACCGAAGATGTTAAGTGTGACATTATAAATAAACATTTATAGTATAGATAGTTATATGTACTATATCATAGTCGTTACAATAGATGAGATTATAATTTTAAATGTATCTTGGCTGGGAGATGACATTTTTGTTTTTTAGTGGCCAATAATTTCGGCCCGACGTGTATTGCCCACCGATTACCCAATGGTGTGCCAATTGTTTTGCCAGATAGTGTAATAATGACTAAAATTATTTTCTACCTTACAAACATTGTATAGATGGCTTCAATATTGGCGCCAACGTGTTAGTGCGATCATTTACAGATTGTTAGAAAGGGATGCCTTTCTACAGATCAAATATCGCCATCCCTCTCTCTCATTTTAAATGCTCGAATTAACATTGCAAAGTCTTGCGAAGCTGGCCTTCTGATTGGCTAAGATTTTACGTGAGATTCAGGGCCAAAATGTGGAGGGTGGCTAAATTCGCCATCATTAGCCGAAACTGATGTAGATAAATTTATTGTTGCTTATAGACGACTAGTGGTCAAAAGGCAGGAAATATTCTTGTTGTCCCGAGCCGACAGTATAGGCCACTATATTGTTTGTTGTATTGTAATCGCATTATAGTTTTAATTGTAATTTATTCAATATAAATTGTTATAGTTTGCGCTGCATATGTTAGATATAAGAATTGTAACATTTCAACGTATCTCGACGAGATTTTGGATTTCATTTATTCAACAAATTAATTTGTTCTAGTATTAAATTCATGATCTTCAGTAATATTAGGTGTTTAACATAACATACCATCACGCCTGTATTCCCCGTAGGGTTAGGTAGACGTGTACTAATGTACACCCACAGTTCGCCGGTATGTTTAGGTCCTATGTACTAAGGGGCGAGCCTGTTATCATTAACTGGACACAAAATCCAAACTCCGAGCTGTTACTGAGAATTTCGTAGAAAAACCCAATAACACTGCTCGACCTGGGACCTGCTTGAATCCAGGACCTCTAGCGTAGCAGTCGCGCTTAGGACCACTGGACTGATGAGGCTTATTATTTTATTTATTCATTATAGTATTTATTCATGGATAACAGTTTGTTAGAGTTATTTCTATGAAGTTCAGGTAAAAATTCCCATTATTTTTGTGGAATTCGTGACTCGTAGAATTGGACGTGTGGTTACCATATGCAGCGCAGACTAAGTAAGTACTACGTTATATCTTCCATTAGATTCGTAGACGCTGTGAGCTGAGTATGCATATTACACAATAAATACAATATGGATTTCAATGTTACGTAGTTTTATTTGTACGTGCATGTACTTGATTTGACGCTTTAACCTTAAACCATTTAAGGTACCATCTTTTAGTAGATTTGATATTCCAGACCTCTTTTTGCAGCAGAAAACCGAACAATTTGGTATTTTGAGAACCGCTGTGTTCACTCGCGCGGCTGGACTTGGTTTAGTTAAAAATCCGAGCGGCAACCTAGTTTTATAAATTCATATGCCCATTTGGGCTTGTACTTTGGCGGAGTATTTTCCAGAATAATCTCACTTTGTATGGTAAGCTTGTAGTCGCCGGCATATAATGTGATACAAAACTCAAATTTCTCCAAATGATTTTAAACCTTAAGATGGTGCAGATTAAGTTCAAAATCAACTGAGAAAATTTGACATTTTGTGGTAACGTCATAAAAATTTCGTCATAGAAATTTTTATGACGCATATCCACTGCTGAACGAAGGTCTCTCCTATAAACTTCCACAACGACTGGTTATATATTATGCTGCCTGCATCAAAAAAGATAAACTTACCCTCGTCTGAATACTAGCCAAGTAGTTAGAATGCTCACTTTGTAGTTACAACGGCCAGAGTTGGAATCCGAACTTGGCGCCGCTGATTTTAAGTTTTTTCATGCGGCTTTTTGCCTCAGACAAAATTCAAATGAACATTTAGCATAGATAATGAATTCTTTCTTGTTCATTGTTGATACACTTTATTTAGCTGAGTACCTATATCCCAAGTTTTTGTTTTACCGTCATTTTATATGATTGTGTAAACCAATCAACGAGCGTTGAAGACAATTGCCAACTCATCAAAACTATGATACAAACAGTCTTATTACAAAAAACTAAAAAATCCTTGGTTTAAACCTGAACTATCAAGTCCAGGCTTATCTGCAGAACCATGGTGTAAATTTGTCCGTATTACAAAACATAAATAAACCGTGATCTTCTTAGTACCGTGTTTTGAACCATGATCTACATATTAACCACAGATTAATACAAATATCATTCGTTCACCATGATATCATTCAATTTTAACGTTCCGTATGCCCAGAAAACAAAACGTTTTGGTAATAATCTAACGATTAAATAAGGTTTAGAAGTGTTAAAAATATGATGACCTCTTTTTCATGGATAAAAACATTAGTTATTTCGTCGATTGCAGTTGTGTTTAGGTTTAAGCACATTACTTATGTCGTATTCATTGCTTATGATAAATCCAAGTAGGTACGTGTAACGAAACGTAGCATTCTTGCGCGTTATATGAAACCATAACATTAAACAAAACCAAGTTGAACAAAGTTTTATTTAGCCTTGGAATTTTAAGCTATCGGAATTTCTAATAGAACAATTGTCTGTAGCCTATTAAGTTATATAAAATAATGATAACTGATTATGAGGGGTGTTAAAGATTGATGTGCGTGTGTATTTGTGAGATTGTGTGCTTGTGTGACTATGGTGGTTGCTTCTGGTTGTGGGTATGAAGTGGTTACTTGTCTCATTATCATTATGTAGGAATTACCTAACAATTCTACACGTGTATTGATGCTTTTGATATACGGCGCTAGGTGTAGAGTATTTAACGATTGGTGTAGTTGCTTGGGAATCACAAAATTTTTATTCAATAAGATATTGTGATGGACCAACGAAAGAGAAAAATATCTCCTTGAAGTCTTTAATTTATTGATTTTAAGCTAACTCCAATTTTAAATGTTATAGGATAGGTATACTAATGCACAATCATGCACATATTCGAGGACAAAAATAAAGAGAAACATTGACAGATACTATTTAGACCATCGTTGGCATCGTTAAACTAGGGGCCACCGAGGTTTAGCGTTAGACCATGACATAGTCTAAGGATTATCGCAAAACCACGATTTGTAATATCATTTTTGTTTAAACCGTAGTTTATAGAGGCTTAGACCTGGGTTTTTAGTTAAACCGCTTTTTGTAATAAGACAGAAAGGGTTTAACTGTAGGTTCTACAACCAGCAAGCAAATTATCCTATCAAAACATTTGACACACTTTACTACATGTAATAAATCATATTGACCGAATTCATAATTAATATCATTCCCTAGTTACTCTTGCAACAAAACTAGAAAAAATACCTTCATCAAAGTTGCAGCGAAGTGTGAAAATATTCATTTGAGTGAACCAAAGAGTTTGCATTTTTTTATCCATTTTGTTCCATCTGGCGCGCCTCGGCAAACATATATCCTAATCCCTTGCGCAAACAATGTGACAAAAAATTCTGGAAAACAGCTGAACACACGAAATTTTTTTCAAACGTAGTGCTACCACAGATAACAAATGAAAATCGGCATCGATTTCCCAGGGCGCATGTCAGGATTCCCGCCATTTCGTCAGTACTGGTCAGTACCGCGCCGGGAGTGACGCGAGACGCACGCGAATCGCGCTCGCTTCATACAAAATATTGAAATGAATAAAAAATTGTGAATTCATTTAAAATTTGACAGAGGTTGTACAACATTTTGCGTGTGTGCGCGAATTTTTTTCTTCTACGTAGTGCACCGGTGAGATAAGAAGCGCTGCCCCATTGTTTTCGGTAAGTTTTCCATTTATTACAAATCGATATATTCGGGAATATAAATTGTCTACAATGAGTGCAATGTTTTTTGACTTCATCATATTTCTCTGACTACCCTCGAAGACTTGCCGAAGAGATTGCGTGTACTTTGCAATTTCATTAATGTGTTGGACCTCTCTTTTGTAAGCAATTTCCGTAAAAATGTGAACGTATTTTTAAAAGTCCTCCATAGAAAATTACCGAGGTCCCGGGGCAATCTCATTTAGTCAATTGTGTTCCAAAGATATTTTTCCTTTTGTCATGTCAATTTGGTATCTGTTACTTGTTTCCCGTTCTAATGAGGGTACCTATACGAAGAAAATTCTAAGTATAGGTTGTTTTTACGTATGTACTTCTTTTTCTTTTTATTATTGGTGTGGGTACTTTTACGAATTTTTTTAGGTACCAACATTAATACTGAAAATACAGTCTGCTGTAGAAATTGATATCATATTAAGGTTATGGCGAATGTCACGAATCCCTTGATAATAACTATAGGATAAAGGAAGGAAAATGCAGTTTTTTATTGGTAAGAGTCCGACTTATCTACCCTCCTCAGGTAGCAGATCCATGAGGATATTCCATACTATAATAAAAGTAGGTACCTACTATTATAAGAGGTTGGGGTTACGAAGTTAAGGGAGGCCTTTGCCCAGCAGTGGGACACAAAAGAGACTACATAAAAAATGCTATATATAGAAATGTAAGAGGTACGAAGACTTCAATAATATGGTATTCCATAATCATGCTATTCGTGGATTTAAAACATAGAATATGCTTGCATCGGTGACACTATGCAATGACTTAGGTCGGTAAGTATGTACCTATCTATTAAAGTCGTCAAAAGCGACGCTGTCCCCAGTTACCGGCAAATTGAATAAATCATTTTGGCATTGAACATGCATCAATCAAAAACAGATTCTTTTTTATATCTCTCTTTGATAGAAGTTAGGTAATGGTCGTGAGGAAACATGATTTCAGTTTTTAAAGATGTGTAGAGACTGCCCCCGTGGAGTTTTTTTGCCGGATTTATCCATAGATTATTTCAGAACTGTGCAACTAGAGTCAATAACGCTTCATAAACGCTTGAAGAAGCTTATTTGAAACTAGCTTTCCGCCAGCGGCGTCGCCCGCGTGGACTATACGTTTTTTTTCTTTTTTTCGGGATAATATATATTCAATTCAATTCAATTCTTTATTGCATTCCATAATGTACATACAAATTAAAACAGATGGTAAGCTTAAAACTAAGGATCAATTATGGACCCTGATGGGCACAGCACAGTATAGTACGGGAGAGGGAGATGTACGTATACGATTATACATACTTACATATACTTATTGATAATTTAATTTAAGTATATTTTCTAACTATGTATTGCCTACACTATTCATTATATATTGCACTATTTATATCTTAATATGTAATAGCCTATGTCACTCAAGAATAATGTAGCCTTCTATTGGTGACATAATTTTTCAAATCGGTCCAGTAGTTTCAGAGCCTATTCAATGCAAATAAACAATCAAATCTTTCCTCTTTATTATCTATACTAGCTTTCCGCCCACGGCTTCGCCCGCGTGGTTTCTCGGCTTTTCTGCATTTAATTTTTTCCCGTTTTTGCAACATTTTTCATTTATGATCCGCTCCTATTGGTCTTAGCGTGATGAAATATAGCCTATAGACTTCCTCGATAATAGACTATCTAACACTGAAATAATTTTCAAATCGGACCCGTAGTTCCTGAGATTAGCGCGTTCAAGTAAACAAACAAACAAACTCTTCAGCTTTATAATATTAAATATAGATTAGTTTAGATTAAAAAAAATGATTTGATTTGCCATGTCGTAATAATCCAGCGTGGTGGACTAGGACTAAGTACTTATAGCTTGTGGACATAGTCTATAGACATACTAACTCTCCCGTTAAAGGGAAGAAAGTGTAAAAACCTCGGCACAGCTCACAAAAAGCCGCATTAAAAACAGTTTATTTATTTGGGAGCTACGACGCCAAACAGATACGCACGTAATGCTTGTTTTAGTTTTTCAGCTCTAGAGTCACGAATACCTTATTTTTTCTCGCATATTTGGGTCATGGTAGAAAAATAGATGACGCTACGTTCATACATAATACATAACTTCATTGATTGCTTTTACTCATTTTGTTTTCTTAGTGAGAATTATTTCGTTGAAATGAAATGAAATGATGATAGTGTTTCTGTAAATAGAAATTTTACAAGTCGATTTTTTAATTTTTTTTTAACTAGATGGCGCCGTTATTGCTCTAGACCACGGAAAAGATAAATTTATCTCTTCCGTGCTCTAGACAGACGGACCGCATTTCAACTGCAATCCAACCGCAAATTGCAGTTCGGATGCAGTTGAACTGCAAACCAAACGTGCACTCACAGTTCACACGATTGCACGCCGACTGCAATTGAACTACAATCGGACATTTTCACCTGTAGGTACTGTAGGAGTTTGTAACAAGAAGTTTTTAAGTGCGCGTCCCGGCAAGTAGAATATTTGAACAAAAAAGTAAGTAGTGTTTGAAATATGTCAAAAAAATAATTTTATATTAATGTCAGAAGATTAAGAATTTTCCCTTGAACGAATATAGAAGTTGTGATTTCCCTAATCAAGTGTTTTTAACGTAGAAGCATTACGATCCCATAATAATAGTCCTGGTGCTTCTACAGTACCGTGGATGCATTTAATAACAATTACTTCGCATGTAATACCCAATGGTATATACTTAGGTACCAAAGCTTAAAAAAACACCCAGACTTGAAATAAATCTGTAGGCCACACAATGTTCCGTGTTGGATCAAACCGACAACCCCTTTTTTAGTGTGAAAATCCTTATGGATTTCCTCCGCCTCTCAAAAGGAAAGGCGGAGGGTATATATGGGACTCCTACCGACTGAAAACACGCGGCCATCCATAGCACAATGCGGAGGGAGACTCCGAGATCTCCAATGAACGCACCGGTGGCCCTCCTGTGCCTTGCTCTTGGCACGTTAGAGTTCCTTGGCCGCTTAGAGTTGCTCTAAGTGGCCGCAACCCAAAAAACCACAAACCCTAGCGCAGCTGTAGATTCGTTGCCCAAAAAATCGCCTTCAAAAAATAATAAAATAATTTTGTCTAAAACAGTTTGGGAAGTCGGTGACTTCTATTTGAGTGGGTCTTTTGTTTTCGCCACAGACTTCCCAAGCTGTTTTATTATAACATTATTTTATTATTTTTTGAAAGCGGTTTTACTTTTTTATTAAAAGTAATTTTATTTTTGAATTTTTAGTGGATAGTTTGTTTATAAGTACTTGTTAGCCAACTAAACGCACTGCTCCAATAAGACAGCAATGTTTCGGAGTAAACGATAATATCATCGATGTTAACAATTTTTAGATTTTTGTTGATATTTTTAAAAAATGGTCAACCGATTTCGATAAAATTTGAGGGACCACCTCTGAAGTATGACCTACCAAACAAAAACAACAATAATTAAAATCGATCCACAATTGGCGGAGAAATCGCGTAACAAACATACAAAACAAAAAAACATACAGACGAATTGAGAACCTCCTCATTTTTGAAGTCGGTTGAAAACGTTGTCGTCGTCTTTTATCAAATGTGATTTGTAACAGAATCAGCTTATAATATAACATAATAAAACGCCCTAATTTAAGAGCTCGCTCGCAAGATGGAAAAAGTTCGCAAAGTAATGAAGATTTAATTAAGTACAGCAAAATTTTCCGAGTCTTTTTAATTAATTATGGAAGAGAGTCAGCGGCTTATTACTGCCTTGTTGCTACGGTTTAAAAAGGAAATCTACGAAAAGTGATCTAAGTGAATACTTATGGTTTTAAATTTCTGAATGATTTGAATCGCTCCATCATATAAACCTAGCTGACTCACTATAGGTATTTAATGGAACATTTATGTTTTTGAAAGTGTGAATTTTCTTGCATAACTGATTTTTGGTGTATTTAAGAAAAAAAGGTTAGGTAAATATTTCCACACTGAGCCCGTGTCTAAGGGTAATTTGAACAATGGATCAAAAGTAAACCCAGACTCGGAATAAACATCTTTGGATCACAAAATCACTTCTGTTTAGCGGGAATATACCCCACGATACTCAATGTGACTACCTTACCTGTTACAGGAAACCATATGTACCTATCTGTATATTCAATTAATATATTTCTATTTTACATTTTTCAATCTGGCAACTGCCATGATGTAAATAAACGAAGACTCATTTTACGTTTTTCGATACGGCAACTATCTAAAAACTTAACTTGAATAATATTATGCGCGCTTTGTTGAAACTTCAGCCTTCAGTTTGCGAAATCTTCTTTAAAACATGTCATATCCATTGTAGCATAGAAATATTCCGAAGAAAATTTATATGTAAGTATGTAAATACTAGGTTTTACCCGCGGCTGCGTCCCCGTCTCCCGTATAAAGAATTTAATCAGACACTCACTGTTGAGTGATGATTAGAATTGAATCGGAAACTAACAGTGATGATCTCTTCTTTCTATGTCTCTTCATATAAAATAAAGTTCAAAGTTTATCTCAGGATCTGTTCAACCAATTGAGATAAGATGTACCGCAGTTTTTAAGTTTAAAAAAAATTAAAATGTGTTAGTTTTTCTTGCGCCAAACCTTAACAAACAGACAACAATTAAGCGACGGTTAATAGCTAGAGCGTTTGACAACGATCATGGTGTTTTCCGATTCGAAACCCACCCATTGCACTACCGACGTGAACCCACTCGTACCATAAGCACTTAGCTTAGCACGAGGGGTTAACAAGAATCCTAATAATTTGCGATGCCCACTGCTACCTAGTAAGCTTTGTTTCAAACATCTCTAGTTGGTTCAGAGACGTTTATATAAACCTAGTCTTTTATAATATCTTCAATGTAGATACAGAAACAGGATTTAATAATAGTATAGATAAACTTTTTACATAAAATGTGCACAGTTGAAAGCTATTGTGTGCAGAATAATGTGTTTGAATAAAACTCACATCAATCACACAAGACTGGATCTGGAATCGATAACGCATTAAAACGACGATTGAAATAGTCTGCTTTGTTTAGTGACGTAGCTGATGTTTTGTTAGTATTGTCAACCTTAAGAGCCTCACACATTAAACAGTTGTTTTTTATGAGATCATTCGGCAAACGAGCAGGCGAGCTACCTGATGGTAAGTAGTCATCGCCGCCAATGGACATCTGCAAAACCAAAGGCTTTGCAGATGCTTTGCCGAGCCTATTTAATAAAAGGGAGGGGAAGGAGAAATGGAAAAGGAAGGGGACTGATTGGAAGGGGGAATTGGGTCTCCGGCGCTCCAGACTCACCGTCTGGATGCATACGCAACATGCAGTAACAACAGTATGCATACTACTACTTGACGTCAATATTCTGTGGGAGGGTAGTACTTCCCCGGTTGTGCTGACCCATTCATGCTAGCACGAAGACATGCCAGCGAGAGTACCACGTCAGTGACATCTGTTGAAATGCAAGTTTCTGCTTCTCAACCGACATAACTTGCTTTACAGCAAGTACGATGTCGTGATTGCTTAGTGGTCATAGCGTCTGGTGTACATAACCAGAAGACGCAGGTACGAATCCTGCCCGCAGTCGTATTTTTCCTTCCCTAAGACAGCAAGCAATAAAAAATATATAGAGTTACAGTCTATCCTTTTAGTCGCATACATTAGGAGAGTCATGCTGCGGCAAAAACTATCTTTCAGTAAACATAACAAGTTTCTGATTGATTGTATGACTGGGCAAAGTCAGCGTTTGTTATGAATAGGCAAAACATTCTAGGAACGAAACTATGTGCTTTGGGTATTTGCAAATTAAATTCTGTCGGCGGCGTTGTTCTTTGTTACAACTCATACATACTTAGATGGGTTTTATCTATTACATACAAGCTTTGACCGGGGCTTAGATACCGTCGACGAATAAAATTATTTATTTTGTATCTACGTATACTAAAAAAAGGTTGCCTCGTTAGTCAAGTGGTCCCAAGCGCGACTGCTACGTTAGAGGTCCTGGGTTCGATTCGCAGGTGCAGCAGTGTAATTGGGTTTTTCTTAGTAGCAGCTTGGAGTCTGGATTTGTGCCCGGTTAACGGCAATAGGCTCGCCCCCCGCGAAGTGTGGGTGTACATTAGTACATCTCCAGCCAGCCCTTCGGGGGATACAGGCGTGATGGTATGTTAAATGTGGTTCTTATACAGAAAAAATGCCTATATTTTTTTAGCATTTATTAAATCCTCGCCGTTGCCAGTGGATCTCATTCACGTCCCTAAAGGATTTATAAAGCGGAGCGCTTCGCTAAACTTTGAGTAGGTACTTACCGAGTTGTAAATAAGTTATAGTGGATGTCGCTATTACTACTGCCATTACATCAAATGCCATACCATGCCATTCATACATTACATGGAAAATTCCTAAAACGTACATTACGTACTTGCTGTAAAGCAAGTCATGTCGGTTGAGAAGCAAACTTGCATTTCAACTGATGTCACTGACGTCACCTCAAAGATGTACATTCATCATACCATCACGCCTGTATTCCCCGATGGGTTCAGCTGAGGTGTACTTAATATACACCTACAGTTCGCCGGTATGTTTAGGTCCCATGTAATAGGGGGCGAGATGGAAATTCAAAATGCAAATTTCGACAAATTTCGACTTTGGCTTAGTGGTCATAGCGTCTGGTGTACCTTCCCGACGACCGAAGACGCAGGGTCGAATCCTGTCCGCGTTCGAGTTTAAGTTTTTCGAGTCGCAAAACAAAACCCAAAAAGTAAACCCCTTTTCTGTAGAATACTTTTTCTGTAGAACCTTCTTAATTTATTCAGTTTCAACTTTCAGTCCCTTGTGCCTTGTGTAAGTGGAAACGCCTTACCCTCAGTAATTAGCGACAACGTCACAATTACCGACTAATTGTCGCAGTTTTGTTAGTAGCTAAGCGAATTCTCTGTATGAACCGAATAGGTACTACAAAGAATGCTCGTTTAGGTACGACAAAAAAAGAGTGGCTTTGTATTTTATATTTTTAAAAGTTGACTAGCAAAAATGCAATGTAGGTCGCACATTACTAGTAATCTTGTTAACCCCTCGTACTAAGCTAAATGCTTTTATTACGAGTGGGTTCACTTCGGTAGTGCAATGGGTGAGGTTCGAACCGGTAACCACATGATCGCAAGTACGATGCCCTAGCCATTAGGCTACCGCCGCTTCTATATCTATATGCTACGACTATGTCAGGCTGTGATCCAACGTTCGCTGAACCTGTTCAGAGATTGTACAACCACCAGCGACTATATCGGAGCAAACATAATTCATAATTATCTGAGTAACTAGAATTAAACCATATCTCAGCGACACAAATTATGTTTTAGAATGAACACTACACACGGCAGTTGTTATTCTGACATAATATGTATACGTATTTTATCCCATTGAGATAACGTTTAATTTTCCTAGTTGCTCAGATAATTAGAAACAAGTCTGTTCGCTCTGATATATTTGATGGTGACTGTACTTATTTGGATCCTTCTAATCTTATGTACGAGTTCTGCCTCTAGTCTAAGGCTGCTTTTTACAGCTTTCATCAGTAGTCGTTAGAGCGACTGCTACTCTAGAGATCCTTGCTTTGTCCAGGTCGAGCAGTATTATTGGATGTTTCTATGACATTCTAATCTCGGAGTTTCGATTTGTGCCCGGGTAATGGCCATCCCCCCTCCCCCCTCCTCCATTACATGAGACCTAATATCTGCGTAATTACAATACTTTGCCGGCAAACTGTGTGTTTAGATCGGTATACCAATGCCTAATCCTTCGGGAAATACAAGCGAGATGGTATGGTTATGTTATAGTATGAAATGATATTTCCAACAAAACGTTTCTGTCCAAGAAGGTTTTAATTGTATGGGGATAATACTTAATCCTCTGAATGGCAGTTTGGCCCTCGTGTTGTTCGGCTATATTTACATGTAAATGAAGAACTTCGGGTACTGTAAATACCTTTAGGACAGGATAAAGTAATTTTTGGGCTCGTGCATTGAACAACATCCGGGTATTTGTGTATGTGAGAAATATCAAACAGAGTGATGATAAATTACATAAATTTAAAAAACCCCCGACCATTGCATTATATCTCGACCGATTTTCATCAAACATAGCTAAGAACACTCCTCACCTTCACCTTTCAAACAAATAAAAAACAAAATCAAAATCGGTTCATCCGTTCTTGAGCTACGATGCCACAGACACAGACACGTCAAACATATAACCCCCGTCGTTTATGCGTCGGGAGTCACAAATCATTTGTACAATACTGTATTGAAATGGATAATAGCTATGACTGTAAGCAAGGAAAGGCAACTGTTGTTTTAGATGGTATATAAGTTCGCTGCAATTCTGTACTGAAAAAAGTTTTGTCTCAAAAACACTAAAAGTCGCTTTTTATTTCCATTAACCTTTACTGTAGCAGACAAATTAAATGAAACCTGTATGTAACAAACAAAATTGAATTCTCCAAAGAACATACAAAGAACTTAATTTATTTATGAGCAGAGCCAGTAGCAAACTGCTGAACAAAATCGCAAATACAGCTATAAATACCTTCCTCCTACCCTTTTCAGCGGGATCGATTTCAAGTTAAACGAGAGGCAGCTAAATATCACTATTATTCATGATGTGACTGCCATTAGACCTTCTCGACCTATTTCTGGGCAAAAACGATAAATGGAAAATGGGTATTAATTAAGTATAAGGTTTTTATGGCTTTTTTTTATTTCGGAACCGATTGTCTACCAATAGGACCATCTCAATTATCCAAATATATGCTCTCTATGACAAATATTATGTATACGCCTGAAAATTAACGACAGATTCAGTCCAAAAACAGGAAAGTTATGCCAACCCGCAATGGGCTAGCGTGGTGGACTATAGCCTAATCCTTCTTGTTCTGAGAAGAGACCCGTGCCCAACAGTGGGACAATGTAATGAGTTGATGATGATAATGGTGATGTACAATGAATTGAAAATCTCTTTGTATTACATTTAGGGTATGGCGACTACATTTCTGACTTTAGTTATAGTCTGTAATTCCTTATATCAACTGTGTTATATATATTTGCACAAAACTTTGAAGTCACGTCTGTTGCCGAGCTCACAGACACATATTTCGCCATATATCGACAGCGGGCAATATGTAACAATGGAGTGAGTTCATCCGTTTTATTCCAACCCTCTGGGATATTACGTGGAGCCTTGTGTTTCGAGACCGGAGGTAAATACTCGATACAAACAAAGATAGGTTTGTTGTACGGAAGTACGGGTTTAAAACAATTCGACATTGTATGAAATGGTGTGCTTTTGGATTGAAAGCCGTGCGGTTTGCTGGCTTTGAGGTAAAGCTTGCGGTTTGTGGGTTTAACTCATTAATAGGTACACAAAACTGTCAAATTTCTCCAAATGATTTTAAACCTTAAATTATTGACGTTAAAGTTCAAAATCAACTGAGAAAATTTGAAATTTTGTGGTAACTTGATGTGCTGGCCACCGTACTTCTACATGCCTCATTTGAAGTCCTTGGTTTGATTCGAGTCGACAAATGTTATTGGATTTCTATGAAATTCTTAGTAGGAGCAGCTCGTAGTTTGTATTATTTGGCTCGCCTCCGCAATAGGGACAAACTGTGGGTGTTCTTTAGTGCCTTCATCTCTGCCTAACCCTTCGGGAAGGCAGATGTGTTGGTACCTATTTTTTTTTATACCCACAGTTGGCCGTAATGCTTAGTATTAATGACCCATTACAATATCCACTGCTGGGCACGGGTCTCCTCTCAGAACAACAGAGATTAGGCTGTAGTTCACCACGCTAGCCTACCATGTATTGGTAGATTTTGCTGGTTATCGCATGCCGAATGCCGGTAGGTAAGTTTAGGTTCAATGTAATAGGGGACGACCCTTTTGCTATTATCCCTGCATAGCTCCAAACTCTAAGCTGCTATTGAGAAATTCGTAGAAAAACCTAAAAACGCCGCTCGAACTGCACTCGGCCCCAGGATTTCTAGATAAGAGCTTTATTTGCAATTAGCTTTCCGCCCGCGGCATCGCCCGCAACGACTATATGTTTATTTTTATTTGACGGAATAATATGTAGCCGCAGGAATAATGACGCTTTCTGTTGGTAAAAGATTTTTTTAAACTGAGTCATTAGATCCAGAGATTACGCCCTAAGTACAACCTCACAAACTGACAAAGTTAACTTCTTTATAATATTAGCATAGATAAATATGGGTACATATACAGGCAGTTATACAAAAATGACAAAATATTGACCACATATTATACCATAAAATGGCGTGCAAAAGAAACATTCAAGCATAACACAACAATAACACATACATAATATGAGATAATAATATTATTGCGATTATTTGTCATCTCAAGGCAACTGCATGTAGGTACATAATTAGTAAATACTGCACGTCTGCTAATGTACGCTATACTCCATTTGGTTAGGTACTTAACTAAAGGTAAACAAATCATAAAAAAGGTTCTTTTATAGGGTCATTTTTCATTTCGAAATAAAACATCACCAAAATAAATTATTCAATAACTCAAAATCACATTCTCCTTTTATACTAGCATATCTTACTACTATGTTTAATATTAAATAGTTACTATTATTCTTAAGCTTCCAAACAATTAATTAAATCAAAATTTATAATTATGTCAAAAAGTATTGCAATGTGCCTACTAAAACGAATCTAAAAATACAGATATTCAAAACATTTTTCTGCGTAGTAGCCTTTAGATAACTCGAAAAAATTGAGAAGTAGTACTGCGAGGAAGCGGAGCGAAATAATTAAGCGATATTATACTTAGTCGGGTAACCAGACGCCATACGTAACAGTTTGTATTTACTTTACTTTCGTTCGTTTTTGTGTTTCTTTTGCCGCAAATGGTGTTAGATAGTTATTGTTCTGTTTGTTCGTTGGTTTTATTGATTGTTGGTTGTGTTGTTAATAATTTCACTCCCAATTCATATGATACCATTGTAATAAAAGGTTGAACAGCTCTGAACGCCGCCATTTTTGTTGTTTACCTTTAGTTAAGTACCTAACCAAATGGAGTATAGATAGCTTGAACCTTGCGCGTGACGTCAGCAAAACCCACGTCACAGAATTAATGTGTGATTTGAACGCTGAGACACTAGTGAATAATTAAACACTTCACATCTACATTTCGTTTGAATAACTTACTGTCTGTCTGTTCGTCTATTACCTGGTTAAACCGCTGAACCGGTTTAAATGAAACTTGGTATCGAAAAGGTATGGTTACTACTTTTTGTCTCAAAAAGTTCTTTGAAATGCGAGTGAAATTGCGGGAAACAGCTAGTCATACTATATTCACCAAAAGTGGCTATATTAGCCTCCAAGTTCTATATTCGCACGTTAAAACAAAGCTAGGATAATGTCAGGTCTTACACTGCTAATACGTAAGGATATTGCCTCATTAGTCTAGTGGTCCCAAACGCGACTGTTACGCTAGAAATCCTAGGTTCGATTATCGCGTCGAGCAAAGTTCTATTGGGTTTTTCTTTGAAAATATTCAGTAGCAGCTCGAAGTTTGGGTTTGTGCGCGGGTAATGGCTATAGGCTCGCCTCCTATTACATGGAACTTAAACATACCAGCGAACTGTTGGGTATACATAAGTAAATTTCTGCCTAACTCTCCGGGGAATACAGGCGTGATGGTATCGTACGTTAGGTAGGTACTTAGTACTTGTCGAAGTTACTCAAATACATAATGTATGCGACCTCCATATTAGACAATACCAATAAACTGAGCTAACACGCCTAATCTTGGATACAGAGAAGTAAATTGGTTATGTTCCAGCATCGTTCAATATAATTATGTATTAACTGCAATGCCCTTGGAAATGTTGTAGTAAACACAGCTTAAGAAAGAACAGAGTTTATTGTGGATAGTTCACAGAAAGCACAGTTCACAAGAGAAGTAAGAAAGAAGTAGTAGTGCCTGCTGGCATCTCTACATGCTAGCCTGAATGGGTCGGCACGACCGGGGAAGTACTACCCTCCCACAGACTATTGACGTCTAGTAGCAGTATGTATACTGTTGATTTCGTACGGGGAGTGTGGAACGCCGGAGGCCCAATTCCTCCCTCAGTCCTCTTCCTTTCTCCTTCGCCTCCCATTTCCTTGGCTCAGCAACACACCTGCAACTCCTTTGGTATTGCAAATGTCCATGGAAGACGATGACTACTTACCATCAGGTAGCTCGCCTGCTCGTTAGCCGTGTTATCCCATAAAAAAAAGAATGAGAATTGAGCAAGAGAATAGCAGAGAACATACCAGGACGTATAAAAGCGAGCATTTTTATCACGTTAGAAAGGGACAGGGATAATTAATGTGTTAAGCCGCATCCCTCTCAATAGCAAAACGATCGCATAAACACGGCTTGGTAGGTACGGCCTCGATTCAATCAAAATAACTTTGCGTGTCTGAAGTTGTCCGCAAGTGGCTTTGCAGTTTGCAAAAACTTGGTGAAAAAGAATAGAATATAATAATTTATTTGCATAAAATGTAGGTTACATTAAAGATGGATGGGTTGACAATAGGATCGTAAATATTTCGTATTTGTGATTATTGTTTCTAATAATTTCTGCTACTAAAGTTATTTTAGACACCTCGGATCAGTAAAAGACAAAGTTAAAAACATATTTTCCTGTGTTCATTAATATCTTAAAAACTAGAACAGAAACTTACATGGCGTCACAAACTCTTTATGAAAGAAAATACCTCTCATCTTTTCAAATGACCAAAGTTTTGTTACTTACATATTGCATGAAGACAAACCTAGATATTAAAGAAAAACTTTATGAAAGCATTACCGACCGCTATAAAGTCGTTGAGAACTCGTCGACCAATCGTACACTCGTATTGGATTTCCAACAGCGGCTAGCCAATCAGAAATAGACAAAAACATTGAACGGAATAACTCGACGGCAAAGGTTTAGTGTGAGTGAATTTTCTTTGTGACAATTTCACGATTTCGGACGTCACATGGCGATTATATGATCTGCGTTTTAGATAGAGTCAAATTCCGATGGGATACACAAGATTGAATGACGAATGTTTTACATTTGAAGTGACTAGTAAAAAAACGCAATATTTGTAGTTTATTATAATCATTTCCTTCAAAGAAACAGTCTTGAATTTACCAACACAATGATTTTCAAAATAGAACCACTTAATCAACTGTCGACTGTTGAATATTGCAAACCTGATAAAATAATTCTGATATTAGTCAATTGAGTCACTTTTATCTATCTATCTATAGACATAATATATAAAAGGCAATGTCCCGACTAACATATCATCGCCCAGCCGAAACCACAAATGATAGACGTTTGAAATTTTGGGGGGATATTGATTTTGTACTCGAGGCGTCATTTAAGAAAGGATTTTTCGGAATTCATCCCCTAAAGGGATAGTTGGAGTGAAGGAGTGTTAACGTTAGTATGGGAAATAAATTGTTTTTTATCAAAATTACTTGAAATATAATATTTATGCTCTTTAATATACTTAAAGAAACGCGTATTTTAATTTCATCCCTAAAGGAGTGATAACTAAATAAATAGTTTAATATAAAAAATACTGGAAATTTTATATTTATGCTCATTAATATAATAAAAGAAACACGTATTTTAGTGTTTTTTAATTTCATCCCATAAAGGGGTAAAACGTGTGTTAACGTTTGTATGTATTCTCAATACAATTAAAGAAGCATTTATTTAAGGATTTTAAAATTTCACCCCTTAAGGCTAACGCGTCGGGGTTGGACGCGCAATTAAACTTTTTCTTGGTTTTTCGCATATTTTTCGGCTATTACACATTCTAGGTACATGGCAGTAGAAATTGCGACATCAACAATAACTTATTCACAATTCAGTATTAAAATTTATGCTTAAAAATCGTTAGTATCGAAGATTTTGGTGTAAGATACTGGATTCGGCCAAAATTGACATTGACAGTCGATGCGACAGTCGAGTCGTCAGTCGAGTCGAAAGTCGAGTTGACAGTCGAGTCGACAGTCGAGTAAAAAGTCGAGTCGAAGGTCGAGTCGAAAATCGAAAGCTGAGCCGAAAGTCGAGTCAAAAGACGAAAGTCGAGTCAAAAGTCGAAAGTTTAAAAACGAGTCGACAGTCGAGTCGTAAGTCGAGTCGACAGTCGAGGAAAAAGTCGAGTAAAAAGTTGAGTCGAATGTCGAGTCGAAAGTCGACGGTCGAGCCTAAAGTCGAGTCGAAAGTGGTAAGTCGAGTAAAGAGCCGAGTAGAAACTCGATCAAAAGTCCAGTTGAAAGTCGAGTCGAAAGTCAAAAGGCGAAAATCGAGTCGACAGTCGATTCAACAGTCGTGTCGACAGTTGAGTCAACAGTCGAGTCAACAGTTGTGTCGACAGTCGAGTCCAAAGTCGAAGTCGAATATCGAGTCGACATTCAAGTCGCAAGTCGAGTCGAAAGTCAAAAGTCGAAAATAAAGACGACTGTCGAGTTCACAGTCGAGTCGATAGTCGAGTCGACAGTTGAGTCGACAGTCGAGTCGACAGTTGAATCGATAATTGAGTCAACAGTCTAGTCGACAGTCGAGTCGAAAGTCGAAAGCAGAAAATCGAGTCGACAGTCGAGTTGACAGTCGAGTCATCAGTCGAGTCGACAGTCGAGTCTACAGTTGAGTCTACAGTCGAGCCGTCAGTCGAGTCGACAGTTGATTCGACAGTCGAGTCATGTCGAGAAATAAATAAATAAAATAAAATAAAAAAATCCAAACAGAATTAAAGTATAAATAAATTATGAACTTATAATAATTCACAGCCTCTAGACTCTAAGAGGCTTGAATACAAAGTCATCTCTCTAGAGTCTAGAGAGATGACTTCGTATTCGTCCTGCCACGGTCAAAAACATTAACCAGTAAAGGTTAACGTGAATAACACTAAATCTACAACTATTTATCGACTTCTATTCTCAATTCGATCAGAAACCCCAACGGGTCCACTCTAAGTAACGACCTCTTTAGTAATGAGTTGTAATGTGGATAAATTTACAGCCATGCGGTGTAATCGAATTGATTCCACTAATTGTAATCGATTGTTTGCAATAAAGATATATTGTGAGCGAGTCATTTCAATAATTGCTTCGCCACTATATAATCAGACAGTAATTAGGTGGCTCTATTAGCGTGTATCTATAAATACTGTTGTAGTTATGACCAACAAAGTAAACAATAATAATATAATGCTTAATGATATTTAGTATAAATTGAAAAAAAAAAATGTTCGAATCCAAGTCACACACCTCTGACTTTTCGAAGTCATATGCGTATTAATACTTAATTATCACGCGCTTAAACGGTGAAGGAAAACATCGTGAGGAAACCTTCATGCTTGAAAGATTTTCTCGATGGCGTGTGAAGTCTGCCAACCCGCAGTAGGCTAGCGTGGCGGATTACAGCCTAATCCCTCTCATTCTGAGAGGAGACCCGTGCCCAGCAGTGGGACAATATATGGGTTGATGATGATGATGATTATTTCTACAGTAAGGGTAAAGCTTCAGGCTTAGGAGCGAAATTAAAATTTTTCTTGGTTTTTCGCAAATTGGCTATTAAAACACATTCTAGGTACATGGCAGTAGAAATTGCGACATCCACAATAACCTATTCATACCATCGCGCCTGTATTCCCCGAAGGGTTAGGCAGAGGTGTACGTATTTACACCCACATTTCGCCGGTATGTTTGACGCATGTAGTTAATAGGGGGCGAGCCTATTGCTACTACCTAACCGGGCACAAATCCTCCGAGCTGCTATTAGGAATTTTATAGCAAATCCAATAATACTTTGCTCGACCATGGGATCGAACCGAGGACCTCTAGCGTAGCAGTCGCGCTTAGGCCCACTAGTCTAATGCGGCAGTCTATGAATACTGTTGTAGTTATTAGCCACGAAGTTAAAAATAATAAAATAGGTTATGCCTCATGATATTTAGTATATATTGATTGAAAAATAATTATCTTAAGTATTTATTCTTGTCCGTCTATATTTCTGGTTTTACTTAAAACGACGTCACCTCAAGACTTAAATTCAAAAGGTGAAGGTGAATTTCGACCTGGAGTGGCTTAGTGGTCATAGTGTCTGGTGTACCTAAACAGAAGACGCAGGTTCGAATCCTGCCCGCAGTCGAATTTTTCCTTCACTAAAATAAAGTTATTATCTTTGCATGGACAATGTCTAAAAAATTTAAAAAGGTTATATACTTACAACTGCCCTAATTAAACATACTTATACTACCCTTTCAGAAAATAAAGCTGAGATAAACAGTATTTTAAGAATGATTTAAGCGATCGCGTCCGTCACGTAAACGTAACGTAAGCGAGGACGAGACGACGATGTGACGTGACCGATAACAGACTGCCATTTACATTGTTATTCTCATGACAAGTGGGGTAATTAAACGATGTGTAATGAATACTAATATTGTACTTGTTCTTAATATGAGCAGTTCAACCTCGTTTGACGCCATCTTGTCATGAGTCTATGATTTGATTCTAAACTTTTTAGAGGATAAAATAACTGAATTCTATATTTTATTTCGTGTGTCTTCAAAATTAATGGTCGGATGCTACAATATTTAGTTAATTATGGCCATTTTCAAAAGTAAAAATAAAATAAAGAATAAAACTATTTCAACAATTCGCGTAGGTAATTGATGGAAACCAGTAGAAAAAATACTTAGGACAAAGGTATTGAGAACTTGAGAGCCAATGCTTTTAAGTTGGTTAAAAGTAAAAGGACGGGTTATGTAATTTATTTAATGTACAAAAACCAACACTGTCTAAAAATATTTGATTCATCTTTCACTGCTCAGTCAAACAGAAAAGTAATGATTGGGTAACTTGCGAATCAAACAGTTCATCGCTACAAGTTTTAACCCTCTACCGCCGAGCTCGTTTATCGGAAGCGATACTTAGGCTACCTCTGCGAGAGTGCGGAAATAGGTCAGTCCGTCGCCGCCGGGCGCCTGCGACCTTTCAGATGCACGCTTTTTCAAGAGTTATCGAGGGTTGAAATGCTATATATTTGTTTGAAGCGAAATTTTACGAACTTTACAGGAGAGCTATTTAAAGATTCAAATTTGGATTTTTTCTATCACAAGCTTTCCGCCCACGGCTTCGCCCGCGTGGTTTCTCGGCTTTTCTGAACTATTAAATGTATTTTTGATACATACTGGTATAAACGTTCTTGAATCACTATTAAAAAAATCGCATCAAAATACGTTGCGTAGTTTTAGAGATCTAAGATACATAGGGACAGACAGAAGCGGGAAGCGACTTTGTTTTAAATTATGTAGTGATTACAGCCTATTAAAGTCATAAAAAATATGGCAAATGAGATGTCGGATCATACATCCCTATTGAGAATTAAGTAAGTTTTGTTTCCCCAAAAACATACATAATTACATTCGTTACATTTCATGACTTACAAAGCTCCGAATATAACTCAATTTCAAACAACAGCTTGGAATACCTCCTCTGTTATTCCTCCATCGTTTCTCTCAACAAATCATAACTACTTGGGAGCGTTACATTCGCCCACGTATTTTCGTCCGCGTTTACAAACTCCGTATGTTTGGGATAACTCCACGTGCCCTGAATTCGTGTTACGTTGCTACACGATGTTACGTTTTGTTCCATTCTGTTGTAGAGTAGTTTGAGTGTTACGAAACTGAGGTACTTATAAATAATGTTACAGAAATATGACAGGGCTTTATTACGCCTTTAATATGTTGAAAGGACGTGGCCCTGTGGTAACGGCCGCGACTTATAAGTTGTTGATTCTAGGTTCGAACCCAGACAAGAGCTTTACTTTATGTAAATTAAACAATTCATCGCCACAGCTCCCAAAACGGTGAAGGAAAATATTGTGAGGTAACTGGCATGCCCTAGAACTAACAATTCGAAGACATGTGACATCTATCAACCCCGCTCTAGGCTCATGTGGTGGATTACGGCTCACCGAGAGGAGGCCTTTGTCTAAGCAGTGGGAACATTATAGGCCAATTATGCTTATGTAAAAAGCGACGCAAATCCTCGCTCTTTGATGAGATCTGGGGTTTGTGAAGGGATGGCCTCCCAATCTAAAATTATTATTATTTTAACAGCCTCACGGTTAGGAGACATCAGTCATTGTGTAGCTCTGCTGATAAAGCAGCTCAATAACAAGTGGAACATTTATAATGTATATCTGCCGATTTCATTACGCATTATCATAATTAAACTGCCTCGTTGGTCTAGTGGTCCCAATCGCGACTGCTACGCTAGAGGTCTTGGGTTCGATCCCCAGGTCGAGCAAAGTGTTATTGAGTTTTTCTATGAAATTCTCAGTAGCAGCTCGGAGTCTGGATTTGTGCCCGTTGAATGGCAATAGGCTCGCCCCCTATTACATGGGACCCAAACATACCGGCGAACTGTGGGTGTACATTAAGTGCACCTCTGCCTAACCCTTCGGGGAATACAGGCGTGATGGTATGTTATGTTATGTTATCATAATTAAAATCTTTCTTTGTTACAGCGTCCAACGTACAACGAATCAACAGTCCATACAAAGTGAAAAAATAGTCTACAAGGAGTTAAAATAATGTGCGACGCAACAGTACGGTTCGTGATCCCCGAAGCGCGCTCGGCACCCCTCGGCTGTTTCCGGGAGAACTGTCAATGAGAATACAAGATGGCGGAAAAGGTCAGCTGATCGGAAAGTTGCCCGCGCCAGCCTCACAGCAAGAGGCGGATTAAGCGCATCATGGTGAGACATTAAATTAAATTAATTGTTCCCAATAATCTCCAGTAGAGACGTCTATTATATTATTATTTTGACGTCATGCGAATGTTGATGGTTGCTACGTTGACCTCATTTTCTCTGAAAAAATCTCAAGTGTCAAATGTTCTCAAAGACTTTAAGAAGCTACTTTTAGCTTCTTAAAGTCTTTGAGAACATGGCATGGCGTGGCGGTTGAGTGTGGTTAAGTGGATTAAAACAAGAAGTGGACTGGAAATAGCTGACCTGATAATATAAAATTTCATCGCACTACCAAGTGCTAGTTCTCCAGTTCGAATCTAAAACCCGCATTTGTGACTTTTCGCAATCATGCTTATTATCAATCATTTTATTGGTGAAGGACTATATCGTGAGGAAACCTGTATACCTGAGAGGTTTTCTCGAGGGCATGTGAACTCTGCCAACCCGCACTTGTCTAATGTTTGAACTATTACTAAAACCCCTTTCATTCTGAGAGGGGACCCGAGCGTACCAGTGGGATCTGTATGGGTATGATGATGGGTATGATATCTTGGATCAACTAAATAACTAATTTCATTCGAAATATTTGTGTTCCACAGTTCCTATTTATTAATCTGTATTAAGTCTTGTAATTTTGCTTGCACCTCATCGGTGGCAGAATAGATTTCTGTAATGAAGTCAGGAACAAAGAAAATAGTAGTTGTAGCTATGATTATAACACAAGACCGAGGTTACTTGTATCCTGTATTTTCTCAATTACGCAAGATGTTGCGTTGCGTCATGGAAATTGATCTGATTTGATCAAAAGGTCATTCTCATAAATTTTATATAGCATGGTTGATTTTACTCATCTATATTATGAAAGATGTTACCCAAAATTTTTTTCCTGTATTGTGGATGGACACAAATTCATCGAGCAAAATTTCCCAGAAACAACCATCTGTAGCCCATACGGATATTTGTTCTTCATGGGGATCAAACCCACATTCAAACATGTCTTCATTATGTTTTCAAACTATTACCGCGTCCAAAGCTCCAATAACATTGCGTCCTATGTCCCTCTACCCACAAATTTAATGAGACAAAAATTGTGTTTCACACTTTTACGCATTTGAAAATTTCGTCAGTAATCCTGGGTTATGAATTATTACATTCTCGGTTGAGAGACCGCCATTTTGATTTATGAAATGGCCTTTTACAATAGCCATTCGGCCTGTGAATTCTATTATATTATGAATGGAAACAGCTACAAGATTATTTTGGGGATCGAATATAACGCAGCCCCGGGGAAATAATGCTTGCTGCATGGTTGCTCCAGTGGAAATATTTGACATTATACTATGGAGGTTTGGTGATGAAGATTAAATCCACCTTTCAAAGCAGATATCTGCTACTACGAAACAACCGTACCTGATATTCAAAACTTACAAGGATTACAAGTGACTGTTTAAGTGTTCTGAAGTGAAAACTTCCGTAGGCACACTTTATATCTATACGCACGTACTTCAACCACGACTTATACGCGATTCTATGTTACCAGCCCGAGAGTTCTTCATATCGAATGGGGCCGAGTATACCCGATTCAGCGTCATCACCGATCCAAACGTGTCGGTTCCATTTTGATCCCTTCTCCAATTATTAGGGAATTAAGTAATAATTATAATAGATTTTAAAACAGCTTTGCTTAAATTATTAATTAATAAAACATATTATTCGTGTAATGAATACCTATCCGACAAATCTTAATTTTATATTTTAGACTCGGAAACTTGTGGTTACATTATTTTCATGTTTTTATTTGTTGCAATTTCATTGGTTAAATAGATTTTAAATAGGTGCCTAATTATTAAGTAAATATTTGTACACCATTTTTGGTTGCACATAGCGCCCTCTACAAAATGTTAACACCTTATGTATTATACCTATGTTCTACAAATAAAGACATTTGAATTTGAATTTGTTCACAATTCAGAAAGAAGTGTGCCTTCGAAGTTTTCACTTCAGAAATGAAATTGTACTTGACTTGCCTACTTTATGATACATCAGTATATTCTTGCTTTTATCTAAATAAACATCTATAATAATGTTATAAAGAGGTAAAGTTTGTGAGTGGCAGAGGTTGTAGGGGCTAATCTCTGAATCTACTGAACCGATTTTGAAAATTCTTTTACCAATAGAAAGCCACGTTACTTGTGAGTGTCATAGGCTTCGCCCAACGAAGTGGTCACGGGTCAGCTAGTGTTTAATATATTTGTAATGTTATTTGTTTGTTCTGCAGCAGGTATTTGGCGAGTGGGCTCAAGTGGAGGTGGTGGAATTGGTGAATGATGGGTCCGGGCTCGCGTTCGGCATCGTCGGAGGACGCTCCTCCGGCGTGGTTGTCAAGAGTGTGCTGCCGGGCGGCGTGGCGGACAGGGTGAGTACCTTATCCATCCTCATAGTCTTTAAAAAAAAAAGAAACAATCTTACTAGCAATGCAGGTCGCCCATTACTAGTATTCTTGTTAACTCCTCGTACAGTTTGTTCGAAATAAGTAAGCCGATCGGAAGTTAGCCGTTCCGAACTACCGCGGTGATAAGATCGTTTAATTAAGTGTTTTAATACATAAATATCGAATTCAGTAAACAAAATAATTAGAAATCTTGAACTTATACGACTCTAATTATCTTCACACCGACTCTTTCTATTAAAATTTACCACTTCTAAACCACTTGCAGATAACTTCCCATCGACTTACTTATTTCGAACAAACTGTACTAAGCTAAATGCTTGTATTACGAGTGAGTTCACGTCGGTAGTGCAACCACATGATCGCAAGTCTCACGTCTAAGCCTCTTACCTACCGCCTCTTCAAACTGAATCTCAAGAAGGTGGGGTCAGTTTCGAGTATAACCAGATGTGACAAAGCAACTGGACATTATCGATATCCGAAGAAAAGACTGGCTTTTACACTTTTGGCTTCTGAATACAGTCAAAGATTGTCATAAGTGTACCTTTTTATTTTTTATTTTGTTTACGGGAGAAACCTTCGAAAGGCGACCGGTCTTTCGGGATTAGACCGGGCAGTTTGGGATTCTTACCTACTAAAACCACTTCGGTGGCCATCATCAGCACATGGAGGGGGGCACTGTGTCCTCTTAATAGACCAGCTCAGAACACCCTGTGCAATGCCTGTTAGGGCACATCACTGGGGTCAAGTATACCTACCTCATAGGTGTTAGCACCGAGAATTTATTTTCCAAAATTCTAGTTTCCCAATTTTGTGGAACAAAGGATGAACGTAGAAAATGCACACAAATTTCACGCGCCACATGTAGTATTCTAGATTAGTATGGTAATTCAGGCGACGCGCGACGCGACGACCGTATATCCCGAATATTTGTGTCGCGTTGCATTTATGTATGTTTGAGAAAATTCCCGCATTTTTGTACCGTGTTGGATGTTGAAAAAATAGGCAAATATGTACATACCTAGTAGAAAGTTCAGGCGCTTTTGTTTTTTTTCAGATGTGAGTTTTAATATTCTTTATGTGATTTTTTTTATTCTTCCAACAAAATTTCATACGAAACATGATGAAGAAATATTTACTTAACATAACACGCCTGTATTCCCTGAAGGTTTAGGCTAAGGTGTACTAATGTGCACCTTCGCTTCGCCGGTATGTTAACGTCCCATGTAATAGGGGGCGAGTCTACTGCCATTAACGGGAAAATATCAACATTTCGAGCTGCTACAGAGAATTTCTTAAAAAAAGACTCAATAAATCTGCTGACTTGGGAATCGAATCCAGTATCTCTAGCGTAGCAGTCACACTAATACGGAAATAGAGAAATAGAGAATAGCGGGAATACAGGCGTGTTGGTATGATGTAGACAGTTATTTACCCTATATCGGCTTTCAGTAAGATGCAAATGAATTCGGCTTACTTGTTTTTGAAAAGGTTTAGTTACAAATAGCTGTGCCGCGCCGTAGTGTGATGTCAAATAGTCGTCAAAATCGGGCCAGCCGTTTCGCAGATTAGCTGGAAAACAGACAGGCAGACAAAAATTTTATTAAATAGATAATATTTTGTTATTAGTAATTTAATCAATATAATTTCTAATATGCATTTAGTAAAGAGCTTGTTTCTTTGACATTACATACAAACCTTTTATTTTTATTTATTTTTATGGATTAATTGTGATTTGATTCTAGAATATTTTGCTCTATGCTTACTTCTTTATTCTATTGTTTCCCTGGCTCGCTGCCAGGGTTGGTTCTGCTCCAAGAAACTGGAAGTTAACCCGTCTATCTTGTGAATTGTTGTATTTTCGAAGGTTCCAGTAAAGTTTCAGAGTATGTCTCCATTTGGAAGTTAATTTACTTAGTAGAGCATAGAGAAATATGGTGTATCTTGTATGCTTATGGATGACTTCAATATATTTATTGCATAGGACTTATGATTGCTTATGATGTATATACAGTATAAAACATTACCTAGTTTTTGTTTACCTGAAAGCCGAAAGTAGTGTGTTCAGAATCAGTAACAGAATAGATTGCAATATTTTTTAGCATAAGTTATATTTTTGTCTCAAAACATGTTAAAAATTATTCAAGTTGGTCACCAGTTTGATTACGAATATCGGCGCAAAAAACATCGAACGGGAAGATCAATCACTCGCCTGCACCGTCCGGCGCCCTTAGCTACTTCGTAGCCACCCTTGCAAGTTAAGTAAATTGATAAATTAGGACAAACTTTTGACCTCGTCACCACTTCAGCTTTAATCATTTTTTTAATTTCTTTCTTTATTTCAAATCAAATTAAAGTCGGAGTGTGTCGGCTTTAGGGTTAACAAAAATTAACGTTGTATATAAAGCGAGAGAAATGGCTGCTCTAGGCTCTAGGTGCCAATTAAGGGCGCTAAAATGGAGTATGGTTATGTGCCCGGTGAATGGCAATAGGCTCGTCCCCTATAACATGACTTAAACATAAAGCGCTAACTGTGGCTTTACATTTGTATATCCATGCCTAACCCTTTGTGGAATAGAGGCAACTTTTCAAATTACCCCAAATTTTTATCATCACCGTATTCGACACTACAATATTTGCGTATCAGTTGAGCGGATAATATCAAAATATCGATTAGAGTTGTAATCGAGCTTTCGATAATAAAGATAATACTCAATGAAATAAACATTTTACTTATAATTTGGTACTACACAGTAGTTTCTGTTAAGAAGGATGGAGGGGTTCTGGCTAAATCAACTACGCTAGTCAATCTGCAAGGTTAAGATCATAAGAAGAACGTTCATCTACTTTTGCGAAAATGCTAACGTTTCTTTAAAGAGAAATTGAAAACTAAATAATGACTCTTGGTCTTTTAACTAACATTCTATGACGCCTGTATTCCGCAGAGTTAAGTTGAGGTGTACGAATGTACACCCACAGTTTCCGGTATGTTTAGGGCAAAAATCTAAACTGCGAGCTTCTACTGTTAAATTTTAAGTTTCCGGTATGTTTAGGGCACATATGGAAACTCCGAGCTTCTCCTGAGAATTTCATAATGCATTTCAAAGAAAATCCTAAAAACACTGCTCGACCTGGGAGTCAAACCCAGGATCTCTAGCGAATACGTTCTCTAATCTATCGCATCCTATCTATCGCCTTCTCTCTCCAACGTCCCGGTCCTCGATAAGGTAAAGTTTTGTATCTTCGCTAACAATGTGTTCATTGACCGGTAACTAGTTGTGGATGTTCCGAGATAAGCCTGGTTGGAATACTGTTGTTAATAGCATAAACTTAGTTTTAAGCAAGATTTAATATGTGGAGACCAAAGTTGGTATTGGGCTACCGATTATTAGCTTAAGTTTCATACTTGGATAGTAGTTTGTTTCATACGTTGAGTGTGAAGCGCCGGAGGCCCAATTCCTCCCTCAGTCCCCTTCCTTTTTCTTTTTCTCCTATCTTTTCCTTAAGAGGATAGTATCCGCTTCGCGCTCCATACAAACGTAGTTTGGTCTTATCTTGAATATTAACAAATGAAAGTCTTTGGAATTTTGCAGTAACAATCTTATCATTAAAATACGTGTTCCTGTAGTATACAATTTCATTTCAATATACGGTTAAAAAGTTACACGAGCTCAAAGATTGGCAATTTTCGTCTAAAAACGGCCCAACTTTATGCTAGTATTTCTCGACAATGTATCACTACAGAAACATTCTGATTTGAAAGAAACCTAGATAATATAGTGAATATATTTTTACAAGATTTTTTTTTACGTATTAACAATATTATAGGAGTAATCTCCAAAATTCGGAACATCGTGAAAATGTTGCAAATGTATTGTTGTTTCTCCTCTCGGGCACGCGTTCGCATCGCGAGGGATAGAGACAGCGACAACTGTGCAACATTGTTGCGTTCGCGAGGGACACTCCTCTTAAATAGGCTCGGCAACACATCTGCAACCCCTTTGGTTTTGCAGATATCCATGGGCGGCGACGACTACTTACCATTAGGTAGCTCGCCTGCTCGTTTGCCGAGTTATCCCATAAAAATAACTACCTTACGTAATTAGGCTAGACTAACTCAAAAAGGCGACTGAGGAGAGAGGGTAGTCGCGACAGATAACATTTTCGTTGTTTCGTTTTGAGTTTCCCAATCGCCTCATGTTTCACAAAAAGTCTATCTTCTCAATTTCGCCGCTCGCAATTTTCACCAGATACAGCCATTTTCCTTCAGAGATAACATCAGCATTGGAAATGTATAAAAAATACGTTTTATTACCATCTAAAAGCCATAGCTGTTAAGCGCACTTAATGTTCTATTTAATGGTGTTTATAAACATCGCTTTGTCTCTCTCTATCTTATAGACTCTTATACTCTGTCTCGTTCTAAAAGTGCTTTTTAAAATCGTTTTAATGTAAGTGTAAATCCGATTGATGGGCTTTCAAACGAGTTGGAAGATGGAATACATTTCGTCTTACAGTTAATGTGTGGAAAGCTTATAAAAACAAAGAAATATGGGTCAGAGATAATATCAGAGTATAGGAATTGAAAATATCTGAAAAGGATATTAGGTACCTAACTTCATCATTGTTCCACTGTCAACTCATTGTCTGTCCAACTGCTTGGCACATGTCTCCTCTCATAGCGAGTAGGGTTAGGGCTTGACACTTCTTGCTTTGAGAAATCGTGGTGGACTATAGCCAAACGGTTAGACTATCTCTCTCTTGCATTTGATCTTGCTGATCTGGTATTGTCGTGCGATGGGTCGTTGAGCTCTCTAAAAAATGGTTGAGCTACACAAAAACTGATGTATGCGTGCCTTTAAGACGGGTCGACTCAAAACTACTACGGCTTTTTCTTCAAAAAGTCTTTTCAGATTTTGACCTACATTGTAATGAAGATGTGACATGACATGTTATCGATGACGAAGTTAGATATCCGAAATGTATGGATTTGACATAATTTCATCACGTGACATATCGAAAGATTATGCCAATTCCATACATTTTCGGATATCTAACTTCGTTTTCGATATGGAAATGTCACATTGTCTAGGCCCCAAGAAATTAGGTTGCGGCGGTCTGATAGCAGTCTCTTCGTGTAAATACTGATATTCAGCTGCATCTTGCCAGAAGTCGACACCAACGGAAAAGGCTGGCAGGATTATGAAAACTGTAATGAAAGTATGTAAATCCAGTCGCCAACACATCAGGTTATATAAAACTATAAAGTTTTTCCAAATGATTTTCAACCTAAAAATGCTAATGATTAAGTTCTGACTGCCTCGTTAGTCTAGTCCCAATCGCAACTGCTACGCTAGAGGTCTTAGGTTCGATCACCAGGTCGAGCAGTGTTATTGGGTTTTTCTATGAAATTCTCAGTAGCAGCTCGGATTCTGGATTTGTGCCCGTTGAATAGGAATAGGCTCGCCCCCTATTACATAGGACTTAAACATACCGGCGAACTGTGGGTGTACATTAAGTACACCTCTGCCTAACCCTTCGGGGAATAGAGGCGTGATGGTGTGTTATTATGTTATGTGTTATGATTAAGTTCAAAATCGTCTGCGAAAATACGACATTTAATGGTAACTATGTGCTGGGCTACAGTAAAACAGTGCAAGGTCGTATTTCTCTCGTATTTCTGTGGCGCGTTAATGAAAAACTAGGCGGGATTTCACTTGATTAGCTCTCGATAATGGGTTGTTGTGTGAAGTGAAATCAATACTAGCTGCTTTCCTACTCCAGTAGGTTGTTTTCGAAATTAGAACTGTTACGAACAAAGAGTGCTTCACTATATTTGTGAAATGAAAAATTGCCGGCCGATGTGTTTTTAGCTTAGTAGCTTATAGGCCGACCGTTTAACTCGCGTATCGCCTGCGCGGTAAGAAGGGAGCGGGGGGCGCGAAAATAAATACTTAAAAAAGATACTTATTATTTTATTATTTACCACTGACTAACAATGTCTATCTCGAGATAAATCTTTGGATTATTGACTCCGTGTGTAGCGTTACCCGCCCCCGCTCCCTTCTTACCGCGCAGGCGATACGCTTTTTCGGGTAGGTGCAAGAAAAAGTTTCACATGTGCTCTTATCTAATCTTGCATTTAAAATTTAAAATACCATTATTTAAAATATTTTTTTTAATAAATTTTAATAAATACATCGTAAATCACTTCATAGTGTGTGTTCAGTAAAATCTACATGCTCTAAACTTAGTAAATTGCATTTACTTGCCGGTGAGCTGTCAACTGTCCCTGTACAGTTTATTATTGTATCAAGCACTTCACTTCACTAATATGGCTACTATCGCTGACATTGCGGAGATGCAACGAGTTGCAATAACATCACTGAACCAGCGGATGGCAGACTTTGAGGCGCATTTGAAGACTTCTTCTTCTCCTGCAGTTGACTTGGCTACACTTCAAAAGGACTTCAGTGCGTTTAAAGATCATGTCTGGCATGTTCTCACTTCACTGCAGCAGCAGATTGTGGAGTTGTGTAAGAGTGTGGATGTTGTCGAGATGAGGCACCGTAAAAAGTTTCTTCTTCTTGGAGGTGTGCCGGAAGCTTCAGATGAAAGGATTGAGGAGGTTGTGACGTCTACATTGAGAGACAAGTTGGATCTACCAGATCTTAAGTCTGCTTCTCTGAAGGTATGTCATAGGCTTGGACCTCCATCTGAAGGTAAACCTAGACCTATCCTGTTCCGATATTCTGATTCGGCCGTAAAGGCTGACATATGGAAGGCTAAAACCAGGCTTAAAGGGTCTCCTTATGTCCTCTCTGAGTTTCTAACTCGACAACGGCAAACCGCCTTTACTGCTGCTCGCAGGCTCTTCGGCGTAACGAATGTGTGGACGTTAGATGGGAATATTAATATCAAGCTGCCTGATGGCAAGCGAAGCCGAGTCTTCGGTAATGAGGAGGTAATTGCACTGGCAGCTCAGCATGGAAAATCGCTCAATGCTCTGACGGAATCTTCCTCCAAGTTCCCGACCTCGGCGCCGACGCAAGTATCCACCAGGTCGCGGCGTAATATCCCGAAAAGCAAGTAACCACCTTAAGTTTCCATCACAGTTGATACATATTATTATTGTATTTTTTTTTTGTCTTGCTTTTCATGTCCCGTAGCATAGTGTTCTGCTGATGCTAATAAATGTATCTCGTTTTTTTTTCTTCTTGATACCGACGCATACACACTTATTTATTGTAGGTATTCCAAGCTGCCTTTTGTTGTAATCTGATGTTTAAAAAATTCAATCAAGCTTGTACAAAGTTTACTTATGTCACTTTTGACTTTAATGTCTTTGGCTGTCACTTTTTTTCACACCTGTCTTTAGAACCTGTCACTTCACTGTTTGTCAAGGTTTATGCAATCGGCTCAAATGCCACAAAAAAATACAGAGATATTGTCAATGGTAGCAAAGTAAACAGTCATAGACAAAAAAAGTTTTTTTTTTTTCTTTTTATTTCCTGGTCAAGAACACCTAACTTTTTAGTTATAGGCATATTTTATTGTTTATAGAATTGGTAAAATAGTTAATCAGTGCTCCTAATTTAGGCATTATGTTCTTTTCAATTTAGGCGTTCGGTATCTATCGAGATAAGAAATTGTGAACAGTCAGCCGGCAGGTTGTGCAATAATTCTTGTCACGTTTTTAGATATTATTGTGTTATAATTGTATATTTATTATTTTATTAATACATTATATTTGTTTATCAATATAGTATTTAGTTATATACTTAAAGACTATAGATATGTCGGATGATGATTCCTTCTTTTCTGCTTGCGATACGTCATACAACTCAATTTCGTCTTTGGAAGATTCTTTTTCAGTTAACACATATCTAAATGATGAGTGCCAGCGTTTTAATTATTGTTTTAATGCGTGTCACATTAATGCGCAAAGTATTCCCCAGCACCATTCAGAGCTGTTGGATATATTTGGTAATGTTTGCTTGCATGCTATTTTAGTTTCAGAAAGTTGGCTCAAACCTGAACTTCCTTCTACATTTTATAGTTTACCAGGCTACATTCTAATTCGGAACGACCGAACAGGAAAAAGGGCCGGGGGTGTTGCCATTTATCTTCGTGGCGATATCCCCTATAAAATTCTATACACTTCACCGTATTTTTGCAACGGCAGTCCGGAATATCTAATCCTTGAAGTGGATGTCAAGGGAGGTAAAGCCGTGCTTGGAGTTGTTTACTGTCCTCCCGCTATTGACTATTTCTCCACATTAGAAACTCTCTTTGAATCTTTCTCTCCTGAATACAAGCATCAGATAGTCATGGGTGACTTTAATACTGACATCCTGCAGAGCTCCTCTAGGTCACGCAGGTTGGGATCTATCCTGGAATCGACAAGTCTTACATCTCTCTCTCTCAAACCTACGCATCACAATATTGGTACTGTCGATTCTTGGCTGGATCTCATCTTTGTGTCCTCGGTAGAACATGTAGCCAATTATGGCCAGGTCTCAGTTCCTGGGCTTTCAAGGCACGACCTTATACACTTATCGTATAGGATTAAGCCCCCCAAGTCACGACCTGCGATTGTGCACATTCGGAGTTTTGCGAGAATGGACAATAATGAACTGTACAGGGATGCTCAAGCCATCGACTGGTCAGACGTCATTCAAGCGACTACGGTGGATGAAAAGGTCGAACTATTTAATAAAGAAATTTTCCGTCTCTTTGACACGCATGCACCGATTAGGGCTGTTAAGGTAAGGCGTCCTCCTGCACCCTGGATTTCCCGAGGAGTACGAATGGCGATGAGACGGCGAGATCGGGCTTTTCGCAAATACAAAAGAGATCGCAGTGAGGAAAACTGGTGCTTGTATAAACTAGCGAGAAATCGTTGTAACCAGATGGTCAGAGCATCAAAACGCCGATACATTTATGAAAATGTCCACAACTCGTCACCGGCTGATATATGGAAGTTTCTCAAAAAACTCGGTATACGTTCGTCACCAATTAATATGATACCCTCTAACTTATCACTGAATGATCTAAATCAACATTTTTCTACCTATACTAGCCTTCCAGACAATCTTAAAAGAAACACAATTTTTAACATTTCTTCCAAGCCGTTATTGCCTCCCAACTCCTTTTCTTTTTCTCCAGTGACTGGCGACGAGATTCTCAAAGTCCTAAATTCAATTAAATCCAAAGCTGTGGGCTGTGACGGAGTGAGTCGTACGATGTTATTTTTCATCCTCAATGATATTCTTCCTGTATTTACTCATATTATTAATTTCTCTATACAATCCGGGGTTTATCCTTCTATTTGGCGTCAAGCTTATATAATTCCTCTCCCAAAAAATAGTAACCCAACTACAGCTAACAATTTTCGACCGATATCTATTCTCCCTTTCCAATCCAAGGTACTTGAAGCAATAGTTCATAAACAATTGTCCTCTTACGTTTCCAAAAGCTATTTATTATCCCAGTATCAATCCGGTTTTCGTCCCGGTCACAGCACAGCCACAGCTTTACTAAAGGTTACTGAAGATATAAGGTCTGGAATGGAGAACTCTAGTTTAACGGTGTTGGTCCTCATCGATTTCTCAAATGCGTTTAATACCGTTGACCACGATATTCTTCTCGCTATTCTAAAACAAATTGGAGTCTCGTCTCTAGCACAGGATTGGTTCTCAACATATCTTCGTGGTCGCCTGCAAGCAGTACGTGATAAACATAAGTTTTCGGACTGGTGCAACTTGCAAGCTGGTGTACCACAAGGCGGTATTCTCTCTCCACTCTTATTCTCATTATTTATTAATTCCATTACTCCTTTACTTAAATGCTCTTATCATCTGTATGCTGACGATTTGCAACTCTACGCCCAGTCTGACATCAGCAATTTGAATAGTTGCATTTCGAAATTAAATGCTGACCTAGCAGTAATTAGACATCTTGTCCGCTCAGGATATTGGCATGTGTACCCTCCTAGTCTTACTCGATTTTTCGCGCGCGTTTGATTGTGTTAATGTTCCGCTGTTACTATCGAAGATGGCTTTCTATGGTTTTGAAATCGATACAATAAAGTGGTTCAATAGTTACTTAAGCGGGCGAACGCAGTTTGTTGAAATGCGTAGAACAGACGGGTCAACAGTATGCTCCTCCCATCGTCTAGTATCTAGGGGGGTGCCGCAAGGCTCCATTTTGGGACCAGTGTTGTTTATTTTGTATTGCGCTGACATGATTAAAAACATAAAATATAGCAACTATCATATTTATGCAGATGATACACAAATCTATATGTCTTTTAAACCGCAGGATTATGACAAAGTAGTGGCAAACTTAAATGAAGACCTCGAAAGGCTGGTGGAATGGTCCAGACTTAAGTCGCTTGTTTTAAACCCTACAAAAACGAAGTACATACTGTTTGGTACCAAAACGCAGTTAAGTGCAATAAAGCCTACCACTAGTAGCATAACCTTGATGGGGGAAAAAATCGAACGCGTTTATGAGGCGCGAAATCTGGGTCTCGTAATGGATTCAGAACTGCGTTTTGAAAAGCATGTAGCTGAAACAGTACGTAACTGTTTCTATAGGCTGAAGGTTTTATATAAGGCACGTCCTTATCTCAGCGAGAACCTGCGAATTGCGCTAGTAGAATCTTTGGTCTTATCAAAATTAAACTACACCGATACCGTGTTTGGTCAGAGACTTCTTTCTAAAACCGAAAGAACGGTACAGAGGCTCCAGAATGCTTGTGCTCGCTCCTGCTTTAACATTCCCTCACGGAGTCACGTAACACCTTATTTAAACAAAAATAATATATTAAAAATGAATGCTCGGCGGAAACTACATTTAGCAAGTCTATTATTCGGTATCATTAAGACTCATACACCCTCATACCTATATAACAAGCTCGAATGGACAAGCAGGCACAATAACCGACAAGGTAGACAATGTTCCCAAAATCTGTCCGTACCGCGTCATAAATCAACGGCCTTCAGAGGTAGTTTTCGATACGCAGCGACTAAATGTTGGAACAACATTCCCCCACCAATAAAGAACTGTCGACATTGTTCAACATTCAAATTAAATCTTAAGAAATATCTACTTGAACACCAAAAAGAATATGAAAATATTCGAGCAACTACGTCGGCCATATAAACACTCTGCACACACACTTTATATTACATATATTTACATTATTTATAGAGGACAATAGAAGGCGAATATCACCCGGATTTCTTGGATATCGGTTAATGTTTTGTATACTGCGTTAAGACATTAGATATTTATTTTATGTTATGTATTAAGTTACAACTAATATTTCTTATTTAAGATTAAATTATTTTAGTTGTTAATGTGAGTTTTAAGTTAAGGTTATTTAAGTTGCCTTTCGAGCGTATATAGCACTCGTGGCTTGCAGCTGAAAATCAGCGTCTGGTGGCAGTACCGCCACTTGACATAATGCTGAGCTGATGGCCCTTTGGCACAGACAGATTTAATTATTATTAATTGTTAAGTTCAACATAATTATGTATTACTATGTGTGTGCCAATAAATAGTTTTTCTTTCTTTCTTTCTTTCTTTCTTTAATTGAGGATTGGTCCAACAAATTTGGAGTTATTGTTAATACCAACAAGTGCCAATCTATTGTTATAGGTAGTCCGTATTACATAAAAAATCTCAACACATCTCCATTGCTGCCAATCATCTTCAATCAGAAAACCATTCCTCTATCGGTAGATTTAAAAGATTTGGGTTTATTTATTGATAACAAGTTATGTTGGATCAAACAGGTGAGTCAGATTAGCAGCAAGGTTACGTCTTCACTGCGATCTCTGTATAGATTTAAACATTTTCTCCTAAACGTGTTCAGTCACTTGTGCTCCCTGTTATTGATTATGCTGATGTTTGTTACCCGGATATAGCCCAAGAACTGCTAAATAAATTAGATCGTCTTCTAAATAGCTGCATTCGCTTTATTTAGGGATTGCGAAAATACGACCACATATCTGCTTATCGTTCCCAGCTTAGGTGGCTTCCAATCCGCCAGAGAAGATCCCTCAGATCTCTTTGTCTGCTGTTCTCCATTATTAATGATCCTTGTGCACCAGACTATTTAAAGTGTCATTTTCATTGGCTGGGATGCTCCCATGATCGTACCTTACGCTCTTCTGACAATTTAATTCTAGAGGTTCCTCCCCATCGCACTAGTTTCATTTCTAACTCATTTGCCTTATCAGCTATCAAGCTCTGGAATGCGCTTCCCCTTGATATCCGTAAAGCTGCAAGCAAATTTACCTTTAAGTGTAAAGTCCGAGAATACTTTCTTAAATCGCTGCCTCCGCCTTAAATCATCTATTATTATTTTTTTCTTTTTCGTCTTTCTTTTTTGCAATTCAGTCGTCATCATAACAGTTTTATTTATAAATCTATAGTGTATGTATTTATATATATATATATATATATATATATATATATATATATATATATATATTATTCATATAATATTATTATTTACATATAAGTATAACATATTTGTGTAGAAATATCTATTAGTGTTGTTTAATTTATATTATAAGCTTTTCTTCATTTACCGTTTCACCTATTTCTCTATTTAACCCAAAGGTTGACTGGCAGAGAATGCCATATGGCATTAAGTCCGCCTTGTGTACCATTTTATTTGTACATAAAAGATTAAATAAATAAATACGCGAGTTAAACGGTCGGCCTATAGTTATCCAATAGTCATGTGATCACGTCACTAGGTTATCACAGCACTTAATTTTAAAATAAAATTACTTGCTCATCTGACATTAAGACTCGAAATTTATAGCTTACCCCCGAACAATTTTGTACAAGCGCGTAAAACGTAACGTTAACGGGTAACGTAATAGTTTGTACCCCAGTGACTTACACATGTGGTACAAGTGTATGTTAAGTGGAACAATTTATTTAACGTAACGTGTACGCGTAAGTTTCAAACTTAGTGTGAACAAGCTTGTTCTATTCTGACTAGAAAAACACGTTATCGCTGTAGGTTATAGTCTCAGATCAAATAAAAAGGTAAGATGGAACTTTGCGAACAAAGACGTGAGGCCGGCTAAAACTAGGCCTAGCCGTGTACAACACACAATTACACGCACACTTGTATTAGTTAACTACGCCTTATCTTGTCGAGCTTTCGATGGCTCGACTGGCAAGATAAGGCGTAGTTTCGGTATACGTGGGTTTTTATTTGATCTGAGATTATAGTCGTGATATGAATTATCCTTCTAGCCTTTTTTCTAACTATGTAATGTTGGGATCAACTCCCAGTTGAACCAGATGCGACTGAGTATCAGTGGTTTACACGAAGCCGCTGCCATCTGGCGGAATTTCTGGAAAACATCGTTACACTGAAAAGTCCAACAACCAGTTTTTCCTAGGACATCTTTGATGGTGGTGATGTTTTAATTTTAGTATGCTCTAGTAAAATAAAAAGCTCTAACAGGCACGGCACAGGCACAGGCAGGCACCTTTTCTCACATGGAATACGCAGTTCGGGCTGGTCCATTAATGCCGAAAAGTTGTTTGAAACGCCATCGCCAGGCCAAGCAAAACCTTTGAGTCTGGTCTTGCTTCGGGTTGAAGAGCTTATTGTAAAGTCGCCAGCAGGTCAAGGTATACAAAACTGACAAATTTCTCCAAATGATTTTAAACCTTAAGCTGTTGAAGATAAAGATCAAAATCAACTGAGAAAATTTTACATTTTGTGGTAACTTGATGTGCTGGCCACCGTACAAAATGCTAGTTAACGGCAACAGGTCAAGCCATAAATTCCAGTTTAAGCAATTTTTTACCCCTATTAACTAGTAACCCTGAACTGGGCTGGAGTAATTTAAAATGCCTTCTTCTGTCAGGATGGCCGCCTGCGCAGCGGTGACATGCTCCTGCGCATCGGCGCAGTGTCAGTGGTGGGGATGTGTGCGCGGCAGGCGGCGGCAGTACTGCGACAGTGCGGCGCGTGCGTACGACTGCTGGTCGCCAGGCCGGCTGCGTCTAGCGGAGTGCCAATGCCGGATACTCGACAGTCCATGCAGGTAATTCGACAAACGAGCAGGCGAGCTACCTGATGGTAAGTAATCGTCGCCGCCCATGGACATCTGCAATATAAAGGGCTTGCAGATGTCCGTTGCAGATTTAAGCAAAAGGAAGGGGAAACGAGAAGGAAGGGGACTGGAGAGGAATTGGGCCTCCGTCGCTACACAATCACCATCCGAAACGCAACAGTATGCATACTGCTACTGGTCGTCGATATTTTGTGGGAGGGTAGTACTTCTCCGGATTGTGTCGCATTAATGTAAAATACTGATTTCTTGTACCTACCCGTTTTAGCTGATATATTATTTAACGGAATTGATTAGCGGAGTGGCGAGCGTGGAACTTAGTTATTGGGCCAATTCAATTCCTGTAAGCAACCCATTTTATAGTCTACCAATACTTCTAAGATACGGTATATGCTGTATACCTGATTCATCATTAGCCTATAATCGTCCAATGTTGAACTTAGGGTTATTCGTGAACGCCACAGAGCTCGATCTGCTTTCCTCATCCAGTCACTGCCAGCTGCCTTCCGAAAGCCGTCACACCAACTGGCCGGCGGACGCTCTACACTACGTTTGCCTAGACGCGGTCTCCACTCGAGAACTGGCTTGCTCCAGCGTTTGTCTGTTCTTCGACAGATGTGACCGGCCCGTTGATACTTCAGCTTGCCTTTGAGCTATGTCGGTAAATTAAGTTCTCTCTCTAAGACGATGACAACGACCTATCTGATTATTTTTTGTAAAAGTAATTACCTTCGAAAAAGGTCCATGAAACATAAGAATCTTCAATACTCCTATTCAAACATCAGTTGCTTATATATGGAAATTTATTGATCCTTTGATACTCATAAACGTCTCAACCAACCTTATTAACAGCCTCTCTGGGGGATAGAACTCGTCGAAGTTCTGCTAAGAACTAAAGTAACTGATATTGGATTAAAATTTCCAAGCTGATGTCGCAATGGGCTAGTCACGTCTCTCGGGGAAACTCCTTGAGTGGAGACCCCGTGGTGACGCATAACGGCGGCTCAAAGGACCAATATTTCTTCTTTCTTCTTTCCTTCGTCCCACGGTAACTCATCTCCACTGCGTCCAGGCAAGCGTATTGTGGGACTCTCGCTGTCCAGGTGGTGAGATTATTTGCGTCAGGCAGCTGGCAGCGACTGGATGAGAAAACCTGAAGATAAGGCTGTCTGACGTTAAAGAGGTTTACGTCCAACAGTAGACGAATATGGGCTGATCTTATTATATAACCATTTTCTATATATTCATACGTCAACGGCGTCTGTGCTTCGCGTCGTACTAATTGGCACGCCTTACACAAAAGCGTTAAGAAACTGCCTCCAATTAAAATAACTAGGTCGGCGGTAAGTGACGTTTTAAATAGAAGCTTGCACGTGTCGACGTGTTGTGTGAGAGCCTACGTTTTGGTGTTTAAGTGCATTTTACGAGGGCGCGTGAATTATTTGAATTTAAACTTTATAACAGCGTCCTTAAAGGTCACACAGACTGCATTTTTTGTAAATTGCAACAACTATATTTTATATACAATGATTAGAGCCTAACCACACTTTAACGTTTAATATTGGGGATTGTTTCATATAATTTTTTTTTGAGTCAAATTTAATACAGAAGATAAAAAAATTGAAATAAACATTTCGCTATTAATTCTGACATAGAAATATAATTTTATACAGATTATCAGAAACTACATACGAGATTAACTGCCTAATTATTCTAGTGAAAATTTCATAGAAAATCCCAATACTTTAGCTCGATCTGTGAATCGAACCCAAGACCGCTAGGACAACTAGACTAATGAGGCAGTCAGTAGGCAGCAATATATGGTTTTTGGATCCATAACACACACATTCTGGTTGGAAAGTTCCTAAGTAGTTAAAATGTTTTAGACTCCTCGAAATCATAGTAATTATTATGCATTATTTTTCTTTGATCTAGCTCAGAATTGAAACATAGTGGGCGGCGTTAACCATTCCTCATAAAAACTCAGTAACAACATGTGGAAATATATGTTTTTAAATATTATTTTTTAAATAAACAAATCTACAAGAATGCAAGATACAGCTGGAGATTACGTCAATACGTCTTTATAAAAGTTGGATGTCTATGGATAGTACAGTTTGTTCGAAATAAGTAAGCCGATTGGAAGTTAGCCGTTCCGAACTACCGCGGTGATAAAAACGTTTTATTAAGTGTTTTAATACATAAATATCGAAATCAGTAAACAAAATAATTAGAAATGTGAAACATATACGACTCTAATTATCATTAAACCGTCTCTTTCTATTAAAATTTACCACTTCTAAACCACTTGCAGATAACTTCCGATCGGCTTACTTATTTCGAACAAACTGTACGGTATCCAAAAAAAATCGTCGGATGCTACATTATTCAAAGTGACAAGTTTTAAATTGAAAATGTAAACGAACGACTAGTTCAAAATAAATCGTAGTTCGAAAATTCGGTAAAGAAATCAGAGACGATTGTTTTTTTTTTCTCCTGTGTCGTTTTTCCATTTATTATCTTTAAAAACACAAATTCTCACATACACAAACAATCAGGCCCCGGAAAGACAACCTATATGTTGGAATAAAACTATTTTTTACGGATTTTATCGCGTTATAATGATATTTTTAAATTCCCGACGTGATGGTCACGGTCCCATAAAATCCGTAAAAAATAGTTTTATTTCAATGTCTAATATTCGCGTAAGTGTTAGAAACCAGTATGTACAACCTATATGTTTTAAAGTTTTTTTTATTTTTTATTTGGTATTTATGAATGCTAAATATCTTTTAAGGACAGAAGTTTAAGCAAAATAAAACTTCGACCTCAGGCGGGGTTCAAATCTGCGTACCTCCGGTTAGTCATCGGGTTGGTTAACAGGTTAATGTTTATTTGTATCCATTTCATATTTCAGATAAAACATTACTTTACGGGATAGTAAAGTCTCTTTCTTTACATTCTCTTTGCACGAACGCGGAAATATCATTTGTTTATTTGATTTTCGAACTTGAAGAACCGCATTTAAAAACCATTTCAAGATAAAACATCACATTTTGAATAAAAAGATTCTATTGTAGGTAGGTATGTAGCGTTAGATCCGGTACCTTGTGTTATTTCATACCTCTACTCGGATAACCTTGACCAAATGTTCCGTTTTCATAGCCAATCGGCGAGAGTGGATCATATTTTATTGGCTCACCAATGTTACCCGAAACTGTTTTCCTTCCCGAACAGATTTCTTAGAAGAATATTTTTCATATCAATTTTATTGATAACTATTTTATGCTTCGTTCTTCGGAGCAGGTTGTGTTTTAAAGTAGCTTATGTTGACTATATTTCACTGTCAAGGACATCTACATAATATTTGAATTTTTTGACTGCCTCATTGGTCTATAGGTTCTTAGCGAAACTGCTACGCTTGAGGTCCTGGGTTTGATTCCCAGGGCAAAGTGTTATTGGGTTTTTCTATGAAATTCTCAGTAACAACTTGGCGTCTGGATTGATAGTGCCCGGATAAATGATATTTATTTCTGTAAATAGATCCTTCAAAGACACTTTTACAAATCAATGTTTTACATATTTTTAAGCTAGATGGAACCGGTGGTTAGTGGCAATAGGTTCGCCCCCTATTACATGGGACCTAAACATACCGGCGAAGTATGGGTGTACATTAGTACATCTCTGCTTAACCCTTCGGAAAATACAGGTGTGATTGTGTATTACTCATTCTCTTGGTAGCTTTTGGTCCTGTGAGTCTATGCTACGCATCTGCAACACCTTTGGTTTTGCAGATGTCACTGGGCGGCGATGACTACTTACCATCAGGTAGCTCGCCTGCTCGTTTGCCGAGTTATCCCATAAAAAATATAACGACATTCATTAAGTCTAAAAGACCCCGTCATCCTCAAAAGCGCAGACTATCATGACAAGATATTTAACTAAATAACGTAGAGTATTGCTGACCTGGTATCGTCATGCGAAAGAATCGTTGAGCTCCCTAAAAACAACTCAACTCAAAGCTGTTATGGCTCTTTCTTCACAAGGCCTGTTCAGATTTTGCCCTACATTGTAAAACTCGCATATCCATGATATAACTATTGTCTGGACTTTAAAAGAGACCACGATTCTCTGAGTTTGTTTCGACATTTCTTCTCAGAGGTCGTCAGATAGGAAATGTCGGCGCCATCTAGTTTAAAAAAAATGTAAACAAGACGACTTGTAATAGTGTCTTTAAAAGATCTATTTACAGAAATAAATATCATTTATCATTTAGTAACCAAGTCCTTCGCTCAAAGGCTGAGACGCTCATAATTGAGGAGACGCGGCTATTAATGCGACATCCGCCCGACACCGGAGCGATGCCACTTCCGGTAGGATGTGACGTAATTGCGTCAGACAGATTTCATGAGCCCTTTTGAAATGTAGGGTTTGGTTAACTGATGAAAGCGTTATCAGCGGCAGCGATGTCTTTTTGAGTTCCGTCTTTGAATGTTTTTTTAAATAAGAATGGTATAAAAATAAAAATCCAATAACATTGCTCGACTTGAACCAGGACCTTTAGCGCTTAGACCCACTGGACTAATGAGGCAGTTCCTTTCACTAACCCAATATTTCCTCTACAGCCGCTCGGAGCTTCGCCAGCCCCGGTGGTGCCGTCCCGTCTCCTGGCAGACCCTATAGAGCTGGAGCGTCGACTCTCAGAAGCAGGTCACGATGGCTTCGGCGCGTTATGCGAGGACACCTCGCCACCCTCTCCTCCTCCGACCATCATCGAAGAACGGCTGCATCATAGGGTGAGTACAGAAAGAACAGAAAATGGACGTCAAGTAGCAGTATGCATACTGTTTCTTACGGTGAATGTGGAGCGCCGGAGGCCCAATTTTGCCCTTAGTCGCCTTCCTCCTCCTTTTCTCCTTCCCCTCCCTTTTCCATAACTAGACTCGGCAACGCTTCTGCAACTCCTTTGGTTTTTGCAGATGTCCATGGGCGGCGATGACTACTTACCACCAGGTAGCTCGCCTGCTCGTTTGCCGACTTATACCATAATAAAAAAAAAGAAAGCTAATGTCTTGCTTATCTGGTGTCGTCGTACTACGGGTCGATGAGCTCCCTGTAACATGGTTGAGTTACACCATAACTCCAAGGCCTCTGTCTCTTCGAAGTCATGTGCGTATTAGTAGTTAATTATCACGCGCTTAAACGGTGAAGGAAAACATCGTGAGGAAACCTGAGAGCCTGAGAGATTTTCTTGACGGCATGTGAAGTCTGCCAACCCGCAGTAGGTTAGCGTGGTGGACTGTAGGGAGACCCGTGCCCAGCAGTGCGACAATGTAATGGGTTGATCATGACAAGATGACTAATGTACGCGTGCCGACAGTTAGGCCAGGTCAACTCAAACCTGCTATGGCTCTTTCTTCAAAAGGCCTGTTCAGATTTTGCTCTACATTGTGGAACTCACATATCTAATAATATAACTGCTGTCTGAACTGTAAAAGAGACCAGATTTTTTTCATTCATGATAGACCTACACTTAACCACCATTTCGCCTGATGTTAAGCGACACTGCGATCTACGATGGAGCGCACTTGCATAGAAGAAACTGATTCACCCGTGCTTCATTTCATATATAATGGGGCTAGCCTACTGTCATTAGTCGGACAGTAATCCATCTCTTCTCAGTGGGTAGATTCCGGTTGCCATAAAATAGTGTCTATTAAGGTTTTTAGATGTGAAAAAAGAGGTTCTTATGGAAAGGCAGCTTTATTTCTAGCGGGAAGTAGTAAAGATATTGTTTGTTCCAACAAAACCTTCGTTTTTGGAACTCTGCCCAATGTGTGCGCCATGTTTGCTCGGCACGTTGACACCTAATACCGGAGTCGACAAATATTTTTCCGGTAGTGTTAGTGTTTCTCCATTTCTTTGGTTATAAATAACAATTTGGCGCTGAAGTTGGACATCTAAGACACGATTTGGGGCCATAGAATTTCTTATAGTTTTTATTTTAGTTTGGCGTAGTACGCACTACACGTCAAGCTATACATAATAAGTATACGCGGGCCTTGAATTGTGCGGAAAACCTTTACAATGGGGGGAGATCAGTCAAAACTGGATTTGTATAGCTGAAGTGTAGCCGTGTGAACTTATTGCTTTCTTTTATAAAACTTGACAAAAGTTTCGAAACTATCAGGGAAATACATACATAAATGTAATATTTCCTTCGAGTGGGAATTGAAACCACGATTGCGGCGGCGGAAAGGTCAACCAATATGCCAAATGTGGCAAATTTAATATTAAAATTTAAATAAAGTTCTATGTGAGGAACCTAACACGTATCGTCGTAGCTCCTTATTTTGGAATCAATTTTGTTATTCGACTTTATTTATGGTAAGCAGTTTTATGAGACCAAAATTACAGTTAACTAACTTATTGTAGAACAATATAACACCAACACCAGCAGTATTATAATACTTCTATCTAACTCTAATACAATTTCGTTTTTATTATGGCACTAGCATTCCGCCCACGGTTTCGCCCGCGTGGTTTCTCGGCTTTTCTGCATTTAATTTTTTCCCGTTTTTGCAACGTTTTTCATTTATGCTCCGCTCCTATTGATCTTAGCGTGATGATATATAGCCTATAGCCTTCCTCGATAAATGGGCTATCTAACACTGAAAGAATTTTTCAAATCGGACCCGTAGTTTCTGAGATTAGCGCGTTCAAGTAAACAAACAAACAAACTCTTCAGCTTTATAATATTATTAGTATAGATAAGTATAGATATTTCCTCATGAAGTCGTCCTTCCAATACAGCCGGTGGCGTCTATAGTAGCAGTGGTACCTCGAGGAGCTCTGGCACCGTCTCCTCGACCACCGACCTTCGTGCAGCCGCCGCCGCAGCCGCAGCCTCCGCCTATGAGGTGAGAATTTAGATAGATGGAATATTCTTTATTGCACACCAAAAAAACTTAATGCCAAGAACAATTTAAAAAACAAAGAGTGGTACAATGGGCGGTCTTATCGCTGACAACGATCTCTTACAGACAACCTTTCGATGGACTTGTAAGAAAAGGAAACGTGATACCTAGGTAGTCTGGCGTACTTATAAAGAAACTTGTAAGAGAGTGACAATGGGGGACACAAAAGAGGCAAATTTTAAGAGCAATAATTATTTGTTGACTGCCTCATAAGTCTAGTGGTCCTAAACGCGACTGCTATGCTAGAGGTCCTGGGTTTTACAACAGATTAATTGAATTCCTAAATAAACATAATATTATTAAAAAAGAACAGAATGGCTTTCAATAAAATAAATCAACCTCTTGCTAAAGAGGCATTTTCCCTTATAAGAAATCTAACTGAATACATAGATGAGAAAATTCCTGTTGTAGCCATATTCTTTGATATGAGCAAGGCTTTTGATTTTGTAGATCATGAGATCTTGCTCACCAAATGTGAAAAATATGGCATTAGGGGTGTAGCTTTAGATTGGATACAAAGTTTTCTTACCAATCATAAACAATGTGTTGAAATTACTAGTTTAAATGACAGTAATGAATGCAGTGTACACAAATCTCTATACAAGGTCAACAAATTGGGAGTTCCACAAGGTAGCGTTTTAGGCCCCTTATTATTCTTATTGTACATTAATGACTTACCAGACTGAATAAATTGTCAAAGTTTACTATTCGCAGACGACATATCTGTTATAGTGCCTTACAAGGATAAAGAAACAACTCACGAAATTCAAATAAGTAAAGAAGTACAATTAGTATTAAGATGGTTAAAAGCAAACAAATTAAATGTAAATCTATCAAAAACGAAATTCATAAAATTTGGTACCTATAAAAGTAAATACTCTGATAATAATAACATTAACATAAAAATAGGAAATGACATTATAGAAGAAGCTGATAGTATAACATTTTTAGGTATAAGTCTTGATAGCTTTTGCAACTGGAAACAACATATAAATGATGTTTGCCTCAAATTAAGCAGATTTGTCTACGCCCTGAGAAAGCTTCGAATCGTGTCAGATGAAAAGACTGCAGACTATATAGCATATAAAGGCTATGTAGAGTCAATCCTTAGGTATGGGTTAATAATATGGGGGAATTCCACTGATATCAGTCAAGCATTCATCGCACAAAAGAAATGTTTACGAGCTATTTGTGGAGTAGATCCACTAGACTCCTGTAAACCCCTATTTAAAAAACTAAACTTGATGACATTGACCTGCATGTATGTTCTTGAAGTATAAGTGTTTGTAAAGAAGTATAATGACTTTTTTAAATTCAAGGGGGATCACGTTACTAAATACAGACCAAGAGATCCTACTAAAACCATCATTCCATTTTGCAGAACAAGTTTAAATAAAAAGAATGTTTATCACATGAGCATATCAGTTTTTAATAAACTGCCAAAGAGTCTGAGGGAACTTCCATTTAAATATTTTAAAATAAAGTTAAGAAAATGGCTAGTGGATAAGTGCTTTTATACCATAGAAGAGTTCATGCAACATAAAACAACTGTATCTGATTATTTGTAAAAATAATAATTAATATAATGTGATATAATTATAACAGTAATAAATATGCTAAATAATAAATAAATATACTAAATAATAATACAGCCTGACATTTGTTAGTAACATAATATATAACTTAATAAATTTTGTTAGTAATGTAATATTTGTTAGACTGAAGCTTGAGAATAAAACACAGAACTCCAGTAAATCACGTATAATTAATTGCACACTTATATAACAATCACGGTAAATCGGTCACCAACACTAATTTACATATGGATACTTGCACTTGGAATAGTACTTAACGCTCTGCGAGCCAAAGGACGACTGACTAACAAAAATGTCGTCTGAATACGAATCATCGACCGCTATGATAAAGCAGTTGGGCGTATCTAACGCCATCTGTTGGCAAAGCTATAATGTACAATCTGCTTTACCATAGCGAGTCAAATGAATTCCTTTAAACATTTAAACAACTTAGAATATTAATGATTAATTAACTATAACATTAAAATATTAAATTGAGTTATTGTAGTGGCCTTACATTCGGCCATCCGACTCTCATAACACGTCCTCGTGTTTGTGGTCAACGATATACTTATAAACTAAATCGTCATGTTTACAATAATTAATCAGAATAGCTTATTGTTATAACATCAAGTTTACGTTAGCTCAATCTAGCTTAAGTTACATTTCACCTGCATCTGTTAACCGTGGTAACAGTTAGCATCTGCTCTGAATACCACTTTATCGCAATATCGGACTAGGCTACGTCTGCCTTTGTCAAGTGTAGCAACAGGCCGCTTCTGCACTGAATACTACATGCGATAGTCTAACTGAGGTTACTTTGCAATCACAATATTTATGGTTACAGGCCACTTCTGCGCTGAAGACCATACTCAGGCACTTCTGCCATAATATACTAAAGAAGTATGATAATAGGTTGGTTCTAAACTGAATACCATACTTAGGCTACTTCTGCCTGTCTAAAACTACATAACTATGGCAATAGGCTGTTTCTGCACTAAATACCATATTAAGGCTACTCTGCCTTCTAGAATTACACATTCGTTATATTCAGCACGAAATTAATTCAAAGGAAGGCTGGTTACTAACAAACAACATATAAGAATCAAATCATGATAGTTGACAGTGATAGGTAAACAATACCTCTGCACTCATTACCACCAAACGTAATCAAACACGAAAATCTCATTAGGACAGACTTTTACTCACAATCAACGCCGTCAGTGTCTTCACTAGATGCTTCCTCATCCGACCTCCTGAAACTCAACCATGGCTTCATTTTGTCAATAGCCACAACTGTGTCATATTTGCGGCCACCCTTACGAGTGATTGGTGTGTCTTCTATTCGATATCTATCATTATCGAAAACAGCAGTCACTCGGTAAGGTCCCTGATATTTAGGCACTAATTTGCGACTTTGACCTGATGACGGTATCTCTCTTTCTATACTAACTAAATCGCCTACTTTAAAAGATTTAGGTATAGCAGTATTCTTATCATAATGGCATTTTTGTTTCTTTTGGTAATTGTCAATATAATCGTTAACTTTTTCTCGTATATCACCTAGAGATTCACTTCTGACGTTATGTTCTAAATCAAGTGAAGTTTTTACTCTGCTCTCAGAAATTCCTATCAAAGAAGTGCCAAAAAGGGCCTCGGAAGGAGTTCGACCTATGCCTTTATTGAGCGTGTTATTAAGGCCCCACTGCACGTCGGGTATATAGTAGTCCCAATTCTTTTCATCTTGCCCTACGCACTTGGCACTAAGTGATGCAAGCAAAGTGCGGTTATAGCGCTCAACCTGTCCATTTGCTCGTGGTGTAGCCACTGCGTTAAGCACGTGTTTAATTCCTAAGCCACTTACGAACTCTTTGAATTTTAAACTGGTAAAAGATGAACCCCTGTCTGAAATAATTCGTTTAGCAACCCCGAAGATACTGAAATATTCTCTTAATCTATCAATAACAATAGACGTTTTCGTACTCCTAACAGGTTTCAAAATAATAAACTTTGTATAGGCATCAATAATACCTAATAAGTGAGTGTTACCCTTTTTGCTTTTAACGAATGGGCCGACATGGTCAATGTGTAGAGTAGCAAACGGGGAATCTATTTTTGGTATTGGTCGTAATGGAGCCTTTTTATTGGACGAAGATTTCGTATAAGCGCATTCGAGACAAGAAGCAACGTATTTCTTGACAAAACGTCGCATTTTACTAAACCAATAAGTTTCCTTTACTTTAGCAAGAGTTTTATCAAATGCAAAATGACCAATGTCATCATGGCATTGCTTAAGAATCTGCCATCTAACACCCTTAGGCACTACCCATTTTTCTCCTTCGGTCGTCACGCGGTATAGTTTGTTATTCTTAATAACATAATTCTTACTAGTATCGACTATATCAGCAGATTCCGGGCACTGTAGTATAGATATTTTACGCTGTATTTCTGAATCTGCTAGTTGAACGGTACTTAACCAATCCTTATCACTTACTAACATGACATCGACACCCTCATGCGAATCGGGATTCAGGTTATCATTAGGTAGTGGATTTCTGCTGAGTGCGTCTACGTAGGCCATTGCCTTACCTGGTCGATACTCAATTGTAAAGTTGAATTCTTGCATCGAAATCCACCACCTAGCGACCCTGGGAATTAAATCTCTTTTTAAAAATGTGGCCCGCAGTGAATTACAATCAGTTAGAACCTTGAATTCGATACCTAACAAATATACACGAAACCTTTGTAAAGATGCAACGAGGGCAAGTGTTTCAAGTTCATATGCCGTCATATGCTGTTCGTCAATTGTTGTTTGTCTACTGTAATATGCTACAGGTTTAAGTCTGCTATCTTTATCCCTCTGCATTAGTATACCGGCAATCCCTATCTTACAAGCGTCTGTGTGTAGTTCAGTCAGTGCATTGTGGTCGTACAACGATAATGTAGGTTTGCGTAAAAGTTCGGCCTTAAGGCTACGGAAAGATTTCGCTTGTTCATCACACCACACCCATTTAGCGTCCTTTTTGAGAAGACCTGTTAACGGTTTAGCAATCATAGAAAAGCCTTTAACGAATCGCCTAAAAAAACTGCACAAACCGATAAATTGCCTAACACTGTGCTGATTTGTGGGTTCTGGAAAATCGCGAACTGCTTCAATCTTCCTGGACCCAGGCCTAATACCTTCCTTACTGAGTTCGAAACCCAAGTAGTCGACAGTTCTACAAAAGAAATAACATTTGCTTAGTTTCAGCGTAAGACCCGCGTTCTGTAGAACTCCAAGGGTTTGCCTTAATTTGAAGAGACCATCTTCGACAGTTTTCGACGGAATGATAATATCATCCATATATGCCGAAGCCATACCACGCACGTTGCCTAAGACTAAGTTGATCATTCGCATGAAATTGGATGGGGCGTTAGCAAGGCCGAATGGCATTCTATTAAATTCGAACTGGCCTTCAGGCGTGACGAATGAGGTCTTGTGACGGTCATTTTCTTTAATGGGTATTTGATAGTACCCGGATGCCAAATCAAGGGTAGTATAATATTCATAACCAGCAAGATCATCAAGTTGATCGTCTATCCTTGGCAACGGATAATTTTCTTTATATGTTTTCCGATTCAGAGCCCTATAATCGACACATAATCTAACATCGCCATTTTTCTTTTTAACAATTACTATAGGACTGGCGTATGACGAAGTTGACGGTCTAACGATATCGCAGTCAATAAGTTCATTGACCATTTCGCGAACTTTGTTCCTTTCACTAATCGGCAACCTGTACGGTCGATAAACCACCGGTTGATCGTCTTTTAGATTAATTGACATTTCGATAACATTCGTTTTACCTAGCTCTTGTAAATTAAATGCAAAACAGTTTCGATATTCGTTTAGTAAGTGAACTAGTGACTTAGTGGTACTATCATCCATGCTTCCATCAGACTTAATATCTTCAACTATAATATCCTGCCGCGACTGAGAGGGCTCAATACTAAGTACGTTACAATTGTCGTTCTCAGGTAATATATCGGCCCGATGGCACCTCGCTATCGTAGTGCCCTCCTTAATAGTAAACGGCTGGGTGGATAATCCCTTCATCAACGCAGCACCTAAACCATCAACAACTGAGAACAGGCCCTGAACGAGATAATGTTCTTGACCTATTTTAAACCTATTACTTCCTTCAATGAAAACATCGCCAGTATAAGTCGGTTCAGTTTTAAACTCTACTAAACATAGTCCATCAATCGTGGCATTTTCTGAACAGATTAGATCAATTTTTCGGTTTCTCTTTGGTGTCGTTGAATGAACACGAAGTGTTGCACTATCCTTTTCAATCAGAATATGAGGTTGTTCAGTGAACGACCTTCCAACCAACAAGGATTGTTGCAAAAATTTATCTGGCACAACGAGAAGTTCTACACGAGCCGTAGCGCTATCGATCTGGATATCAACAAAACACTTACCCAACGGTTGAACAATGGAATTGCCAAATCCTCTGAGAGTTGGCAAATTCACGTCCGATTCCCATTCCATATTAACATCTGCGATTTCCGAAACTTTCATAAGAGTGGCTGAACTACCGAAATCTATGAAGCAGTCCTTTGGAATACCGTTAACTATTGCCCTTTTATGGTATTTAGCGGCACTCGAATCAGTTCCAGACAATAACATAACCGGCTTTGAAATATTATCCTTATTGTTAAGATTATTATTTCTAGTTTCGTTGCACTTATCTACCAAATGACCATAACGTAAGCACTTACTGCATTTTACTATTGGTTTGGTACATTGCGACCTGTAATGACCATATTCTGAGCAATTGAAACATTGAACTGGACGATCCCTAGTGTCTTTGTTAATCAAATTCCTATCGATCTTGGCATCACCGTTACGTATTCGCTTCCTGTCAGTATTACCGTGTAGTACAACGTTATTCCTAGCGCTCTTTAGATATGGTAGTAACTGGTCCGGAGTTTCAAATCGAGCGGCATCTGCGCCTAATCGAACGCTACGATCTTCGATACCGAATATAATGCAGTCTACTGCCTTCTTACCCTGGATGCCGCAACGGTTCATTAATATTACTTTATCATAATAATATTCTTCCAATGAATCGTTGAATTTCGCACGCTTATTTAACATTGTTGTTAGCAACTGCCCATAGTTTTCACTACTGGGAAAGGCCAACTTCAACTTGTCTTGCCACTCTGCCCAAGAAAACATTACGGTAGTAAGACCTTCGTACCATTTTTGGGCTAGACCCTTTAATTTGGGGAGGGCAAAGTGGATAACTTGTTTGTCTGTCCAGCCATATATTGTTGCGCATTCATTAACTTTATGGATCCACATATCTATCGTTTGCTCCTTGTGAGCAGGATCAAACTCAGGGATCGTATTTTGGTGAGACAGTTTATTATTACTGGTGTTATTACTGATCGTTTGTAAAGCTTGTACTAGTTGAGCAATACTAACATTATCACTCGTAACCCGAGGTTCACTACCTGGCATGTTGCCTTCTGGTGGAAGGGGGTCATAATGTGTATTACTGTCATTTTGTTCGATGCGTGCCTTTTGCCTACTAGAGCTACGTGCTTGGTTACTGAAGGAGTTGCCTGTTCTTTGCCTCGATGACTCACCGAGTGCGTAAGGGACTCGTGAAGTACTACGCTTCCCTTGACTTGGGGAGCGGTAAGTTCTAAAAGAAAATCTGCGTACCTGAGGGCTGACAGGACTGTGAGCCCGTTCACTGTAGGGTCCTGTCGCTCGTGATTTCTTGTTGTAGGCAGATTCACGTTCTTGGTCACTGCAGAGGCGCCTCCACCGCTGGATTGATGAACTTCGGTCACGGCGGTTCGAAGAGCTGCGCAGTCGCCGTCTGGAGCGACTACGTGCCGGACTGCTTGCTTGATGGCGGACTGGATTGTTCTCCCGGTGACTGCAGGTGCTACGTCTAAACTGGCTCCACCTGCTCTCCCGACGTCTTGATGATCCATCCGCTCGCAGACTGCAGGAACGATGCACCCGCTCGCTTGATTGACTGCTCATCCGCTGGCTGGCACTGTAGCGTGCCCGTTTGCTGACGGGACTGCGCGTCTGCCTGCTACCCCCGCTACTCGTCGATCGTCGATGAACTCTGCCGCTTATTCGGCGTGCGCGGCCTTGTTGTCGCGACTTTTGACCAAGAATCGGGCTACGTTCCATTTCCTGCACACACAATGGTTTGGACACAGAAAATTGTAATAGATTTTTAAAAAAAGTAATAAGCTTACCTTTAGTAACGTAATATATAATTAGGTAATCATCAATAAGTACTTTGTACAGTTTAACCTGCCTTACTTGATAATAACAAAGCATTATACATATAAACAGAGTCAAGGGGAGAGAGAAGAGAGTAGAAAAAAAAAACTGTTCCTCTCTGTTCTTTCGCTAAAGTTTATCTATAATTATTTCAATTTAAGGGCGAAAGTAAAGTAAGTAAACAACAGAAACTTACCAATCCCACTTCTGATTTGTTAGACTGAAGCTTGAGAATAAAACACAGAACTCCAGTAAATCACGTATAATTAATTGCACACTTATATAACAATCACGGTAAATCGGTCACCAACACTAATTTACATATGGATACTTGCACTTGGAATAGTACTTAACGCTCTGCGAGCCAAAGGACGACTGACTAACAAAAATGTCGTCTGAATACGAATCATCGACCGCTATGATAAAGCAGTTGGGCGTATCTAACGCCATCTGTTGGCAAAGCTATAATGTACAATCTGCTTTACCATAGCGAGTCAAATGAATTCCTTTAAACATTTAAACAACTTAGAATATTAATGATTAATTAACTATAACATTAAAATATTAAATTGAGTTATTGTAGTGGCCTTACATATTAGTAATATAAATTATAATTGCTTATCAATACATCATTATAAATTTTTGCATGCCTATTACAGGCAGAATATAGCTTGAACTATGCACCATTGTTAAATCTGGTACCACCTGTATTCTGTGCAAATAAATGTTTTCTTTCTTTCTTTCGATCCCCAGGTCGAGCAAAGTGTTATTGGATTTTTCTATGAAATTCTCAGTAGCAGATCGGAGTCTCGATTTGTGCCCGGTTAATGACAATAGGCTCGTCCCCTATTACATGGGACCTAAACATACCGGCGAAATGTGGGTGTTCATAAGTAGATCTATGCCTAACTCTTCGAGGAATACAGACGTGAAAGGTCAGGTCGCCAAACCGCACAGATGAACCAGTTTGGCCAGACATTTGGCTAAACAGGCCGGAAACCCTACATTATTGATGATTTTTTGTCTCAGTCTAAGTAAAATGATTTGGCATTCGATTTTATATATTTTTATATATTAATCAGTCAAATAAAGCCATCAGTCAAATTTTAATTAAAAAAATAAGAAGCCAGACTATGTCCGGTTTTATCCGAACGCCTGGCGAAGCTAGGCGTGATGGTATGGTTATGTAAATCATCTTCGTTTCCTAACCAGGTTACCGTTAGACATGGCGGTGAGAGGCACTGGGGAGCCGGAGACCCTCAGCTATGACGTGGAGCTGAACAAGGACTCCGCGCTGGGGCTCGGCATCACCGTCGCTGGATACGTCTGCGAACAAGGTTAGTTCTTCAGACATCATCAACCCATTACATTGTCCCATTGCTGGGCACGGGTCTTCTCTCAGTATGAGAGGGATTAGGCTTATAGTCCACCACGCTAGCCTACTGCGGGTTGGCAGACTTTACATGCCATCAAGATCTCTCAGGGATGCAGGTTTCCTCACGATGTTTTCCTTCACCGTTTAAGCGCGTGATAATTTATTATTAATACGCACATGACTTCGAAAAGTCAGAGGTGCGTGCCCTGGATTCGAACTCGAGACCTTTGACTTGGCAGTCCAATGGTCATATCACTAGGCTATCACTGCACTCCAGAGTCTTCAGACATCAATCTTTCATAAAAGCAAATCTAGCACAAGCCTGCAAAACGAAGTACAGTGGGTTAGAGCTGTTACCTGACCCACTTAGACGCCGCCGGCCCATCTAGGGTGGGTTATGTAACAGCTATAACCCACTGTACTTTAAAAAGTTCAATAAGTATTTTTCTTAACTATAGAAGTTACAGATTTAAAATAAAAATCGTTTTAAGTATAGCAAATTTCATAGTAAACTATACATTAGTTATTCAAGTCCTATTTATTTAGAAAGTTTTTAACTTGCGTTCTTTAAAAGTTATTGCAATTTTAAAAGTTTGATACTTGGTTATTTTAGTGAAGGAAGAATACGACCGCGGGCAGGATTCATGCTTCAGGATTCATGGATTTCGATCTGGCGGGTGGGAGTCGCGGTGGCTTAGCGGTCATAGCGTCTCGTGTACCTAACCAGAAGACGCAGGCTCGAATCCTGCCCGCGGTCGTATTTTTCCTTCACTAAAATAACTTAATATTCTTTGCATGGAAAATACCTATAAAATACAAAAAGATAGTGTGAAAGTATCACACTATCTTTGCACTAGTTTTGCAAGCCAGTGTATTTTATTTCAAGCAGACCATTATTATTACGTATACTTTTGAAATGTCAAACTATTTGCACAGTTCCAAATAGTGGGGGTCATAAAGAAGACCCGGCAAGTATCTCCATAGATACTCTTTTAAATATAAATGTTAACGTTTTTCATCCGTCTAGACCTTAATCTCGATTTTTTATAAGTATATAGAAATAAAAAACTTTTAATTTGGCCAATAACAAACACAGATAACATAAAAATAACATGATAACAAGAGAGCCTTCAGCAATATGCCAGGCAGACTGACGCCGTCTGACGCTGGTTTTCAACCGACTTCAAAAAGGAGGAGGTTCTCAATTCGTCTCTATGTTTTTTTTGTATGTTTGTTACGTGATATCTCCGCCGATTGTCGACCGATTATAAGTATTGTTTTTTTGTTTGGTAGGTCATACTTCAGAAATGGTCCCATTCAAATTTTATCGAAATCGGTTGAGCAGTTTTGAAAATATCAACAATAATCTAAAAATTGTTTACATCGATGATATTATTGTTTACTCCAAAACATCGCTGTCTTATTGGAGCAGTGCGTGTAGTTGGTTAATAACAAGTACTTCTAAACAAAACTTTCCACTAAAAATTACAAAATAAAATTACTTTTAAAAGTAATTTTATCTAATGAACCTTTAAAATTCTGTCTGTCGCCTTCAGATTCCATATTTCTTGTATATAATTCAAATGTTTTTTGAAATCCAGGTAAAACTATAATGTATATAGTCATGTTAAAAGGTGCAGCAAAGTCACACATTAAACCTCTGAACTTAACCAAAGTTCTACATAACTTAAGAGCTTTCCCGCCACCTCTTAAACTCTTACATGTTTAAAAGGGGAACCTCTTAGCTAATAATGAATAACGTTTGAACTCTATTCGGAGGTTCATGGCTCATTCATCGATCAATTGAAGAGGTACACTGTCACGGTCATTGGTAACTGACGTTAACACATGGAAATCCGGCCTTGCCTCGTTAATTCGACACAATCAGTCTTGATGACATCACAATTTTTATCGATCGACCCCGAAAAATTTGACAGCTTCGCTAGTTAGAGATACCAAGGGTAGAATACCTGTTATACTGACTGAAGTGATTAGCTTAGTGTAAGGAGGAGAGAGTTGAGTCGAGTTGAAGTTTGATAAACATTTTGGAATAGGGCGCCATCGCTACGGACGAGAGAATTGCAACGTATCGGAGATATACGTGTCGCCTTTGATTACCGATATATCAGCATAAAATATACCATTTGCTTTACAATAATTATATGCAAAAATCCAGACTCCGAGCTGGTATAGAGAATTTCATAGAAAAACTCAATAGTACTTTGCGTACTTTTTATTATTTTTTAGCATTAAATATTGCGAAATTTTCACAAAGATTTGAATTTTCTAATTAAAGAAAATTTCTAGTGAAAGACAAATTCGATCTCAGGCAGGGTTTGAACCTGCGTCTCTCTGGTTAAGTACACCAGACGCTTTGCCAACTAAGTTACCGAGACCACTGCCTGTGATGTCGAATTTCTCTTCCACATTCTACGTCTTGAGGCGACGTCAGCAACATCTATTGAAGACATTACCTACTATGTCTTTCAACCAACACGACTGCCTTTACAGGTAGTTCAATGTCGAACGATGTTGCCTTACCGTATTATGCGTATTTTTTATAATTTTTTAACATTAAATATTGCGAAATTTTCACTAAGATATGAATTTTCTAATTAAAGAAAATTTCTAGTGAAAGAAAAATTCGATCTCAGGCAGGGTTTGAACCTGCGTCTCTCTGGTTAAGTACACCAGACGCTTTGCCAACTAAGCTACCGAGAGCTACCGTAAGCTACCAGTTCAAACCCTGCCTGAGATCGATTTTTTCTTTCACTAGAAATTTTCTTTAATTAGATTGATAATTCATATCAATAGTCGGGTTAGAGACAACTTTATTCTCATAAGAATTACAATTCACTTACATGAGAATTATATCAAATCAGAGTTAAATAAACAATATCATTGGAAAGTAAACACATTATAGTTATTTTACTTAAATAATTGGTAATTATTTGTTTGAGGGTATCTTGAAAAAATAAATATGTCGGTCCGGTACGAGAGTTAAAACAAGTTGACGCGGTGACTAGGCAAGTGCGAGTAAGTACATGGATCGAGCGTAGCTGGAAGTTGCTAATAAACTATAGAAGGTTTTGGGTGTTGCTTATGATGTAGTGTTTTAGGAGTTTTTTGAAAGTGGCCATTGATTTTGAGTCCTTTAAGTCCTTTGGTAGTTTATTGTATAATTTAGATCCTTCGTACATTATGCTTCTTTTGCCGTGGTTTGTACGCGGAGAATATAATTTTATATATTTCATTTACACGTCTTAATCTCATTTTATGAACTTTGTTAGTTTTGGAAAAGGTTAAATTTGTGTGTATATCTTTATTAAGTATTTTACTAACAAGTATGCAAATATTATATATGTATGTTTGTGTAATATTCATAAATTTTATTTCTTTGTACAATTTTCCTGTTGGTGTTAAGTAATCATATTTAAATAATGTCTTTAATAATTTATTTTGTGCAGTTTGTAGTATATTTATATTTGATTTTGCGGCCGTGCCCCATACTTCCACCAGGTAATCTATATGTGGTTTAACGAGTGAGTTGTATATTACATAGCGCACTTGGAGTGGTAGGCAGCGAACAATATGTCGCAATGCACCGGTGAGTGATGATAATTTTGATTTAATTTTTAATATATGAGGAAGCCATGTCATTTTACCGTCCAAGATCAATCCCAAATATTTATCTTGGTCTACTCTATTTATAGCATAATTATTAATTTTTAGTGGAGTAAAATTTTGTATTTTTTTATTTTTAGTTGCAAATACAATATAATTAGTTTTTGTTGCGTTTATAGTAAGAAGGTTTTGCTGAAACCATTCATTTAATATGTTCAAATAATTTTGAGCATCGTTTATAACACTATCGATCGAGTGACCAAAGTAAAATAGGCATGTGTCATCTGCATACAAAGTTATGTCTGCTTTTAAACCAATTTTGTGGATACTATTAATATATAGGAGGAATAACTGGGGAGCTAAAATTGAGCCCTGAGGCACGCCGTATGTTATGGTTTTGGGTTCACTTTGAGCGTCACCTATTTTCACTATTTGGTATCGGTCTGAGAGATATGATTTGAATATATCGTGCGCAGTTCCAGCTAGTCCTATTTCGCAAAGTTTTTGTAACAGGAGTTCATGGCTAACGGTATCAAATGCTTTTTTAAGGTCGATAAATATTCCCAGTGCTATTTGTTTTTTATCAATACCCATTTTTATTCTGGTCACGAGATCTATTGTTGCTGAGAGAGTATTCGATTTGGGTCTAAAACCATATTGTTTGTTATATAAAAAGTTAATCGAAGTTAAATGTTTTTCAAGGCGCTTGTAGAGAATCCTTTCAAATATTTTGATATTACTGGAAGAACTAAAATTGGACGGTAATTTCCCGGCTCTGTCTTTGCTCCAGATTTGTAAACTGGCGTCACTTTGGCACTTTTAAGACTTTTAGGGAAAGTCCCTGTCAGTATACAGTGGTTTATACAATTTGTAAGCTTATCAAGAATTAACTGAGCGATGCATTTTATTGACTTTGTATTTATACCATCTATGCCCGCACTGGTGTTATTTTTTAGGCTATTTATGATTTTTAGTATTTCATCTGGGGTAGCTGGGGTTAAGGTACTGAGTATGGGAACATCAGATCCAGGTACATACTTAGAAGCCTGATTTGGGTGATATTTTGTAGGAATCTGATTTGCGAGTACCGAACCAACATTTGAAAAAAAATCGTTAAAACATTCACAAATTTCATTTAGATCTGTTATGCGTCCGTTTTGCGTTTGAAGTTCGCGTGGTGCCCCTTGCTCGATGACCTTGTTGTACAAGAGGCTGTTTATAAGTCCCCACATTTTTAGTGGCTGGTTCTTGCAGTTTGTGAAAATTTTTATATAGTATTTAGATTTAGTTAGCTGAATGCATTCTGTTACTTCATTTCTTTTTTTTATGAAATCTTTCGCTATGTTTTTATCGTTTGGATTTTCGACTTTCGAATAGTACTTTGTTCGACCTTTGTTGTTGATCGAATCGTAGCTAGACTAACGAGGCAATCACAATACATGGGCACCCTAAAACTATTAGTAGTCAGGGCTATAGGATTGGTGAAAATATTTCTAAATTTCCTTATTCATGTCTTAGCCATACTTCCAATAGTAATTATTCCCTTTCGAGTATTCCTCTTTGAACAATATTTCCCAAGATACTGTTCATAGATCTTTCTCATAAAATATTCTTATTTTGTTCGCCCCTAAAATGTTCAACAGCCGACGTTGACGTTGGAAATATCTATACATTTATAGCCAGACACGGCCTGTGAATAGTGGATGCTGTTATTTTGGCTGACCCAGATACGACAGACAGACATTGTACATTTTTAAAAGACTACATTTTGAGGCAAACTTTTTTAAGAGACATTGTTGACGAAAAATGTTTTGAGTTCTTTATGGAAGCAAGGAGGCGTAATAGAAGTGTATTTTTTCTGTTACGTCATAATTTTCGTCAACTTTTTGTAGTAAAAACTCCTTGTGTAATATCTACTTAAACTTTTTTATAGAACACTCTTGCTGTTTAGAGTATTCAATGCCAGGACCTCGGCACATTAGTCGTAATTAAAATGTAATGTTATGATAATATATTGCCTATGTCACTCAGGAATAATGTAGCTTTCGATTGGTGAAAAAATTTTTCAAATCGGTTCAGAACTTTCAGAGCCTATTCAATGCAAACAAACGAATCGAATGTCTTTATAATATTAGTTTAGACTAAAAAATCTTGCTCATTAAAGATATAATATTTTAATAAGTTTATCGCGCAGGTGTTTGTAGCTCCAAGCGTAAACCCGTAAAAATTACGACGTTACCTTCAATAGAAGTTTTCACGACTTTCTAATTAGTTTCACCTGAAAATGAGGAATGGAGGCAGTTACTCAAACGCACTGCTCAGTTTTATTTAATGGCTCGTTTAGATTCGCGCGAGAAGAGAGACGAGACGCGAGGCGAGCCAAGAGATACGAAAAAAATATGATTATTATCGGTTAAAAAAATCCATTCACCATTATCATCACTCCTGTATTCCCCGAAGGGTTAGGCAGAGGTGTACTTATGTAGACCCACATTTCGCCGGTTTGTTTAGGTCTCAATAGGGGGCGAGCCTATTGCCATTAACCAGGCACAAATCCAGACTCCGAGGTGCTACTAAGAATTTCATAGAAAAACCCAATACCACTTTGCTTGACCTGGGGATCGAACCCAAGACCTCTGGCGTAGCAGTCGCTTAGGACCACTAGATTAAAGATTAGATTAAAATAAATTTATATACCATTAGATTAAAATAAATATTTTAACCATAATTTATACCATTAGATAATTTATACCATAATTATACCATTTTAACCATAATTTATACCATTAGATAATTTATACCATAATTATACCATTTTAACCATAATTTATACCATTAGATTAAAATAAATTTATTATAAGAGCATAATATAAAATGTTATCTTTGCTACGCCTGAAAAAGGCACTAAGTCTTGTACTGTTTAAAATGTAACACCTTTGTATACACTTAGTTTGCAAATAAATGTTTTGATTTTGATTTGATTTGATTAATAAGGCAGTCTTTCTCTCTAGAAAAAACCTATAATCTTTTTATTACCTAACTCTTCAAGGGTGTTACAGACACAATTAAAAATCGAATTTTCCGGTCATCAGGCGTCAGTAGGCGTTGCTGAATTAATAGAAAACTAAGTTGATTTAGCTTCGCTTCATCCATAATCCATTCTTAACAATATCGGTTCATCCGTTTGGGCGCTACGATGCTACAGACAGACACACACACAGACACGTCAAACTAATAACACCCCGTCGTTTTTGCGTGGGGATTAAAAAAGCAAGAATACAATGTATCTTACCTATGGATGATGATGATGATGATGATCAAATGGATAATGATAAGGCAGACAGAAGCTTTAAGCTAATAACTCCGTTTTGCGCTATTGTAACCGAGAGAGTTTTAACATAATTGATCCTTTTATTGAAGTCTTATGAACTGTGAAATCAATTTTATTAGAATTTCAGTCGATTAGATTTTACTTTGAAGTTTCTTGATTACAGTCAAAGGTCACTTCGTTAGGTTTTTTTTAATATTTTGTTTTTATTGAAACATTTTAAATTTATAGTAGGTATTTTGTTTAAATTTTGCATGTCAAAGACCAAATTTTGTTTTTTTGAGCTATTTGCTTCATGCGTAAGGAATGCCTCATTTGTTTAGTGGTGCTTAGCGTAATTCCTATGCCTAGGTTCTAGGTTTGATTCCCAGATCAAGCAATGTTATTAGGGTTTTCTATGAAATTCTCAGTAGCAGCTCGGGAGTCTGGATTTGTGCCCGGTTAATGGCAATAGGCCCTTTATTACATGGGTCCTAAACTAAATTCACAGTCAGGAGTATTCCTGACTGTCCCTTCGTAGAAATGGTATGATGGCGTAAGCAATGGTTTCGAAATATTTGTGTAAAATATGAGATATTACTCCATAAATAAAGCAACGCCCGTACCGGCCTCTTGGCACTGGACAATAGATTTTGCAGTGTCTTTAATGTCGTCTTTGAAGAGTTAAAAAACAACGGAAGAAAACTTATAGAATATGCGGAAAATTCGACCCCGGAGATTCAAATTTTTTTACAAAGTACGTAACTTTGTTGGAAATAGAGTTGACTTTTACACAGCAAAATATAAATCAGCATCGACCATTGCCAGTCTAATTGTTAGCCTTATGACTTTTGGTTATGCAAAATTGTCAAGAACTACCCACAAAAAAAGTTATAATAGTACTTGTGTTGCCGAGTGAACGCAAGTGGAAACAAACAATAAGACTCGGGTACACCCCCGAACACAGGTCACGCGTCACCAACTTTTCTAATATAGGAGCGGCCGGGTTATATCAACCCTTATCGCGCTGATATATTGAAGGGTCGGAGATAGGCCGCCGATATTAGGAGTGTAGTTGAATACGGGTTGGGATCCCAACCACAAACAAGGTAATTTAAGAGTAGATGTAAGTTTAAATTTACCTAAAAGTTGTTTGTCAGTTGATTAGATGGGAACTGGAGCTATTCGGGCTCGTGGCCAGGTAATAACTACGCTGAGCAATCTAAAAGGTAAAGCGTAGCTTGCCGCGGTCACTATAAGGATGGTTGATAATCCTAACATATCGAGGCCCTTCCGTGCCTTGGAGAGCATGTTAGACTTTCAGCATAGATTATAAGATCATCGATAAAAACACTTAGTCAAAAGCCACAAATGACATACAGTCGAGTCCTTTGGATATCGGTATTGCCTAGATATTGGGCTGCGGAGATCTGATGATAGTTTTTTTTACTAAAATACTGATAATCAGCCGCATACTGCGAGAGTTACTCTATTAACAGTCTGCTACTTTTAAAAGCTTTATACTGTCAAGTAGCAGTATGCATACTGTTGCGTTTTGTACGGTAAGTGTGGAGCGACGGAGGCCCAATTACTCCCTCAGTCCCCTTCCTTCTCCATTTCTCCTTCCTCTCCCTCATCCTTGGCTCAGCAACGAATCTGCTCCGGTTTTGCGGATGTCCATGGGCAGCAATGAGGACTTACCATCAGGTGGCTTGCCTGCTCGTCTACCGAGTTAACCCATAAAAACACGCTTAAATCGCATAACAGACCTCGCTAAAACTAGTCAAGAAGAAGAATATAGGCTAGGTAAGTTTTGTCTCATGAAAAATTTATTGTAAATACTCCTTTCAGGCCGCGAGCGAAACCGCGCGTATCATATAGTAGTTCATAAATAAATAATATACCAATCATTGCTCTCCGAAAACACATTAGCACAACATTTGATCCTCTTATAGATAAGCTCCTATCCGCTCTGTCATTGGTCGGAATACGCCAACAAACTCCTCAATACTGCGCTATCTAAATAGCCTTACGTAGCTTTTAGTGAGCTCAGCTAGATTCCTCCGATAGTTGAAGTAAATCCTGGGGGCATACTATCGAAAATAGAAAGGTTGACTTCGGAACGAAACGAAATAACGACAACCGTATTCGACGAGCTAATTGATCGACGGTAGATGTCGCACGTGTTAAAGTCAAAAATCATTTATCAATACTAATATTAGTTTGTAGGGATGTACTGAACCGATTTTGAAAATTCTTTCACCAATAGAAAGCAACATTATATAAGAGTGTCATCGTCTAACGAAGTGGGCACGGGTCAGCTAGTTAAGAATAAAATTGTACCATATCATATTTTATTATAGGAATATCTATGGAGTTCCTTGCTCGTTCGTCTTCATAAGACAAATTCTTTGGAAAAGTACAGCTAAGTAGTTATTTACTTTTCAAAATTAAACATCTGTTTTAATGGTCTGATTGAAATAAAACATTCTGAAAGACTGTAAGTGCTATTGATCTGTCACACGAAACCTCGTTTTTAATAGTAGGCCCCCTGATGTTTGGTTGGAGATGGCTCGTATTTTTATTTGGAGATAAAGTTTGATGTGATGTATATGTATGTTTTAACGACAGACAGAGAAATAATCTTCAAATATTCCATTAGCTAATAAGCAGTAGATGTGAGTATAAACGGCCCATAATGTTCCCACTGCTTGGACACAGGGCTCCTCTCGGTGAGAGGGAGTGGGCCGTAATCCACCACGCGGGCCCAGTGCGGGTTGGGTGATGTCACATGTCTTCGCATGATTGGTTTTAGGACATGCCGGTTTCCTTACGATGTTTTCATTCACCGTTTTGGGAGCAGTAGTGTTGAAATAATGTATACAAAGTAAAGCGCCTGTCTGGGTTCGAACCTACGAGCTACAACTCGTAAGTCGTGGCCGTCACCACGTGTCCACCACCGCTCTCTAACTAGATGCACTCTAGATGTTAGAGATTAACATCATCATCAACCCATATATTGTCCTACTGCTGGGCACGAGTCTCCTCTCAGAATGAGAGGGATTAGGCTATAGTTCACCACGCTAGCCTACTGCGGGTTGGTTGACTCCACACACCATCGAGAAAATCTCTCAGTCATACATGTTTCCTCACGATATTTTCCTTCACCGTCTAAGCGCGTGATAATTAAGTAATTAATACGTACATGACTTTGAAAGGTCAGAGGAGAGGCCTTGGATTTGACTGCGAGACCATATGATATGGCAGTATTATGGTCATAATATAACAAGGCTAGCACTGCACCTAGAGATTAACAATTACTGTATTCTTTTGACAGAGGAACTCAGCGGCATATTCGTGAAGAGTATCAGTGAGGGTAGCTCAGCAGACCTGTGCGGCAAGATACAGGTCAACGACAGGATTGTTGAGGTAAGTTGTATATTAAGCTTACGTTTTCGCCAGAGATGGCGAGGTATATTAGAGGTGCGACAGAGAAAGATACACCGATAGACTGCGTTTGTTTCTGGTGGAAATAGTCATGAACTCTCAAATTACACTTTGAAATGTCATTGTCATATTGATAGAGATAAAGTGAGTTAAACTCGCATATCTAATAACATAACTATTGTCTGGACTTTAAGAGAGACTATGATTCTCTGAGTTTGTTCGACGTTTTTTCTCAGAGGTCGTCAGGTAGGAAACGTCGGCGACAACTAGTCAAAAAAAAATTAAAAAATCTACTTGATGTGTCTTTAAAAGATCTATTTACAGAAATAAATATCATTTCATTTCATATATTGATACGTAAAAAAAAAACTTTATACCCCTTTTTTAAGTGTCAAATTTGGTATAATTTAAAGTTTACATAGAAAAGGAGTGCAAAAAAATATTGCGGTAGAATTTCGACCAACCGGCGACCACTATTACTGTTAAACTTCTTCAACGCGCGATTGTAAAGATCTCGCGCTCACAGCTTATCTCAGAGAGAAAAAAAATCTAACTCAATAATCCAACAATGTATCACGCTTAGCTCAACAAAATACTCAATTTCTGAGTAACTAGATGTACTTACTACAGCTAACCTACGTCTATAAGCCACTGAAATTCAATCTGCGGGAATGTCGTGCTACTAAATTTAGGCGCCAATATATTGCTTACATTTATTGTGAGCCCGGGCTTGGGGGAAACTGGAGGAAATTAGGTAGGTTATATATTAGCTATGTGGTAGCTAAATGCGAAATTGGCTTGTTCTTAAACCTTGACGTTAAGAGAAAGAAGGAAATATTGTTAAAAGATGTTGTTCTGTGGCAGAGTAGAAGAAGAATACCTGCTTAATAAGTTTTTTTTTTTGGAATAACAGGCGAGCTACTTGGTGGTAAGTAGTCATCACCGCCCATGGACATCTGTATTACTAAAGGAGTTGCAGATGCGTTGCCGAGCCTATTTAAGGAAAAGGGAGGGGAAGGAGAATGGACGAAGGAAGGGGACTGAGGGACGATTGGGCTTCTGGCGCTCCACACTACTGCACATAAGCAGTACACAGAATGCAGTATGCAGATATTATAATCTGCCATTTTTGGGCATTAGCTACTAGTAGCTAATACAAAAACTATCCAAGGTAGGTAATATATTAGTTCTGCCAACCTACAGTAGACTAGCGTGGTAGACTATAGCCTAACCCCTCTCATTTTGACAGACAGACCCGTGTTCAGTAGTGAGTTAGTAAAAAGATTAATGATTCCACACAAGACACAACCAGACGTTTTATGAAACTCCCGACTCTCTATCCAACCGCGACGTATTTAACCGTCCCCTGTCGTCGGAAACTATTAGCGCGGTTGATTTGTCGCGCTGCACGACACGCCACTATTGATGTTTTCATTAAATTTGTCGCGACCATACGGCTACAACTTGTGTCTACACAATACTAGGACTTTATGAGTGATATGTTTTATTGTACTTCAAATTAATTAATAGCTTTCGTGGATGTTATCACAATGGCACATAGCTTTTTGGGTTGGTAAATTCCTCTTAGATTGTCTGCCAAAAATGACGAGCACGCGAACTACCTGATGGTAGTCGCCGCCGCCCATGGACATCTGCAATACCAAAGGAGTTGCAAATGCGTAACCGAGCCTATTTAAGGAAAGAAAGGGGAATGGTGAAAAGGAAAAAGAAGGGGACTGAGGGACGATTGGGCCTCCGGCGGAGAGTATTAAGTAACTATTATTGCTAGCGGTTTTACTTACATTTGGGATTCGGGTAAAACCATTTTGAGACAAAACCTAGCCTTTGTCCTTCTTCTAGATTCAATCTATCTCTATACAAAATTCCAATAAATACCTAGTCCAATAGACAAACAAACAGAGTTACTTTCGTATAGATAATATTTATTGTACAGAGATTTTTTCGTAATTTATAGGGACCTAATATTTATAGTTTTGAGTTTTTTAAATAATGGTAGGCTGTTTTACAAAAATATTTTTGAAAGGTAGTGGAGTATTTGGCGACAAGCCATTTACAAGCCTCCACAATTAGAAAAAAGATTTTTGCAATAGCTACCGATATAGTCTTGGAAAAATCACTGTATTTATAAATTTAATAACTATTCATACAGAAGTGCAATGAAGAAGTGCAGTGATAGCCTAGTGATATGACCATTGGACTGACAAGTCAAAGGTCTCGAGTTCGAACCCAAGGTATGCACCTCTGACTTTTCGGAGTCATGTGCGTATTAATAATTAATTATCACGCGCTTAAACGGTGAAGGAAAACATCGTGAGGAAACCTGCATGCCTGAGAGATTTTCTTGACGGCGTGTGAAGTCTGCCAACCCGCAGTAGGCTAGCGTGGCGGACTATAGCCTAATCCCTCTCCTACTGAGAGGAGACCCGTGCCCAGCAGTGGGACATTGTAATGGGTTGATGATGATACAGAAGCTGGACATTATACCAAGTTCTAATTTTTTTTTTAATTATCGAAACCTTTGTCCACGACACAACATTTTTATTATGATTTTATTCAGGTATATTTATGAAGCGACTATTTTCACCCTCTCACTGCAACACGTTGACTGTCGTATATATAATGTACTCTGTGACGTTGACCGCCCATCGCCGCTCGGTGACGGGAAAACCATTAGTTCCACTAATTTGTCACGCGGCGTGACGTGCACCGTGGAGTTTTATATCCCTATAAACACTGGAATCATATGGTATACAACAAGATACACAAAAAAAAACAATTTAGGTCTCGGTTCATTAAATATAAGCAGGTTTTTTTGTAGATAATTTTTATTTTGGCGTATATCACAATCACAATACGACACGCGTCGATACGGTATTCAACAAGAGGGGAGTTGTGTTTTTAAATGCATAGGTGTTACAGTCAAAATTCTTAATCGGTCAAAACTATTCATCATCATCATCAACCCATTACATTGTCCCACTGCTGGGCACGGGTCTCCTCTCAGTACGAGAGGGATTAGGCTATAGTCCGCCACGCTAGCCTACTGCGGGTTGGCAGACTTCACACGCCGTCAAGAAAATCTCTCAGGCATGCAGGTTTCCTCACGATGTTTTCCTTCACCGTTTAAGAGCGTGATAATTAATTATTAATACGCACATGACTTCTAAAAGACAGAGGTGCGTGCCCTGGATTCGAACTCGAGACCTTTGACTTGGCAGTCCAATGGTCATATCACTAGGCTATCACTGCACTATCAAACTATTAGTGACTGCGAAATCTGCCGAAAATAGTTTTGGCTAAGGACATCGGCGTGAGTCAATTTTGACTATTAATCAGAGGAATTTGTTTATTAACTATAACATACCATCACACCTGTATTCCCCGAATAATTATACAGAAGTGTACTAGTGTACACCCACACTTCACCAGTATGCTTAGGTCCCACGTAATATAGGGCGAGCCTATTGCCATTAACCGAATACAAATCCAGACTCCGAGCTACTACTGAGAATTTAATAGAAAAACTCAATACCACTTTGCTGGACCTGGGGATCGAACCCAGGACCTCTAGCGTAGCAGTCGCGCTTGGGATCACTAGACTGTTGAGGCATTGTTTACAAACTATTTTATTTATATAGCTGTGATAGTGTAGACTTTCACATTTATAATAATAATTTTTTTTATAAGTACAGAGTTTTGCAGTAGGTAACTATAGGTTAGGTTAGGAGTAATAATTCAATTAATGAATAATTCGTAATCATAATGACTTCCTGTATCAAAACTGCCTCCAAAAACTTACAAAGTTAATTTTGTTTTGCAATAATTTCCTGAAGTTACTAAACTTTTCTGAAGTTTATCTTTAATTCCAAAAGTTGGTTACCCTCGAAATTATTAAATTAATTGTAAATTTTAGCGTAGGCATATCGTATAAAAGAAAAGTTGGTATTCTATTATTCATATTCATATTTTAAATTTCAACTGCCTCAGTCTCAAGCGCGACTGCTATGCTAGAGGTCCTGGGTCAAATTCCCGGGTCGAGTAAAGTGTTATTGAGTTTGACACGCTTTGGCGTATAATCCCTACTTCCCTACTAATATTATAAATGCGAAAGTAACTCTGTCTGTCGTCTGTCTGTCTTTCTGTCTGTCTGTCTGTCTGTTACGCTTTCACGCCTAAACCACTCAACCGATTTTGATGAAATTTGGTACTGGGATAGACTAAAGCTTGAAAAAGGATATAGGCTACCTTTTGTTGCAAAAAATAGTTGGGGTTGAAATAGGGGGTGAAAGTTTGTATGGGAGTTCGTCATTTTTCAAGATAAAACCATGAAACTTTTAATAAGGCACTTGATAACAAAATCTATATTAAGACAAATGTCCGATAGCTACCTGTATACCTATCTCTTTTGTTGACTGTACTAACATACACCCATAGTTGAATTTTATAATTCTTTAACAAGTTCAACGTAATTTTTATTAGTTTCATCATTCACATTTTACTAACTACATATTTGATTCACTTACTTAAAAAAAAAAATATTTAGGTATATTCAAATCGTCAGTCTCCATGTTTTCCACCTGGAAGCATTCCTGTCAAAACTTTCGTTTAAAAGTGTCTTTCTATTGAACGACTTAATTTCTATGCGCACGCGATGTGACGTTCCCCTCCAACTATGTATAATGAGGTTTACCCGACTATTCGGAGCCACGGTAGGGTTGTGATTTTTCGCCGCTCATATTCTTTTTATGGAATAACTCGGCAAACGAGCAGGTATGCCACCTGATGATAAGTAGTCATCGCCGCCCATGGACATCTGCAATACCAAAGGAGTTGCTGATGCGTTGCCGAGCCTGTTTAAGGAAAAGGGAGGGGAAGGAGAAATGGAGTAGGAGAACTGCGAAATGCAATTTAATAATAATCGTCATTGAATTGCTCAAGAATTGGGCTATCAAAATGCAAAAATAGTTTTTCAAATCCGACTGGTAGTGTAGAGATGAGCGTGTTCTCCAGGGTATCGTAGCGTGGTGTAATGCCTTTTTCATGAATGAATCACATACAAAAAAAAAAAATCAAACCTGACCCCTAGTTCTAGAGAATAGCGCGTTCAAACAAACAACTCCAAGCCGATGTTGCACCGACATATACAAAAATAAAGTTACGAACCAAAACATTTTTTTTTACAAGAATTTACCAAATCCAAATAACATAATCAAAAGCTTAAACAGCTATCTACTAAAGTCATATAGTCTACTATAACTCGATCAGGGCTGACCTCCATCTCGTCTAGATGTCAAATCAGATTAGACACTAAAGTTAATATCTATGATCTTTGCGTCACCCCTGCGTCTGGCCGGACCTATCACCAGCTGAAGATCTGTTAGCCGCGATGTTTTTCAGTTTTAATATAATTATATAAAAAAATTCAAAAAAAATATATATATAGCACTTGTAAGCCAACTAAATGCACTGCTGCCATGAGACACCGAGTTTTCGGAGGACATTTTTAGTTTTTTGATGATTTTTTTAAAGAAATTTTACCGATTTGGATAAAATTTGAATGGGATCACCCCAAAAGTATAACCTACCAAACATCATCGAAATCGGTTGGCGTGATATTGCGTTATTTGTCCATTTGTCGCGCACATTCTTAATGCAAATTTAAGACTTATATGGTTTTCCCATGGATACCATTGTCAGAACAAAAAAAAACGAATGATCACAATCGGTTTACCTAGTCGAAAGTTCTGAGATAAGAAACATTAGAAAAACACATAAATACATACAGTCGAATTGAGAACCTCCTTCTTTTTTGAAGTCGGTTGAAAACTGGCATCATCATCATCGATACTTATTAGTTGATTTTTTTTTATGCCACGCGATGGTAAGTAGTCATTGCCGATACTGGACATCTGCAATACCAAAGGAGTTGCAAATGCGTTGCAAAAAAAAATTCTTAGTACTTACCTAGCAATTTGGAGTTTTGATATATCAATGACAACAGACTAGGCACTACTATGTAGACTAAACACTCAGATCAAATAAAAAGTAAAGATGGAACTTTGCGAACAAAGAAGTGAGGCCGGCTAAAACTACGCCTTGCCGTGTACAACACACAATTACACGCATACACGTATACCGAAACTATGCCTTATCTTGTCAGTTGAGCCATCGAGCTATCGAAAGCTCGACTGACAAGATAAGGCGTAGTTAACTATTACATGTGTGCGTGTAATTGTGTGTTGTACACGGCATGGCATAGTTTTAGCCGGCCTCACTTCTTTGTTCGCAAAGTTCCATCTTTACTTTTTATTTGATCTGAGGCTAGACATTACAATAATTGTACGTAGACTTTTTAATAAAACTGAACAATAGCTTGTCTGGGTTGAGCCGAAACAATTCCAGATGAAAACAATAGCTATATACACAACACCAAGGTTGATTGAAATACTGAAACATTTTAATATTCAGTAGCGACGCGATTACTTGGATTGAGACGGGTTCTTATGAAACAAAGATTAAACCTTGCGAAATAAATAGCGTAGATATACCTAAGGACGACAATGAAAATGGAATGAAACACAAATAATGTAGGATTGTCTTGTTATACTGACCTAGAGGACTTTGAAGCGTTAGAAGTGGAACTCTTTGCAGTTGTCACGAGTGAATAGGTTCCTTTTAGACAAGCGTACTCTAGCGGTTATTGAGATAAAGGTTAAACGATGTTATTGGTAAAAACTTTGGTACCTATAGAAATATAAAATTTTAAGTATCTATAATGCCACTATAACCGTTTTATGTAATGCATATAAAAGTATGTACGGTACTTAAAATAATTAAAAAAATATTTCCGGCTAATCTCCGAAACGGGTGAACTGATTTTTACACGACTTTCACGGACAGATAGCTGTTATTATAAGAAGCAATTTAGGTTATTGAATGTCACGCTATGACTCTTATGAGAAACTGCGCGTTTATTTATTGGGGTAACTGTGTAGTCAACATATAATAAAAAAAAAAAATTTCGTGTTGGCAACCCATGAATTTGTAACGAAGCGCCCTCTCCAACCCCTCGACATTGTACGAGAGGGTTTGTAGCGCCGAGTTGGCACTTGCACTCAGATTGCCCTCGAGATTCCAAATTTGTGCATAGATTTTATTTTTTTTATTAAATTGTTTTGCTGCAGATACTCTATTATATAGAAGTAGGTACTTTCCTACTCCAGTGCAGGGAGTGCCGCGGGTGTCTAGACAAATTACATAAGGAACACTTACTTGCTACAATTTTCTTTTTAATACCCCTAACCACACACCCCGACGCAAAAATAACGGGGTGTTCTAAGTTTGACGTGTATGTGTCAGTGGCATCGTAGCTCCCGAACGGATGATCCGATTTTGATTTTGTTTGAAAGGTGAATTAGTCGGGAGTGTTCTTAGCTACGATTGATGAAAATTGATCGAGCTATAATGCAATTGTCGGGGGTTTTTAAATTTTAAATTTACATTGTGCAAATTGTGTTCGTGTTTTCGAGTACCGATTACTAATCCTACTGATATTATAAATGTGAAAGTTTGTGAGGATGGATGAATGGATGTTTGTTACTCTTTCACGCAAAAACTACTGAACGGATTGTGATGAAACTTTACAGTATTATTGTTTATACATCAGAATAAAATATAGGCTTTAAATCATAACGATATTTTGGGAAATTCCCACGGGATTGGGGAAAAACTATTCCACGCGGACGAAGTCGCGGGCAAAAGCTAGTTTATTATGTTTATAAAGTGCGCGAGAATGTTGGTACCGTAACCACAAGTTAAATCTTATTCTGGGTACACACGGCCACAGGTCAACCTATACAAATCCAGTTTAAGCTGATCTCGCATTATACAGTCTTCCGATTCAATAAAAGACCAGCACAAACTGGTTTTGTATAGCTCGATGTGTAGCCGTGCGTACCAGAGTTGATCGTAAATACTAAATGTGTTTTGTGAGTCTGTCAATTTATTTTTGTGCCAAATTAAGAAATAAATCTTACTTAGGTTCTTACCTATTTACAACAATTTTAGTGGTAAGTTTGTGAAAAACAAATTCTTCTAGAATCGCATTGGATTTAATTAAGAAAATAAGGGTTCGTGTCCGAGAACTATGTTTTTGTGTTACATGACGCGTTAAAGATTAGTTTCCCTCATCTTCAGCAAATCATTAAAATTTCAATCTTTACACATTTTCAGCGACATAGAATACAAAGTATGTACCTACACGTCAACGGATATAATTTCCATCTCCTTTTTCGTGTCATCCCCCGTTTAAGGAGGCATGTTACAAACGAGGACGTCATCAAACGCTCTTTATTACCGCTCGTCTCAAAACAATGTGACCTTGGCCTGGTTGTGTGACGTCACGTGCTAGCCCGGCCTCCTCCCGCGATTAGTAATGGGGGGAAATGATAGGTTCATAGAATAAAATTCATCCTAATTTACAATTTGTGTACAGTCAACAAAAGAGTTAGGTTATGTTATATAGGCAGCTAACTATATAATGTGTTTTGACTAAGTTGTATAATACCTTGTCCACCAATTTAAAGTCGCTCAGCGTGCTATGGAGCGTGCTGTGCTCGGAGTCTCTCTGAAGGACAGAATCCGCAATGAGATTATCCGTCAGAGAACCAAAGTTACCGACATAGCACACCGGATTAGCAAGCTGAAGTGGCAATGGGCTGGCCATATCTGTAGAAGAACCGACAACCGCTGGGGAAGACGTGGTCTCTAATGGAGACCGCGACTCGGGAAGATGGAGTGATGATTTGCGAAAGGTTGCTGGCAGAAGCTGGATGCGAGAATCGGAGGACAGGGTGAAATGGCGCACGCTAGGGGAGGCCTACGTCCAGCAGTGGACTAGTATAGGCTGATGATGATGTGTAATACCTATTATATCACGCAATACGTTTCAAAATGCTGGTTTCGTTTGCACCCTTTATATGACACGCTTTGACGTATAATTATTTATATCAATATCTATAATATCAAGACAGATGTTCGGTAGCTGCCTGTATACTTAACTCTTTTCTTGACTGTACCTACTATAACCGCGTATTAACTACAATACCAGATGCTGTAACACGCAACATGTTCTTTAACTGTCTTTAGCAGACTGTCCGCCATATTATATCGTGCAACAGCAACTAACAGAATCTCGCTAACCGAACGAAGCGCAGCAGCGAAACGCTACTACTCGGACGTCGGTCTTCTGCGAGAGTGTGGTACTTCCCCGGTCAAGCCGGCCCATTCATGCTGCTAACAGCGTGGGCCTACCACAAAAAATATTTTTTTATGTACTTAGGTACCTAATAAAACTATGTAGCGAAAATGAGTTAAGAGCTTATCTTCACTAACGGCATTGTAAGGGGTATAATTTTTGGGATAATTGAAACTTCTAACTTGCCGCGCGAAATTGGTTTCAGTTTTGAGTTCTGGCTGCATTTTGAAGAAATTGAATTTACGTAATTTGAGTTGGACCAAAATTGGATCGGTGCCCGGAGTGTGTCGATGTGTTTGGTCATATTACATCGACACTCAATTCCAGTCAGCGTTTGCCAATTTTTGTTGTACAGACTCCAATGTACTCAAGGATAGAGTTGGATGTTTTCTTGGCATGCGGTGGTTACTTTTCTCTTTGTGCTTTGTAAATAGTCTACTGCCAAGCAATATTTGTGCTAAAATTATTCCGTTGCAGTTTGAAGGGAGCGTAGCCAGTGAAAGTAGCTAATTATCATATCATACCATCACGCCTGTATTCCCCGTTAGGCAGAGGTGTAATGATATATACCCTCATTTCGCCGGTATGTTTAGGTCCCATGTAATAGGGGGCGAGCCTATTGCCATTCACCGGGCACAAATCCAGACTCCAGATCAGAAATACAGGCGTGTTAAATAATTTCCATGATATTAGGATATTATTTTCTGCTTGCTTAAAAAGCTAGTTTCTTGAGTTTTCTGGCTCTCAGAAAATATTACTAGTAACATTTTCTTTCTTTTAATAAATAGTATATTTTACTATTTTCTTACAACCTTATCTCTCGGAGTGCACTCGGACAGAATGAGGGCATAATGTAATGGCATAATACTCTAGAGTAGGTAATCATAACGCGACGTGGGGAATCTCGACCTTGCTGGATGAAAAATAAAGGTATTTTTAGAATAACATATCAAGAAGATCATTGAACATTGTCAACAGAATAATTATGCAATTCCGCAAAAAAAAAAACAATAGAATCTATTCTTAGGTATAAGGTAATAGAAAAACTCTAACAGTCTTATTAAGTAACTTGATGTGCTACCACCACGGGCCACCGTATTTTCACCGATTTCTCCGTCAAATGCGAAACAATTTTGAAAATTATTATAAAATTATATTATTTTGTTTGAAAGGGCATACTGTCGAGGTGGTCCCATTGTCAGGAAATTAAGCTCGGATGATGGGATCCTGAAGAAATCGAGGGAACTCTTCACATACTATAAGCAAGCCTATAACTTTTTTAAAGTACCTTGTGCATTTGCTTTTGGAAAGCATTTGGTAAAGTGGAACTGTTCATGGAGAACACGGATTGTCCCTAATGTATATTTCCTCTTTAATAAAAGGCGGTTTTAATTTTTTTTTTTTATATTTTATGTAGGTAAAAAAAAGATGCGCATGTTCTTAAAAAAGGCCAGGTTCCGAGCACCCTAAACCGACGGTCATGCATGAAGAGATTAATGAATGTAGATGAAGCGAAAGTAGTGTGCCAGGATCGTAGCAAGTGGAAATCTATAGTCTCTGCCTACCCCCATGGGAGACAGGCGTGATAATATGTATGTATGTAGGTACCTACTAAAGGATTTGATAAACGGGTTCAACGGGTGCGTAACTTTTTTGTAATAAGACTGTAAGTGACTAGACTATTAAGTACTGACATTGCTGTTGAAACGCTATAGTTAGATCTCAATCTAATAACTATTTTATTACGTGCGTGTCGACTGCGTTTATAAGGAACACGGCGATATCACGCACCGTAGTTAATGGGATGGCATTATGAATATTAACACCTAGATAATTATCCTACATATATGTAGTAGTGTTTTATTCATCGTCAAAGCTGCCATTAAAAATATTCTAAAATGGAAATCTGAGCGTTATGCGTGTTAAGTTGACTAGTATTAAGTCTAAAAACATTGACTTATGAAAGTGTCTATAAATCTCCTAATATTATATTTATAATATTAGGAGATGCGTAAGAGTCAAAAAACACTATCTACCCACTTAAAACATGTTATGCGAAAACTAGTGCTAGTTGCCGTAATATCGAAAATCAGCCTACTTAATGTGCCTCGATTACATATTTAGCGAATTAGTGAACTCAATAAAAGTTTTTTTTTAGCTTATAGTATACCGTTGGAAAGGGGACAGTCTAGAGAACATTTTAAAGAATTCGAAGATCCCAATCGCTTTTAGTTATTTTTTTACAGCAATTTAAAGTTGAGTTTTAGTTGAATTTTTCTTTTTCAAAAAACTTTGTGAGGTTTTTAAAAAGGAACTAGACGTTATTAGCAAGTAATTTTGAATTTCCTAGAACCATACAAGAGTAGAGATCAAAATTAAACTGATATTTAAACACTACACTAATTAGTTTTTTTTTAATTGAAGGTTTAATGCTGAGTTCTGGATTTTTTCCGAATAAAGTATCAAAAGTTGTTATAAAAAAACCGGTGTGAGAAAGAATGAGTTATTGGGTCTGAAAAGATAGCTAATGACCTCTTCTATCGGCCATTTCTATTTGGCAAACGATGCACCAAACACCCTGTATATAATGATATTGTAGTATACCATCCATACCATCATACCATTGAAGTGGGAGTGGGCTGGCGATGTAGCAAGAAAGCAAAACTCTTGGTGTAAAAGAATGTTAGAATGGAGACCATGGGACCAGAAAAGACCTCGAGGGCGACCACAGATGAGATGGAAGGATGACATCAAGAAAGTGGCGGGCAGCAACTGGACCCTAATTGCCCAAGACAGAGGAAAGTGGAGAGGATTAAAGGAGGCCTACACCAAATATTTGGTCGATTAAGGCTTCTTCTTCTTTATAAGAAGAAGAAGTATACCATCACGCCTGTGTTCCCCGAAGGGTAAAGCAGAGGCGTGCTCCATGAACACCCACAGTTCGCCGGTATGTTTAGGTCCCATGTAATATGGGCTAGTCTATTGCCATTCACTGGGCACATATTCAAATTCTCAGCTGCTATTGAGAATTTCATTGAAAATCTCAATAACACCTTGCACGACCTGGGAATCGAACCCAAGGCGCTTAGGACCACTAGACTAATAAGGCAGAGTTTGTTTTATTTCTCATATCAATAATGTCCTATTACCGATGGAGATTTTAGTAATATTTTTAAATCCCACGAATATCAAAGGACTGCTACGCTAGAGGTCCTGGGTTCGATCCCCAGGTCGAGCAAAGTGTTATTAGGGTTTTCTATAAAATTCTCAGTAGCAGCTCGGAGTCTGGATTTGTGCCCGGTGAATGGCAATAGGCTCGCCCCCTATTACATGGGACCTAAACATACCGGCGAACTGTGGGTGTACATTAGTACACCTCTGCCTAACCCTTCGGGGAATACAGGCGTGATGGTATGTATGTTATCAAAGGCACTTTCTATACGTATAGTCCAAAATACCTAATTGAATTCTAAGTCTGAACGCTGTGCCCCCCTGTTCATTAACAAGATCAGTTTAATACGAACCAATTAGCGCAGGCTTAGTGGATCTGATAATCAATTTAATGAGGTCCTCAGCTTCAAACGTATCTAATAGGACAATGTATAAGGGATAGTTAAGTACGTCAAGCTAATTGAAAGCCATTGTTCTACTGCTATAATTACATTAATCCATTTTTTTTTGTATTATGTCAGACGATAGTTTCGTAAAAAGAAGGTAAGCAATGATTATGTCACGGTAAAATTAAAAATACGCGAAGTTCGTTCCGTCGCATGTCATTTCACATTTTGACCGTTTCACTTCGATAGATTATGATCTACCGAAAAATAATGCTTTAAATTGTAAGCGGTTCACAAATTTCTGACAGTTTACCATCTCCCGAGAGCTCTGTGCAGTTTGATCGGAACAATGATTGGAAACAAAACAGTATGTGAGGAATGGCGATAGATTTCAGGGGTGAAAACATTTTGTTATGTCCACGAGTCCTGCGCCAAGCATTTATCAACGAATATAAAGAATATTCTTATAAAAAAATGGAGTAGGATGCAATAAAAATTACTGGAAAACCTGCCAAACCTATACGGTCAAGGTCACGAAGAGTTCTTTTAACCAAATCTATTATGACAATGTGCCAAAGATAAGTTAGATTACGATGTACAAACAGCACTCTGGTACTTATACGAGGCCAGACCTCGACGGTGGTTTTGCTTTGAGGATCTATCCGGTTATAGCCATACCCTGGTTTAGCCACGAGCCGCAAAAGAGCCCTTATGTGGCGTGGTCATCACGTTCTAGAAACGTGGACGACCAAAGAACTAAACCACACACCAAGAATACAAATATAACACTTTTAATCAAGTTAAGGTATGATCGACAATGTAGAGAATTAGGAGTTGAGCTCCGGGGTTCAACGAAGGCTTCGAGGCGTGGTCCGACCGGTAGAGGGCGGCACTTAACCTGGCAGAGCTGCAGTAGGAAGAAAAGGCCGCGAGTCGTCTGCAGTTCTATTTATAGGCTTGAGGTGTGAGGAAAGAAAGGCGAGCGTGGACTGTGTCACACTCTCCCCATTAGCACAGAATTTTTCGTGGGAGAAAATTCCTATCCTAAAATTATCCTTTACCTTACAAGTAGTGACATTTACGTTGTAATAAGACCCAGGTATTGTCCGCAGGTAGATGGAGTCTCCCTGCATGGCGTGACGAATCACCGAGCTGTGGCGTTGTTGAGGGACGCGAAGGGACCCGTGGTGCGGCTGAAGGCTCTGAGGTAAGATGTGACACCTCTGGAAACCTCCAAAACACAGCCAGTGTGGTCTGATAGGATAGTCTAGCTTTTTTCAATCAAATTTATCTTACCAAGTCATGTTATATCATCTTATGTCAGCCTCATCGTACCCTAATATTACTACTCCTATATTATTGCGATAGCCTGGAAGATAAAGATGCGTATACCATGGTGTAAACACATTTTGCTGAATCCGACATTGGCTCTGACGAAATCTTTCAATCTATCTCTCATGTTTATTGACTTTTAATCCTGCATCACTATTTCCCTCTCTCTCTGGTTTTTTTCACATTCCATCAGCCAGTGATGGATAATTATCTAAATTTCTTAGATGGAAAGTGGCTAGACCGTAATCTATGTGCTATAACAGCATATGAACGACTAATTTTACCAATAAACCAAGGGACATACGGAGGCTCACAAACTATGGTTTTATACCATATCCCTTTTTCTTTACTCCTTTCTGGATAGTCTAGCTGTTTATTCTCCTATTTTAAAACATTTCTAATTTCAGTAATAAAACTTGTAGGTACCTTCGGGGGGCGGGGTTTGAGAAGCTCCAGAAAGCGCTGGCTGCGCAAGGTGGCCGAAGATCGCCGGTTGCTCCACCGAGCCCCTCTGTGACATCCCTCGCCAAGTATAGCTTTAGTGTGGTGAGTTTAATGTGAATGACGTCTTCCTTTTTCGTTTCCCGTTCATTTTTTTTCAGGGGGCCTAGACAATGCCACATTTTCATTATCGATAACGAAGTTAGATATGCGAAAAGTATGGATTTGACATAATTTTGTCTCGTGACATATCGAATGGTTATGCCAATTCCGTACATTTCTCTAACCACGTTATCGATATGAAAATGTAACATTGTCTAGGCTCCCAGGCCACTTTCAGCCTTCAATTTTCTATTTATATCTTAAATTCCATGAAGGCTAAGCAATTTTGATTTGTCTTAGCGTTATTCAAACTTTACAAATAGAACATTCTGGTGTGGGTACGCACGGCTACACATCAAGCTATAAAAATCCAGTTTACGCTGGCCTCTTATTGTATCAAAAGCCTATACAGTGCGAGATCAGCTTAAACTGGTTTTGTATAGGTTGACCTGTAGCCTTGTGTACTAAACCACTAACTTATTTTCCGCCAAGCTTAACACCAAAATGTTGGTTGGCGAGCTGCCAGTTGCCGCCACCTACATAATATATTTGGTATGTGAGTTAAGCTTCTTAAATATCCAAAAAAACGTGACTGATCCAACCTCTGATATAAAAACACGTTTCGGAACTGAAATAAGATTCAAACGTATGAGCATTTGATATTCATAGTTTTTCTCTAAAACACGGTGGCACTCTTTGTTAAGTTATAACTGAGCTGATCAACAAATCTGCAAGGTTAAGCTACGCATGCCGAGATCAGTCTGTGGATGGGTGACCATTCTTAACAGATAGAGACCCTCTGTGCCTAGGAAAGCCGTCGGTCCCGGTTGCCATACGAACACCGTCATTAATTCGTTAGTGGTATTTAGAAGCCCAAAAAAGCCTGATAACCAGTCTATCCTCCCAATGTCTGGTTTGCTCATAAATTGGGTTATGGTAGTCTAATCGAGTAAAATACTAATATTCAACCGCATTTGGCTAGACTGGAAGCCAACCCAAATATAATTGGGAAAAGGGAGGATTGTCTCTCAAACATAATATCATTAAGTGCAGTGATAGCCTGGTGATATGGACTGCCAATTCAAAGCTCGAGTTCCAATCCAAGGCACACACCTCTGACTTTTCGAATTCATGTGCGTATTAATATTAATTATCACGCGCTTAAACGTTGAAGGAAAACATCGTGAGGAAACCTGCATGCCTGAGAGATTTTCTTGATGGCGTGTGAAGTCTGCCAACCCGCAGTAGGCTAGCGTGGTGGACTATAGGCCTAATCCCTCTCGTATTGAGAGGAGACTCGTGTCCAGCAGTGGGACAATTGACAATGTAATGGGTTGATGATGATGATATCATTAATTCAACGTGACATTTTTAATTGCAGTATGACGAATCAACAGTAATAGAAGCCGAGCCTGAATCAGAGATCCAGCCGCATTTGCCATCGCCGACGTCTCCGTCTGAAGAGGCGGAGATTGTGATAGGGAGAGACGACGAGATGTCGGAGAAGGAGACGAGAAGGATCCAGGACAAGTGGCGAGACATACTGCACCAGGAAGCAGACTGGCCTGGACATCAGTACCAGTATGATATTGTGGTAAGTGCTTTTGCTTTACGCTTTTTATGTCCGTGAGCTTTGCCTGTGCCGTTGTTGTAATTCTCCAGACGTATATTATTAGTTGATTATTTGCTGATTTATATCGTTTTTGTGATAATCCGAGAGTCCGAGAGTGAGATTGTAATGGTAGTAAAAATGATTTGCGAAAATTCTCTTAGGTGATGGTGACATTGGCAATGACGTTTGCGACAGTGACAATAATGACAGATATGACAGATCCTTAGGGTTTTCAATTACACTTATTACGTAGAGTTGTGTTGATACTGATGTAGTTAAATTAGGCGTTTATCTTCTGAACAACATGAAAAAAAAACGATCTTTCTTTGTTAGAACCTTGAAGTAGTTAAAAGAACCTTACCCACACTTACTTTCCAAAAAAAATTTTTTTTATCTAACATTTACCAGGCTATGCCAAAGTTAGGTAAATCCCACGAATATCAAGTTATTTTTTTTGATATTGAGTCCAGGCATTCGAGTTTCAGTACATCCTTTTGCAGTTTCTTGTGGCTCCCTTTTATTCTAGAGCATGCTATATTCTGTCCAAGAGTAAAAGTCTAAAAGTTAGATGGTTTTTCTGTTTATCTTCTGGAGGAAATCCCAATACTGGGACAAAATTCCTATCTTGAAATTCTAGCGACTAAAATCATTGTCGTCCTTAGAACCTATCCATTTTGAATCCATGAAGCTGCAGGAAGGCTTTTGAGACCTTGGTGAATAAAACATATCATTTCACAATTTAATCAGCACGCAGAACAAAAGCGTGAGATCGACACGCTTTTATTCCACATGCTGATTGGCTTCCTCCGGGCTTTCAACCAATTAGTAAGGCGATCGCGCTCTATACTTAAAATTGAAAAGAAATTTACTAGGCTGTTTCATCTTTTTCTACTGTTCCCATTCTCAACGTGTCTTGTGATTCCTACTTCAATATTATTTTTACTCTATCTTATTTTTTAGGTCGGTACAATAATGAAAGAGAAGGACAGTGGTCTTGGTATCTCACTTGAAGGCACGGTTCGCGTAGTGGGAGGGAAGGAGGTGCAGGCGAGGCATTACATTCGTGCTATAGCTCCTAATGGGCCCGTGGCTAGACTGGGGCTCTATAGGGTCGGCGATGAACTACTTGAAGTAAGATTTATTATACGATTGTCTTTGAATGCATTTATTTTACTAAGTTTTTACACGATACGAATACAAGAACCGTTTCAGTCCAGGTCCCAATCTGAATCCTGATCCAGGCCATCCTATACATAGCCCAATTCCTTGAACAAGTTCAAGTCCTAGACCTTGGTCAACGCCATGCTAGTCCGAGTCCCCATAAATAGACCAAGTTTTTGGCAAAGGCCAAGAACTAGATAGACCAAGGCCGAGGCTTAGTCGTAGACCTAAACATATTCTTTAAACCTAGACCAAAGCCAAACTCCAGACTAAGACCTACTCTTGGACTTAGAGCTAGACCAAGGCCTAGTCTTTGACCTAGGAGTCCAATTTTAGTGACGGTGATTTCTAATTTCATTTATTTGGGAGTTGCATGGTCCACTGTCTTTACAAAATTTCCTGTATTTCAGGTAAATGGCTGGCGAGTACTAGGCGCACATCACGTGGAGGTGGTCACTAGGCTACGAGCCGTCACATCACCAGTTATACTGGTCGTTGTCAGGAAGAGAGACCGGCAACCCGTCATCAATGACCGACTCCCAGACGCTGGGTTTGCAAGGGTATGGACAAATAGGTTATTTTTCGATTGACCTAATTTGAAGCAAGTTGCTCTTGAAGTATTTACTTAAATTTTAGTTTATTTAATTTACGGACTTCATTTTCCTATCACATCAAAAATAAAAACCAAACTTTTTACCTAAATGTAGTAATTTTTGTTAGACATTATAATCATCATTTACAGTTCGCCATATTGGATTTGGAATGACGTGACAAATATACATTGTCACCCAAACTAAATGTATATGCAAACTTTCAGCTCAATCGGTTAATAAGAACTACTTTAAAACTCAGTTGCAAGATTTCAACCGAAAGAACATACATACAAACATAAAATAATTTGTATTACAACATTGCTTGTTTGTTTACAGAGTAACATCCTCGGCGGCAGTCTTCAGGACTTGCTGAGTCCTCCGCAGAGACTCATCAAGGCCAAGTCAGAGAGTTCGGTCGCATCTCTTTGCAGTGCCACCACCGTCATGTCGGCACCACACGATCACGATGGTGAGTCTACTAAAAAGAACAGTCTTCCTTCTTCCTAAATATTAGCAGCAGCAGTAGATATACCTACTAATACGCAAATTATAATACTCACGATTATGAATTTTGAATCCTATCTTTTGAACAACCACCACATTAAGTTATTTTAAATAAAATAATAAATAAATATTAAATAAATTGGAAAATGCCTAAAAAATACAAAAAGATAACCACCACATTATTTCGTAATGTACATAGATAGAAGATAGAAATGATTAGTCCATTCCTGGTAAAAACTGACTTGAGTCTATTAAAGATAAATAGGGTTAACCAATATTTTGAATATCTAAATATGATTTAGGTAACTTTTTTAGATTATAACACTCGCATGTAACTTGGAAGCCAAGTTTGGCAGTTTCGTATCATTAGTAGATTTCATGAAGGCTAAAATATTCAGACTAAATGTATACACCTTTAATATCATATTACAAAAAGATCGGGCTATGGTGTGTCATTCTTTTCCCTAAATTATTACTGTTCAAAATGAAAGTGTTTTGCGAACGCCATACGTAATCTTCTTTTAAAAGACGTAGTCCTCGCCGGGTTCCCCCTAAATTTATTTTTGTAATTCAATTCATCCTTGTCAGCTCCTAACACATTGCATCCAACTTAGCTCATTCTTTACTCGACCTCAACTCATGTGGATATGGGGATATCCACATTAATTATCTTCCTTCTTTCAAGAAACTGGCTGCAAATTATTTTTCTGAAAGTAAAGATTCCATTCTATTCTGATTTATTCTTCCAGAGTTCTGTTCAGAAGACTTGGAGCGCGTTCGTTCACGCTCACTTGAGCCACTGAGTGGTCTTGCCATGTGGAGTGACCACGTAGAGTACATACAACTTGTCAAAGAAGATAGAGGACTTGGATTCTCGATATTGGACTACTTGGTGAGTTTGTCTTTGTCTATATGCATTTCAGTGTGATTTAACATGGACAGTGGTAAATACTTCATTCCGATCTTCAATGATCTTCATGACCCCATTACATCGTACCACTGCTCCCTCTCAGAATGGGTAGAGTTAGGCTAGAGTCCACCGCACTAGCTTACTGCAGGTTGGCAGACTTCACATGCCGTCAAGAAAGTTTCTCAATGTTTTCCTTCCTATTAAACCCTCAGATCAAATAAAAAGTTTTTATTTGATCTTCGATCTTTGATCAAAAACTTTTTATTTGATCTGAGATCAAACAGGACAGGACAGGATTTCAAAAATCCATAAGTGCGTCCGTGATTGTATTCAATCTTGATCTGGTTTAATAATTAATTCATTAATATAATAATAGGTCTTTATGAGACCTATGAAACCTATGAACCTATGAAATTGCCGTTCTGCAGTACTGGCCATTTTAAATCAAAATATTTTTTGTTTGGCTAAGAATTCTAATTTCAAATTAATTTTATTTTAAAAACATGGAATTCTTTTTCCAAAAGTAGTCATTTGTTTATTGATTAGTGTTACATTTTCATCGCATTTCAATCTTTTTCGTCATCATGGATACGTTAAAAATTCGAGTAATTATGGAATATGAGTACCGTCCGCAGCAACGTGGCACAAGCGGCACGCAACATCAACGACGTTTACGGAGCTAACACTACCTGTTATTGGTTTGCTCGCTTCCGTTCTGGGAATTTCGACCTGAAAAATGAACCTCGCGGTCGTCCGAAGACTTTGGTCGACAATGACGAATTAAAGGCGATTGTGGAAGCTGATGATACACAATCGACGGCTGAATTAGCAGCAGCTTTGCGTCAAATTGGCAAGATAAAAAAGCTTGACAAATGGGTGCCCCACGAACTCAATGATCGCCAGCGCGAAGTACGCGTCGAAACGTGCCTTGCACTGCTCAACAGACACACAAATGAAGGAATTTTGAACCGCATTGTTACCTGCGATGAAAAATGAATTCTGTTTGATAACTGCAAGCGCTCAGCAAGTTGGTTGAATCCTGGTTCAGCACCTAAACAATGCCCTAAACGAAAACTTACCCCTAGAAAAGTAATGGTCACTTTTGGTGGTCTAGCGCTGGTGTGATTCATCACAGCTTCTTACCAAACGGGGTGAACATTACTGCAGATGTGTACTGTGAAGAACTGAACACAATGATGGAGAAGCTGGCACATCTCCAACCAGCATTGGTCAATCGCTCGTCTCCGCTGCTCCTGCACGATAACGCGCGACCTCATACTGCACAGCAGACGGTCTCCAAGTTGCAAGAACTGGGGTTGGAAGTTCTCCGTCATCCGCCCTACTCAACAGACACTGCGCCTACAGACTACTACTTTTTCTAGAATTTGGATAACTTCTTGGCGGAAAAAAAAATTCAATACCCGAGAGGCAGTACAAAATGCCTTTGAAGAATTTGTTGCCTCCCTTCCAGCTAATTTCTTTAAGAAGGGCATCAATAAACTGCCACTGCGTTGGCAAAGATGCATTGATTGCATGGGTGATTACTTCGATTAATACAATTAAAAAATTCATGAAAAAAAAATACTTACGTTTAAATTTTTTCATACAAAACGGCAATTTCATAGGTAAAGACCTAATAAAATAAAAAAAATAATGGACCAAGAATCGAGCCCTGTGGAACTCCCAAAGTGACCACAGATTCCGGAGATCTTTTTCCGTTATTGAATTTTCTTTGGATCCTCTTATCGAGATAAGAAATAAGAAGATCGAAAGCAGTATTCCTAACTTGGTAGTGGTGCAATTTCCTGATCAAAGTCACAAGACAAATGCAATCCAATGCCTTAGACAAGTCACAGAAAACGCCCAAAACATAAAATAATCCACTTAGGCATCGAATACTTATATGCGCAAGGAGTTCAATACCAGCATCGGTTGTGGAGGGACCTCTACTGAATCAAAACAACTTTCTACTCAGCAAATGATTCCTATGAAAATTACACAATTTACTAAATTTTTCGATGAAAGTGCTACCTAATTTAAAGAATGGAATAAATTTATTTCTTTTTGTAAGAGTAACACAATTTCTGTTCCCAATTAATGCGTTTGACTGATGTTGAGTAAAACATGTTCTTGTTGTTGAAGGACCCGTCCGAGCCGGGCAGCTCGGTGATAGTAGTGCGGTCAGTGCTGGCGGGCGGCGCGGCGGCGCAGGACGCGCGCCTCGCGCCCGGCGACCGCCTCGTGGCCGTCAACGGGCAGGACGTGGCGCGCAGCCCGCTCGCCGTCGCCGTCAGCGCCATCAAGAGCGCGCCCAAAGGTACACAATACTGATAGGTAGCGACCAAAGGTACACAATACTGATAGGTAGCGACCGCCTCGTGGCCGTCAACGGGCAGGACGTGGCGCGCAGCCCGCTCGCCGTCGCCGTCAGCGCCATCAAGAGCGCGCCCAAAGGTACACAATACTGATAGGTAGCGACCAAAGGTACACAATACTGATAGGTAGCGACCGCCTCGTGGCCGTCAACGGGCAGGACGTGGCGCGCAGCCCGCTCGCCGTCGCCGTCAGCGCCATCAAGAGCGCGCCCAAAGGTACACAATACTGATAGGTAGCGACCAAAGGTACACAATACTGATAGGTAGCGACCGCCTCGTGGCCGTCAACGGGCAGGACGTGGCGCGCAGCCCGCTCGCCGTCGCCGTCAGCGCCATCAAGAGCGCGCCCAAAGGTACACAATACTGATAGGTAGCGACCAAAGGTACACAATACTGATAGGTAGCGACCGCCTCGTGGCCGTCAACGGGCAGGACGTGGCGCGCAGCCCGCTCGCCGTCGCCGTCAGCGCCATCAAGAGCGCGCCCAAAGGTACACAATACTGATAGGTAGCGACCAAAGGTACACAATACTGATAGGTAGCGACCGCCTCGTGGCCGTCAACGGGCAGGACGTGGCGCGCAGCCCGCTCGCCGTCGCCGTCAGCGCCATCAAGAGCGCGCCCAAAGGTACACAATACTGATAGGTAGCGACCAAAGGTACACAATACTGATAGGTAGCGACCGCCTCGTGGCCGTCAACGGGCAGGACGTGGCGCGCAGCCCGCTCGCCGTCGCCGTCAGCGCCATCAAGAGCGCGCCCAAAGGTACACAATACTGATAGGTAGCGACCAAAGGTACACAATACTGATAGGTAGCGACCGCCTCGTGGCCGTCAACGGGCAGGACGTGGCGCGCAGCCCGCTCGCCGTCGCCGTCAGCGCCATCAAGAGCGCGCCCAAAGGTACACAATACTGATAGGTAGCGACCAAAGGTACACAATACTGATAGGTAGCGACCGCCTCGTGGCCGTCAACGGGCAGGACGTGGCGCGCAGCCCGCTCGCCGTCGCCGTCAGCGCCATCAAGAGCGCGCCCAAAGGTACACAATACTGATAGGTAGCGACCAAAGGTACACAATACTGATAGGTAGCGACCGCCTCGTGGCCGTCAACGGGCAGGACGTGGCGCGCAGCCCGCTCGCCGTCGCCGTCAGCGCCATCAAGAGCGCGCCCAAAGGTACACAATACTGATAGGTAGCGACCAAAGGTACACAATACTGATAGGTAGCGACCGCCTCGTGGCCGTCAACGGGCAGGACGTGGCGCGCAGCCCGCTCGCCGTCGCCGTCAGCGCCATCAAGAGCGCGCCCAAAGGTACACAATACTGATAGGTAGCGACCAAAGGTACACAATACTGATAGGTAGCGACCGCCTCGTGGCCGTCAACGGGCAGGACGTGGCGCGCAGCCCGCTCGCCGTCGCCGTCAGCGCCATCAAGAGCGCGCCCAAAGGTACACAATACTGATAGGTAGCGACCAAAGGTACACAATACTGATAGGTAGCGACCGCCTCGTGGCCGTCAACGGGCAGGACGTGGCGCGCAGCCCGCTCGCCGTCGCCGTCAGCGCCATCAAGAGCGCGCCCAAAGGTACACAATACTGATAGGTAGCGACCAAAGGTACACAATACTGATAGGTAGCGACCGCCTCGTGGCCGTCAACGGGCAGGACGTGGCGCGCAGCCCGCTCGCCGTCGCCGTCAGCGCCATCAAGAGCGCGCCCAAAGGTACACAATACTGATAGGTAGCGACCAAAGGTACACAATACTGATAGGTAGCGACCGCCTCGTGGCCGTCAACGGGCAGGACGTGGCGCGCAGCCCGCTCGCCGTCGCCGTCAGCGCCATCAAGAGCGCGCCCAAAGGTACACAATACTGATAGGTAGCGACCAAAGGTACACAATACTGATAGGTAGCGACCGCCTCGTGGCCGTCAACGGGCAGGACGTGGCGCGCAGCCCGCTCGCCGTCGCCGTCAGCGCCATCAAGAGCGCGCCCAAAGGTACACAATACTGATAGGTAGCGACCAAAGGTACACAATACTGATAGGTAGCGACCGCCTCGTGGCCGTCAACGGGCAGGACGTGGCGCGCAGCCCGCTCGCCGTCGCCGTCAGCGCCATCAAGAGCGCGCCCAAAGGTACACAATACTGATAGGTAGCGACCAAAGGTACACAATACTGATAGGTAGCGACCGCCTCGTGGCCGTCAACGGGCAGGACGTGGCGCGCAGCCCGCTCGCCGTCGCCGTCAGCGCCATCAAGAGCGCGCCCAAAGGTACACAATACTGATAGGTAGCGACCAAAGGTACACAATACTGATAGGTAGCGACCGCCTCGTGGCCGTCAACGGGCAGGACGTGGCGCGCAGCCCGCTCGCCGTCGCCGTCAGCGCCATCAAGAGCGCGCCCAAAGGTACACAATACTGATAGGTAGCGACCAAAGGTACACAATACTGATAGGTAGCGACCGCCTCGTGGCCGTCAACGGGCAGGACGTGGCGCGCAGCCCGCTCGCCGTCGCCGTCAGCGCCATCAAGAGCGCGCCCAAAGGTACACAATACTGATAGGTAGCGACCAAAGGTACACAATACTGATAGGTAGCGACCGCCTCGTGGCCGTCAACGGGCAGGACGTGGCGCGCAGCCCGCTCGCCGTCGCCGTCAGCGCCATCAAGAGCGCGCCCAAAGGTACACAATACTGATAGGTAGCGACCAAAGGTACACAATACTGATAGGTAGCGACCGCCTCGTGGCCGTCAACGGGCAGGACGTGGCGCGCAGCCCGCTCGCCGTCGCCGTCAGCGCCATCAAGAGCGCGCCCAAAGGTACACAATACTGATAGGTAGCGACCAAAGGTACACAATACTGATAGGTAGCGACCGCCTCGTGGCCGTCAACGGGCAGGACGTGGCGCGCAGCCCGCTCGCCGTCGCCGTCAGCGCCATCAAGAGCGCGCCCAAAGGTACACAATACTGATAGGTAGCGACCAAAGGTACACAATACTGATAGGTAGCGACCGCCTCGTGGCCGTCAACGGGCAGGACGTGGCGCGCAGCCCGCTCGCCGTCGCCGTCAGCGCCATCAAGAGCGCGCCCAAAGGTACACAATACTGATAGGTAGCGACCAAAGGTACACAATACTGATAGGTAGCGACCGCCTCGTGGCCGTCAACGGGCAGGACGTGGCGCGCAGCCCGCTCGCCGTCGCCGTCAGCGCCATCAAGAGCGCGCCCAAAGGTACACAATACTGATAGGTAGCGACCAAAGGTACACAATACTGATAGGTAGCGACCGCCTCGTGGCCGTCAACGGGCAGGACGTGGCGCGCAGCCCGCTCGCCGTCGCCGTCAGCGCCATCAAGAGCGCGCCCAAAGGTACACAATACTGATAGGTAGCGACCAAAGGTACACAATACTGATAGGTAGCGACCGCCTCGTGGCCGTCAACGGGAAGGACGTGGCGCGCAGCCCGCTCGCCGTCGCCGTCAGCGCCATCAAGAGCGCGCCCAAAGGTACACAATACTGATAGGTAGCGACCAAAGGTACACAATACTGATAGGTAGCGACCGCCTCGTGGCCGTCAACGGGCAGGACGTGGCGCGCAGCCCGCTCGCCGTCGCCGTCAGCGCCATCAAGAGCGCGCCCAAAGGTACACAATACTGATAGGTAGCGACCAAAGGTACACAATACTGATAGGTAGCGACCGCCTCGTGACCGTCAACGGGCAGGACGTGGCGCGCAGCCCGCTCGCCGTCGCCGTCAGCGCCATCAAGAGCGCGCCCAAAGGTACACAATACTGATAGGTAGCGACCAAAGGTACACAATACTGATAGGTAGCGACCGCCTCGTGGCCGTTAACGGGCAGGACGTGGCGCGCAGCCCGCTCGCCGTCGCCGTCAGCGCCATCAAGAGCGCGCCCAAAGGTACACAATACTGATAGGTAGCGACCAAAGGTACACAATACTGATAGGTAGCGACCGCCTCGTGGCCGTCAACGGGCAGGACGTGGCGCGCAGCCCGCTCGCCGTCGCCGTCAGCGCCATCAAGAGCGCGCCCAAAGGTACACAATACTGATAGGTAGCGACCAAAGGTACACAATACTGATAGGTAGCGACCGCCTCGTGGCCGTCAACGGGCAGGACGTGGCGCGCAGCCCGCTCGCCGTCGCCGTCAGCGCCATCAAGAGCGCGCCCAAAGGTACACAATACTGATAGGTAGCGACCAAAGGTACACAATACTGATAGGTAGCGACCGCCTCGTGGCCGTCAACGGGCAGGACGTGGCGCGCAGCCCGCTCGCCGTCGCCGTCAGCGCCATCAAGAGCGCGCCCAAAGGTACACAATACTGATAGGTAGCGACCGCCTCGTGGCCGTCAACGGGCAGGACGTGGCGCGCAGCCCGCTCGCCGTCGCCGTCAGCGCCATCAAGAGCGCGCCCAAAGGTACACAATACTGATAGGTAGCTACCAAAGGTACACAATACTGATAGGTAGCGACCGCCTCGTGGCCGTCAACGGGCAGGACGTGGCGCGCAGCCCGCTCGCCGTCGCCGTCAGCGCCATCAAGAGCGCGCCCAAAGGTACACAATACTGATAGGTAGCGACCAAAGGTACACAATACTGATAGGTAGCGACCGCCTCGTGGCCGTCAACGTCAGCGCCATCAAGAGCGCGCCCAAAGGTACACAATACTGATAGGTAGCTACCAAAGAAGCCATTATTTTTATGAATGTTGTTACTTAATACATTTCCAGATAGGTGAAGTAATAAATTATTTACGCTCAATGAAAACGTTATTATCATTATCAACAGTAATTATAAGTTTGTTTAATTAATTTATTTAGGATAATATTGAAACATGAAGTAATAAAAGGAAACAAAGACATCCACTATTCAAAATTGATACTTAAACATTTTTTTTAAACTAAACTTTTTTGGTCAAGTTTATTTAATAAAAATAATATTACGTATAGTACCGACCACGACCAAAACTATTTTCGATAAAACTGCCATATGCTGCCAATACCTTGCCATAATTTCTCGATAGCGGCAATTTAACTGGCATTATTTTTTTCTAAGAAGGTTTCCATATACCTTCCGTAACGTTGTTATCATCAAATGCATACATGATGCTGTTATCAGTAAATACCATGTTGATAATTAAGATGTTAGTCTATAAACACATAGTAGTTATCTTATTACAGCTGTTTATCACTCATAGGTAGTATTTGTTTTTGTGGAGACGGTAGTGTAAATTGAGTTTTAATAAAATGTTCATAATAAATTGGCTGTGTGGAAAATTAGTATTTTTGTAAATATTGTGAAGTTTTTATCATAAAAGAAAAACATTATTTGAAATTATTATATCATAAAAAAATCTATTTTTCCAAGTTCATTTTGGGTATTTATTTCACCTAATAAGGGGGGTTTGTGTGTTTTTGTAAATAAATTACCAAGATGACATCTACCGTAAGTTTTAGAAACTCCTCAAACTGAAGCTGCAGTAATTATAACAATTTAGTAGTTTTCCAAAAATGCTGTTATTTGGAATTAATCTTACGATTATATTTTCCTTCCTCAAATGTTCATATTCATGTGTTTGTGATGAATTTTAGGTTATTATATATTATGACAGACACAACATTAATATGTTTTTGTGACGCAAAAAATTATTACTATTTTTGTGACGCTTTTATGATACGACACCAAATATTTACATCTTTGATATTTATTGTTCAAGGTTGACCAAAATTTTGTTAGTGATGAATATACATTTTGAAGACAATTAATATTGTTGCAGGAATAGTAACAATCGGGATAGCAAAACCATTGCCGTGCAGTACGGTGGTCGGTGGTGAGACGGCGAACGGCCACAGTATGCAAAGTAGTCAGGTGAGAGAATATTTGAATATGAAAAACTGAATAATATCTAGCTATAGTAAATAAATTTCAAATATAACTAGTTACCTATTAAATAAAAAATAATACGAGAAGCTATTCGGTTAATAACCCACTCAAAAGAAAATAATATCGGAAAGCCTTTTTATTTTACGAGAAATGTGATTAATCGTGATATTGTACACTGATGGGAAAAATAAAAGTAAGTTACGATTTCTCTTACTAAAGCTTGTCTATGCTTAGAGCAGTATTACCTATGACGTAGCATGCATTTTTATTACAATACTATTCTTATCTTCAAAACTTTCTTGTACAATAAAGGGAATAAATATTACCGCTCTAAGGATTGTTCTAGCAAATAAGATTTGAGACTTAAATTTAATTTGACTGCATCATTTCATAATAAATAATGTTGTCAATTGGAATATTTCCCTTTAGTGTACAATATTTATTGCATGCCTAATTTTCAACAAATAGATGTATATTTAGTCTTGCAAAATATTATTGTTTAAGGTCAAGTTATTCATCATTCATGTTTGGATCACAAATTAACTACCACCATTTGTTTGCCGGGTAAAGAAAATATTATGAAAAACTCGCATAGCTTCGGTCTACTATATGGACTGTATCCTGTATTCTCTCATTTTCGGAGAAGGTCCATGATTCGCAATAAAATTCCAAGTAGATCTTAATTTTGAACTTATTTTCAAACATAAAACAGTAACATCAAAAATGTCCTTTTCAGAAGCTGGAGTACTTCACGAAAATCTTGCGACTAATAATGTCTTTACACCGAGATATAATGGAACTACAGCTTCAATGTTCTCATGATATAATAGAGCCGCAACCGTTCAGAGTGCCGCCCAAGATCAAAGCGGAGATCACCATGAAATGACACAAAGCCCATTTAAATTATACTGTTAATGTTGAAGTACAGGATAATGGAAAACGTACGGATCGAGGCGTGTTGGAGTGTGGTGAACTTGAGATTTGATTTAATATCTTAATAAAACAAAGCTGGCGTTGGAGTTAATGACTGTCTGACATCGGATATTTGTTGTTGCGAAAAGGATATTCGGGGATATTGATGTTTTTTTTCAAATGCGTATTGATGTTGCTATTTGCTATGTTTTAGTCTATGAAATGTATGTTAAGCATCCTCTTTGGGGTGTAAAAATCATTCCAGGTTCTGATTGGGGTCTAAGGGTTCGATAAAAAATTACCTCTCTGACCTGAATGAAACTGTTTGTCGAACTGATTTGAAGAGACATAGTGAGCTCTGTAGAAGTAAATGGCATAAACAGATAGTCTGTGAAAGAAAATGTAAGACTTGAGAATGTATGTAGATAAGTAGGGAAAATCAAGAATATGGTGTGTCGTCCTATATTTGAATGTGAACTCAAAAGTCCATGCTGAATATTATAACAGCTCAAAATACCAAATTATTAAGATGATTGTACAAAACTTGATAAAAAAATCTAACTAAATTAAATCAGTCCTTGATCTCAGATAGGATTAGCTTTTTAATATATATAGGTATATTTATAATTATAATGAATATTTTTACGTACCTATTCGACGGTACTTACATTATTAAATTTGATTTCTTTATCTTAATTTAATTCGTGCGAAAACTTACCATTCAACTGAAATATTTAAATTGTTTGATGTTTAATATACAATAATTCAAATTATGATGTACATTATCAGAAAAAAATAGCAAATATAAAACTGAAATGATTGGATTTATTTACATACTAAGGTGTTGTTAAAAAATTGAATAAACGTCCACTTTTTGCAAACATTTATGAGCTTAGATTTGTCAATGTTGCTTATAAAATTGAATTTGAGGAAAACCATTCTCTCAACTATAATAAAATTAGTCTTCTTAAAAATCTTCACTTATCTATAATCTTCAAATTTTGCTTGACACAAAAATTGCTTTAATATTGTAATGTTAAAGGCAACGCAGCGAAAGAATTAATTATAAGTAAATTAATACTTAATACAAGAATAAGAAAAAATATTTGTGTAGATTGAAATAGTACTAAAATAATGAAAAAATGTTTAACTACTTTTAGTTATCACAACATTCACAACTGGATGGATCACACAAGGGATCGAATAATAGCTATTCGGATGTATATGCTGATAGTTTCTTATATAATAATAGCGTTAAAACAGTGATTTGTGCTAGTGAAACTTAAAAAGACGTCTCTGTACTGACTAAATATTATATGACAATGGAAAATCTAATTCTAAGTAGGTATTCATAAATGCTTCAGCATTTTTGCTCTTATTACAAATCTCGAAAGACTACAATGCAAACTATGGTATACATGCCACAATATTTAATTATTTTGTTAAACAATAAAATCAGTTCCAAAAATTTATAGAAGCGGTAACGTTAATTATAATTATTAGTCCAGTTTAAATATTATAAAGACTATTTTGGGGCAATAAATAGAGCATATTTATATTGAACAGATAGGCCCAAGAAGCTCCTTAGCCACAAGTTTATTTTGACAGCAAAAAAAATTAGAGATACATTATAATAAAGTTATTGTGATCTTAGATATCGATGTCTATTTATATCATGGTTGTGTAGTTGCAAATTATAGTATGTATTATGAAGTAGTTATTATGTGTTAGCTGTCAATTTCTGATAAATGTGATAGTTTTCTAGTCAAAATCTATTTGTGAACGGTCCAATATCGTTGCTTTCACGAATGTAAGAAATATGATAGAACTTATAATTTATCTAAATACTTAAATAAATCATGAATTATTGTTCCAATGATTCTGTAGATTATAATAATTATTTTCATCATGCTAGCCTAATTGTAACGCTATTTGAGAACTACTTACATAGAATTGCATAGTAAATTTTAAGAAATAATTCGCTGAGTAAGTGGAAATAAATTTAAATTGAACAAAATGGGTTAACTACATTAAATATACGAAGAAAATTACAAATACTTCAGTCAATTCGAAAATGGAATTAAAGTTTCGCTCGAAATAAAATGTCGTTTACAGGTAATTTATAACATATCATAGTTTATAAGCACCATGTATTGTTTTTTGTAAATATACTGAATTTTAATAAAGATTACAATATATTTATTGTTTTAGAATTATTTAAATATATAAAGACTGTTAGAAATTGTGTTATATTATATTCATATTTATATAGTTATAAGTTGGGATATTCTATTTGCGGATATTGGCCGTTTTGTAAAATGACAAACTTGATGTTACTGCATGCTACATTCAAAACTAGTCCTATTAAATTTATTTTACGTAAAGAAGAGTTGGATACTATTGTGTTAATGATGAAGAGTTATAACCTGTTAGAATATTTTTTCCAAGACCTGGATTATGCTAAGTAAGAAAGGTGCTTATTTTTTTAAAAAAGTTGGGAGTTTTCCTACGTAATCTCGCTACTAATATTCAATGAAATTAAATAAATAATGTCATTGCTGCCATCACAAAAAGTACAAAAGTCAATTAAATCAAATCAACCTTCCTAAAATTGATACCGTGTCTGACAGCTTCGGCCCAATTGTCTTATGTATGTTACGGTGTAATTTTAAATACCATTAGATTATAATCTATCTAGCCAGATAAATTGGGAACTTAACTTACCTACACCTGATAGATTATGATCTACCAAAAAATAACGCGTTACATTGTAAGTAGTACATTGGGGGTCACAATCTATCGGCAGTTTACAATCTCGCAAGATAAATTATGATCTAATGATGTCTACAATTTTACGCTGACATAATAACTTTTAGTTTAAAGTTAAAATCTATTTGTACAGCAATAGCTCTTCATCGTGACTCAATAAAGGTTTTGCTTTGTTTATCAGAAAAAACAACTGTTCGAATTGTTTATTAAGCAAGTCCGTCGCTTACGTCCGTGTTAAATGTTCTACGCTTCGGTGTGTGTTGCTACTCGTAAATATACGTTGCACATACTTCATACTGTGTTTTATTTATTTTCTTAACAGTTAAAAAGTCAAACTAGAAATGACAATCAATGCTACGCCAATTACCAAAAACCTTAATGGGAAATAAAATAGATTAATTTAATTTTTAAAGATATATGCCTAAATTTTTTTCTTAAATATTATTACCTATTTCTTGTTGAATATTGACTCTCAGTGATAAGGAATGTTATAAAGGGTAGTCAAAATAAGTTATTCCAGATGAAAACTAAGAATAGTAAAAACAGTTAAACACAACATACCTGCAACTGATAATTTACAATGTCTTGTTCATTGTGTGACGAAAGTAACTAAATATAGAAACTTAAACAAAATTCTAGTAATGTCTTTAACGTGCATGTCGTCACATCTCAGATTAGTTAACTTAACGATCACTGACTCACTCAAATCGCCCATAACACGCTAAAGTAGTTTATAATTCTACGTTTTATTATCAACTCTCGAACTAACATTAACATGTTTCCCAGGAATGCATTAACTCGTTGGCATCCGATGACCACACAGGCATGGACTCCTTCCACGAATGTCTGCAAGAATATGGCGAAGGTCTTGAGGTAGTGCAAATATGCCTCGAGCCTGAAGAGGCTTCTATAAAGGATGATGAACTATCAGCCTTAGGAGATCTCAGCTTCGACGATTGCAAGAAAATAAATAAAGATCTAATTTTAAACTCTAAAACTGAAATAAAAATAAATGGAGTGGCTGAAATGAAATTGTCAAAATCTGATGAATCTCTTGATCATGATGACGATATGACAATAACTGAGGATGATATTTTAATAGCTCCTAGGGAACTCCAGGAAATTAGAAGCAAATCCGCTGATCGAAAAGAAGATGGGGAAAGATGTCTATCTAAACAGCAAAGTAAAGACATATCTACATCAGATGAAATGGTTTTTGCAGTAACTCCCACAGGACTAGAAAGAATAAGTTTTGATAAATACTGGAAAGAGAGTGATGTGAAGCTCGAAAAAGAATTAGTCAAAGTAAAAAGTGATGAAAGTTGGAAGGAATGCATCAATTCACCAAATGACGACACAGTCAGTTTCTTTGATGCAACCACAAGAATCTCCGTCCAAGATGAGAATAGTTCCCTACTGTATATAGATCACGAGGTTGACGGTTACGAAACGTGTCTGGACGAAGATTCGTCATCACAAAAGTGCACAGTAAAAAACGCTCGTAAAATGAACGGAGATACTGACATCAAAGAGTTTAGTAAACACGAAAAAATAACATTTAAAAACAAAGACAACGAAGTAAGTGCCAAAATAGTGAAGGAACAGAACACTGCGACGAGTTGCGACGAAATATCGTACAGCCACCCGTACGTACACGAACATATTATAAAGCAGATGAAATCATTGAGGATAGAGCCTTTGAATGTGAACATTACACATAAGAAGAAGAAACGAAGTCCAACAAAGCCGTCCAAACACGAAAGGATACAATGCGTCGAGTACTACAACGATCAAGCTGAATGCTTGAAAGAAATACGACAGAAAAAGCTAGAAGAAGAAAAAAAACATAAAGAAGATAGGAAACATAAAGAAGATAAGAGACACAAACACGATAAGAAGCACAAAACAGAACAGAAGAGAACTTCCGAAAATAATCTTATGGTTATGGAGAAGAAGACACATTTTACTCAAGAACCGAGTGAAGAATCCACAGATCTTGAAACCTATGTGCCCGGTTGTCATAAGTGTTTCTTGGAGAACTATGCTTACGCTATAACTAAAGCTTATATGGCAGAGGCGAACTCTTGTAAATATTGTGAAGTGATTAGAGATATGTTAGAAGTGCCTAAGAGTGCGAATAGGCGGGGTTCGGCTCCCGCATTAGTGAATTTAGACAGTTGTTCGGAATCTGATGAGGAGGACCTTTTGATGGTGCCAATGGTGAAGGACAGGAGGAAGTCTGCAGGCATCCTTAAGTTCCCAATATCTTCGAGGAGGCCTAGGTAAGTGAGATTTAATAACAATAACAACAATAACATTTAAAAAGTTATACAGTAATAGCCTAGTGATAAATTATAATTTATTTCTGTAAATAAATCTTTTAAAGACACTTTTACGAGTCAATGTTTTACGATATTTTCTCTCTTGTGTGACCATTGAACTGAACAAGCCTTGTCTCGAGTTCGAATCTAGGGTACGAATTCCTGACTTTTCAAAATCATGTGCGTCCTAGTAGGTAAACTAAATATCACTAACTAAATATCTTGAGGGAACACGCTTGTGTAAGAGATTGTCTTGGCAGCGTATGAAGTTTGCTTTTAGTAATGATTTATTTTAGGAAACCTTTAAAATAATAATTTACTCGAATTTTCAATATACACAAATATAAATAACAACTGAATTGTCTAATAAACTGATTAGACAATTCAGTTGTTATTTATATTTGTGTATATTATATTTTATTATATTATATTATATTTGTGTGTATAAGTATTTATGCGAGTTTATGTACATATAAATTAGTTGTTTATTTATTTATTTATATATAACAACCTTACCTACACTATCATTACAGATTTATGATCCAATGCGACAGAGCGGCCTTACTAACTAAATCCTAAATCTGCACCTTATACCTAGTTAAAAAATAACTTAATCTAAATAACTTATTACATATAGTGTAACTTTTGCGAATTCACTCAAGTTACACCACAATACATCAACCCTCCCATGAACCTCATTCACCACGCGTAAGGCTCTAGTGAGAGGAGTTCTCGCCATCAGGTTGGTCCTGGCCGCAGGCACAGCGAGCAGGGGCGGGCGATGCCGCCTCCACACGAACTGGTCGGGCACGTACAGCTGTAGGTGTCGCAGCACTCCCGGGTTATGCGCCACGCCACGTAGTAGTTTCACTACATACGCTACGAGCGAAAACTCCCGTCGTACTCTTAGAGTGTTATACCCTACTATACCCAGAACAAATAGTGTAGGGTACATCAATGGGTATAATGGATATACCCCATACAGCTTGTAATACAAGTGTCTCGTGAACTTATTTTGGATACGTTCCAACATAACACTATATTTCGCCTCATGAGGAGCCCAAATGAATGCGCTATGTTCGAGGTGACTTCTGACTAATGCGCCATATAGTACCCGTAGTGTCGTCATGTTGATGAATCCTTGGGACTGCCTGAGTACGAAACCTAGGTTTCTGTATGCCTTCTTACATATGTTATTGATAAGCTCACGGAAGGTTAGTTCCTGAGAGAAAACTACCCTACTACTACTACTTGTTAATTCCTAGCTACGAGTATCCCCAAATATTTGATAGTAACTGATGTAATTACTACAATTACCAATAATGTTTTAAATAGAAATACAGACTCAAAGATTTTCTGCGTACTCGTGCCTAATGCGATGAAGCCCTATACTAGTGAAAGGACGAGCTTAAGTCTATCTGTTTAGACCTTTATTACGGTCAACACTCAAATACCAACCTTATCTTTATTACTCCAAAGTTCCATTTTATCTGATGATCAACGTCCTCCATGACTAGAATATTTAGTAAGTGAAAATGGACTCTATTGTCTGTTTTAATATGGTAGGCTTCAACTTGGATACGGTCGGGAAGGTTGATCTTATAAACGTGATGCTTTAATAACGTCAAGTTCAAGTTGTCAAAGTCATTGAATTCACGTGATGAGGACATGGAGGAGAAACGTTTTAACTTAAACTGACTCTGTACTCAGTAAAAATGATTTTCATCATCATCATCATATCAGTCTCTATCGCCATCCACTGCTGAACGTAGGCTCAACGAGCTAAAAGCATAAAAAGGCCCAAAGAGCACCAACCAAAATGATCTTGCAATCAAAATCAAATTAGAAGCGGAGGTAGCCTAATGGCTAGGGCTTCGGACTTCGAACTTCGGCGATCATGCGGTTGCCGGTTTCAACTACCGACGTGTACCCATTCGTAACAAAAGCATTTAGCTTAGCACAAGGGGTTAACAAGAATACTAGTAATGTCCGACCTACATTGCTTGGAAACGATTCCCAGTTTGAATAAAGTGTTAATTTGGTTTTTCTATGCAATTCTCAGTAAGTAGCAGCTTGAAGTTAAATGTGTTCCCGGTGATTGGCAATAGGCTCGCCCCCTATTACACATACCAGCGAACTTACTGGCTAACACTTCGAGAAATACAGGCGTGATGCTATGTTGTTGAATAATTAGTTGTGATATTATTATTCTTTTAAAATGTCGTCGCTCCGCTCGCCTCAGTCGGGGATTGAACTAACCACCTTTGATGATCCCTTCCGCTGTGCTGATCTTTTCCTTATGCAATAGGGTACAAGCCGGGGCGGGCGATCGTTGAGCGAGAATTTCATAGAAAAAACCCAGTATTTTACATATTTTTTGGCCTGGGAATTGAATCCAGAACCTCTAGAATACAGTCGCGCTTAAGACCATTACACTAATAAGGTAGCTATATCGCTTCTACTTGCAAAATTTCAATAAAACTTTTCAGTCCTAACTTGTAACCCATTAGCCTTCGAATTCAGTTAACTCATAACTGACTTCCAAACATGTCCACTTATTATCATTACTAACTAATTTCGCTAAGTGAACCTCACTCAAGGGAATAAGCAGTACTATAATATCTAATGTATTCCGTCTCAAAGGACCAATGTTTCAATATCGTGTAAGTACCCATATATGAATAACGTTTCAATTTACTTTATTAACTGCCTTAGAAGCCTAGTTAGTAAGTTGAAATGCTGAACGAAAGGTCATGGGTTTGATTCCTAGGTAAATTAGAGTTATTGGGTTTTTCTCTAAAATTTTCAGTAGCAGCTCGGATTCGTGCCTGATTAATGGCAATTGGCCCGCTCCCTATTACATATGGGACCTAAACATACCTACGAATTGTTGGTGTATCCATCTTTCCAGGGAGTACAGGAACATTGGTATGTTATTTTGCTTCATAAAGTTTCTGGGCTTGGGCTAGTAAGAGTTATACAAAGCTACTGCAACCAGACCTCCACATTAATTTAGTTTTGAACTTTGAATCGGTTCCAAATTTTCCTATGCAATTTTCACGTTTAAATGCTAGCCAAACCATCATTCACATTCCAAAATCAGATTAAATATTTCTTTTTAGCACTTTTTCATGCGAAATTCTAAAATCTCAAAGGATTTGCATAATTTACACACACAGACATAAATGTAATGTTTTTAAATAAAGAATCAAAATCGCGTGACCTTTAGACCACGGAGACGGTACAAAATGATAATGTTTTAACTCATAATAGGACTGTTGTTTAGAAAATTAATAGAAATAAAATCCAGGCCCGCGACGGCTTATGTGGGATTAAAGAAAACACTAGTGATGGGACTCGAGGTGTAGGTTATGTGTGTCATTGTCGATGATTTTGAAGGTGATAGTGTACAACGAATCCGTATACTTGGCTTCTCCCACCATATTGCTATGAGTTACAGAATAATAACCAAGTCTTAATTAAATAAGTTTATTTTTCCGCTAAATCCTGTCTCATAAATTGTTGTAACAAACACATAAAATATCCAATATTATTATCTCCTAAGAATTTCATTTTCATATTTTTACCGACTTCAAAAAAAAGGGTTTCAATTCGACCTGTATATTGAATGTAATATCGTTGGAATTGCTTAATATTCGTACATTATATCTTAGTCACATCTGTTCAGAAGCTCACCCAGAGCTACTGAACAGATGTGCCTAATTTTATAAATGTACTAGCTTTGCTACGCGGTTTAACCCGCATTGCCCCGATCCTGAAGGTCGTCGCGTGATGTTAAGTAGCAAATGACCGTCCTTAAGAATTGGGCCGTCAAACGCAAGAAGATTTTTTTTAATCTGGGATAAGTCTGAAATCTGAAGATTTCAACAAACAAACTATTAATATTTATTATATTAGTATAGATGTGTGACCACGATATGTTTGTCCAAGTATATTATGGGAAATAATTATATATGTAAAACAATTTTGGAATTCGGTGGCATAGGTAAACTAAAGATACAACCAAACGGAAGGCACTCACTTTGAAAACTGTTTAACACAAAAGTAAACATTATTTCGTTTGTTTTTAAGTCTGTGTAAGTTTTTAAAATATCTCTTTTTTATGATATTGGTTGCCAATCAAATTAATTTCTTGACAAAATGAATTGTAAACTCCATTACTAAATACCACCAACAGCTATTTGAAGAATTATGTGGATATCGACAAATCACTCCTCGACTCTGCGCATCACTATTGAAAATTGTTAATACCCGTAATTGAGTTACGTTGAGGCGACCTCAATGCTCCATTACGGATTGTCAGGCCGCTGTCGGCAAACGTTACGTTCGTCATTATTCGGTATATTCGCCGAAAGCCTATAAATTCGGCAAAAGATTCGGTCAAAGTTATCAGAAAATATTGGAGTCTTTTTGACATGTAGTGTTGGCTGGCGGTGTTAAGTGACTTTTCTATCGGTGAGTCGCTTACTACAATGCAACCTAATTAATTAATGTTTTACTAATTAATAGAACTTATTTGTCCACACACAAAGGACATACCATCACGTTTGTATTCCCCGAAGGGTTAGGCAGAGTTGTACCAATATACACCCTCACTTCGCCGGTATGTTTAAGTCCTATGTTAAAGGGGGTGAGCCTTTTGTCATTAACCCAGCACACTTCCAGACTTCGAGCTGCTACTGAGAATTTCATAGAATAGCCCAATAACACCTTGCTCGGGGTCGAACCCTGGACCTCTGGCATAGCAGTCGCGCTAAGGACCAATGGACTAATGAGGCAGTCACACACAAAGGAATATATTCAAATTTCGATAAAATGGAAAATATCTACAACAAATTCGGCTTAATATAAAAGGGCGTCACTAAATAATTTATTACTCTATTCCGTTTTATCTTTTTTGATGGGCGGAAAATGCTCTATGGCGGTGATTAGGAGAAGTTGCATGTCGCTTACATCTTTGTAATTTTTTACTACGATTATAAGAAAAACCTTAGAACAACAAAGAGTTCTAAATTTTTCTTTTTATTATTTTATCAATTTTATTTTGAGAAGAAAATTTTTAATTCAGTTTCAAGAGCATTGGCAGGAAAACTATGGAAAAATTAGTATTAATATCTGAGATCGCAAGATGAAAACGCACAAATAGAATATATTCTGCTTACCATCAGGTGGCTCGTATGCTTGTCTCATCATCAACCTTTTACGTAATCCCACTATTGGGCATGGGACTCTTCACAGAACAAGAGGGATTAGGTTATAGTCTACCACGCTGGCCTACTGTGGGTTGGCAGACTTCACACGCCGTCAAGAAAATCTATCAGGCATGCAGGTTTCGTCACGATATCTTCGTCAACCGTTCAATATATAAATGAATTATAATTATTAATAACGGACATGACTTCGAAAAGACAGGTGTTAGTAGTAGCAGTATCGCACTGGCATATCTCCATGCCCGTATGTATGGGTGAGCACGACCGGGGAAGTACTACCCTCCCACAGAATATCGACTTCAAGTAGCAGTACGCATACTGTTTGCGTTTCGTAGATGAGTGTGGAGCGCCGGAGGCGCAATTTCTCCCTCAATCCCCTTCCTTCTCCTTTTTTCCATCCCCTCCCTTTCCCTAAATAGGCTCAACAACGCATCTGCAGCTCCTTTGGCTTTGCAGATGTCCATGAGCGGCGATGACTACTTACCATCGGGTATCTCGCCTGCTCGTTTGCCGAGTTATCCCATAAATAAAAACTACATTTTTTATGATTTCAAGAAAAATGAACTCTAGATGATAACACGCCATACATATAAGCTGCTGAAAGATAAATCAGTGATATTTAGATTCTCCTCCACATAATGTTCTAGGCTATCAAAATACAGGCGGTACTTATGTCAATTACTTTGTGCATAGTCTATAATTTAGTCATCAGCTACTGTACACTTAGAGCATACAACGAAGCGTATATTCTACTAAACGACTACAATAATTTGCGCTCATTATAACATTATTACCTGACTATTGTCCACGTTATCTGTTAGGATAATGAGTATACATAATAAATATTCCTAGATTTTAATAAATTTTTTTTTACGTAACCATTTATTACTACAAAAATATCAGAGACTAGCTTTCCGCTCGCGGCTTCGCCCGCGTGGAGTACGTTTCTTAAAATCCTACGGGATAATATATCTAGCCTATTTCACTCAGGAATAATGTAGCTTTCTATTGGTGAAAGAATTTTTAAAATCGGTTCAGTACTTTCAGAGCCTATTCAATGCAAACAAACAAACAATATTTTTTTTCCTCTTGATAATATTAGTTAAGACAACTCACGAGTGAATATGTTACTGTTGTTGACGATAAACTTTTACTGTAACACATAGGTAACTCACCATCACGCCTGTATTCCCCGAAGGGTTAGTCAGAGGTGTGTTGTTTAGGTCCCATGTAATAGGGGGCGAGTCTATTGCCATCCACCGGTCACATATTAACACTCCGAACCACTATTGAGAATTTTATAGGAAAACCCAATAACATTTTGCTCGACTTGGGAATCGAACCCAGGACCTCTAGCGTAGCAGTCGTGCTTCGGACCACTAGACCAATGAGGCTGTTTTAACATATATTGCAAATACAAAAGTAACTGGTAGGTATGTTTGTTAATTTGTACGCCTAAATTGTGAAACCAATTTTGAACTTAAATAAAACATAGGATGCCTTTTGTCTTTTAACTTAATTCAGTTATTTCATCTCTCGTTTTGTCAACACAAAAATCTATTTTATTGCTATTTTCACCAAACTAGATTAATTTCAAATTAATTGTTGAAACTCGTCCATGTATTAGGCGAACTTGCAACTATGCATCTGCTTGTTGCTAATACAATTTCATGCTACACGAAGCAGAAGAACTATTGGTCGGATCAAAGTGGACCGACCAAATATCTACTTAATTTAGCATTCAATCAATAAAGTTCATCTATGGCTTTTCTATCCGTGGGTTTAGTTTGGACGTTGTTAAGTAATACTGAGTCAACCAACAAAATGACATAAAGTAAGATTTTGTTCATTAACTACGCTAATCAACCGATCTGCATAGCCGTGCTTGCAGATGGGTGACCATTCTTAACACATCGAGACCCTTGTGCCTCGGAGTGCATGTAAAGTACAGGAAATACAGATTCAGGCAGAGAGTTCCTTGTGGTGGAATATCAACCATATAACGTCGGCCCAGTGTCGATTGTTGTCTTGTTGTCCGATGATGAAATAGAGTTAGAGGAATCAAATCGTACAATTCTACGCACACTCGCTGAAATGTAATAACATAATATTGGAACTCTGAGTCTATGTTTGAGACTTATATTAATGTGCACAAAACAAAAGTATGAAAGAATCGTAGCAAGTTCTGCAGTTTCTTTCAACCACCATGGGAAAATTTATAGAAAACACGTCAACGTACCTATGTGTGCGGCTACATTTCTCGACGGAAAATAATGGTTACGGAATCACGTGTTTGCACAATTTATTTCAATGACACGCGTTAACACGTCACTAGGTCGCGTGTCTTTGAAACGAATGTTAATAGATTCTCGACGCATCCTGCACACAGCGTCTTTGTTTTGTTCATAATTTGTGGGAGCTATTCATTTGTGATTATAAGTCTTATGATAATGACAAGTAAGAAAATGTTCTTTTGTAAATACTGTTTCGTTGAATTGATTGAAACATTTGACACATCTATCCGAAATAGGGCAGAGATTTTGGTAGTTTGGGCTAAAGTGCAGATTTGAATACTGCCGACATAATTTTTTTATTTAAATTAGAATTGTAACTGTCTCTTTTGTCTATTGGTCCCAAGCGCGATGACTACGCTAAAAGCTCTGGGTTCAATGCCCGGGGCGAAAAAACTGTTTTTAGATTTTCATCTATAAAATTCTCAGTTTTCATTTGTGCCCGGTTAATGGCAATCGGCTTTCCCCCTATTACATGAGACCTAAAACTACCGGTGAAGTGAGATGTACTTACATTACTACACCCCTGCCTAACCCTTCACAAAAATAGGCGTAATTGCATGATGTTAAACATTCTGAATTTGCAACACTTGACTTTAATTTCACTGACAGCGAAATATTAAAAAAGAAGTATTAGAAATATTGATTGATATTGATCGAAGGGGCTCATTAGATTGACGGTGAAATCTTATGATCAAACTGACTACCTGTAACATGATAATATGTATGTAAGAGCGGCACCAAAGAGTTTTTTTTGGGTTCCCGTCGTGTTTAGGAGCCAAATCCGATGACATGTTGTTTCGGATCATACAAGACAGTGGTGGTTTCGGGTCAAACGCTTTGCAAAATTGTTTTGGTCTTTGTCATTATATAGGGTAGGACCATATTTTATTTGTATATAAATTATCCATAAGCCCCTATTTTATCCTGATCCTAACAGAGCTAAAAGAGGGGCTTAAAGCCTGCCACAATACAATGAATTCTCTTTCCCCCTAGTGTCAATGTACTATCGAGTGCATTACGAATATACGGTATGGAATGATATGATATGAGCGCGCCTGTCTCGTTGTGTGATTGATTCGTATGCATCGTGTACTGTCGCGAGCTCAAGTGGTAAGAATCGAATTTTCTAATGAATCCGAATATGGAAAGCCAACACTGTTTCTGAGTAATAGGCGCCTTTTCTGAAAGCTTTTGTGAAGTTTTTTTTTATGGGATAACTCTGCAAACGAGCGCACGAGCTTCCTGATGCTAAGTATTCATCGCTGCACATGCACTGCCGAGCTTATTTAAGCAAAAGGGAGGCGAAGGAGAAAAGTATATGGAAAGGGACTGAAGGAGGACTTGGACCTCCGGAAAGTTGCAAGAAATGTCCAAAAAGTAGCACTTAGTAAGAATTGTATCAAGTTAAACATTTTAGAAACAAACCTTTTAAGGGGAACACAAATCTTTTCAAAATGGAAACGATTACCCAAGATTTTAAATAATTATACTGGGAAGGTTTATGCGGTTTCTTTAACCTTTTTTTTATATTTAATTCTTCAATTCGTAATTGTGGTAGTGTGTAGTAGAAGGTATTGTCCTTATCCCAATTGGCACAATATTTTTGCTGCACAAAACCGCCATAATTCAAAATTTTTTGTTTGTACGTTAGGTTCGTCGTTTTCATTTTCCTTCTCGTTTGTTATTATTTTTATCGATCTATCTTTTGTGCTCGTCTGTACTGTGTGTCAGTACTGGCAGCCAGCCGACAGAGTTTTCATTCATTTAATCCATTCCGTTTTAATTTGTTTGAATGTATGAACGTTAATACATCGCATGACTGGCGACGGTGTGTGTATGTTTTTGTTTATCACTGGTAGTTATGACGGCAAAGTTTTGTTATGTTTTGTAAAATGTTTCATATCAAAACCATTTTTGTAAAAGACGCCAAGTTTAACGTAAACTTAAAGATAAATACTACCTTCCAAGGTTTTTACGCTTTGAACATAGATTTAATTTCATTCACCGTTTTGCGAAATCTTTTTTAAATTTTATTAGGAATGTGGGTCTCACATTACTAGTAATCTTGTTAACCCCTCGTACCAAGCTAAATGCTTGTATTACGAGTGCGTTCACGTCGGAAGTACAATGGGTGGGTTTCGAACCGGCAACCTCTTGATCGCAAGTCGATGCCCTAGCCATTAGGCTACCGCCGATTCAAAATTATGTGATGCGCATTTGAATATACGAATAATCATGTTATTATATTTCAAATATAAGTATCATATTGCGTGCCGAAATTAGCCGCCAGCAGCGTTATCACTTATCTGTCGCTATTGCAACTCAAACTTGGCGGTACCGTGCACCCATAATAATGTTAAATATTAGATTTAATTTACATATAAACAAATCAAATCAAATGTTTTTATTTCAAATAAGTTTTCACAAGCGTTTATGAAACGTTATTGACTCTAGTTGCACGGTTCCAAAAAGTTGATCCAATGGAGAAGAATCCGGCAAATACTCCATGGACACTCTTTTAAAATATATTGTTTTTACATAATTTGCTGGTACATTATGCCTATAACAGGATGTGAGGACATTGGACGTTTATGTCATAATTAGCCTGAAGTCGGGACTAAAATTACAAAAAGGTTCTCAGCAAATGAGAACGCAATGTCAAACTAAAACAGATACACTATGTGTAAGAATACACATCATCAAAAAATATGAACTAGGATAACTATAAACTACTTAGACATAAACGGATCAACAGTGATGTACAACTCTAATATTTATATTTATCGAGTACAAAATCATTTCAATCACACTCGATCGTAGCAGTATTCTGTTTTACATTGGCTTCAAATCCAATCGATGATCTCCAAATATTTCTTTACAAAAGGTAGCCAGAGCTGCCTTGCGAAAATACGCTTTCGTACAAAGACCGGCTTCGAACCATTCCCTGAATACAGACTACTTCAACAAAATGTTTTGTTCGACAAATTGAAACTATTTATACGAAATCTCCTCCATTGTTATACAAAGAATCGGCAGATTTAAAATGAAGAGTTTACAAAATATTAGCAAAATCACCGACATCTTTTCTGTTATTAGCTTTCTGATGATTTAAGGCTAAGGAGATTGGCTTAATCAAATACTGAATATGGCGTCAACGGCACGCATGGTTTCTGCGCCGTAGGTTCCGGGTTCCATTACCTTTAGAAACCAATATTTTTATGGCCCTAATGTTTTGACATAGTGTTTGCCGGTTATTTTTGGGCACAAATCCAACCTGCTATTGCGATTAAAAACCCAGGATCTCAAGTTCAGCAGCCGCTCTTGCGTCAATACGGCTATTGTAGCTTCTGCTCGCGAATTCGTCTGCGTGATCTTCTGATTTGGGTCCAATAAGGATAAACAGTATATAATAATTATGTTAGTCCAGGCTATAAACTATCTGTTTATCAATTTTTATCCAAATCCTTTCAGCAGTATTTGCGTAAACAACAAACATCCAAAAACAAAGTCGCTTCCCGCTGTCTGTATGTCCCTAAGTATGCTTAGATCTTTAAAACTACGCAACGGATTTCGATGCAGTTTTTTTTTAATAGATAAAGTGATTCAAGAGGAAGGTTTACATGTATAATACATACATATTATAGTACAGAAAAGTTGAGAAAACACGCGACGGAAAGCTAGTACAAGAATAAGAGTAAAAACCGTTGCATGTATCGTGGGTGAGCATAATAAATAATACATATCACGCCGCTCGGTGTCGCTCCCGGCGTGCACTCAATAATTGTATCATCGCAATTCGCACTTATCCAATTGAAGAGGTTCTCCGTTACATTGTACTGTAAAGGTCGATATGATTCTATTAAATGTTTGCAGAGATCTTTCAATCATACAGGGTGTGAAGTCTGAAGTCGTGTCAAACTTTGTGTATATTATAATTATTGGTATGTGTGTTTATAACTAAAACTACCTATAATCTGTATTTATTTCTCCAAACAGATCTTTTATAGACGCATTTATTAGTCACTATTTTAATTTTTTTCTTATCTACTTGACTGCCTAATTAGTCTAGTGGTCCTAAGCTCGATTGCTACACCAGAGGTCCTAGGTTCGATCCCTAGGTCGAGAGTGTTATTGGGGTTTTCTATAAAATTCTCAGTAGCAGCTCGGAGTCTGGATTTGTGCCCGGTTAATGGCAATAGGCTCGCCCCCTATTACATGGGACCTAAACATACCGACAAAATGTGGGTGTATATTGGTACACCCCTGCCTTACCCTTCTGGGAATACAGGCGTGATGGTATGTAAGCTTGTATGTATTTTTGTGAGGTCTCCTACAATACATGGTATACACCATAGTGGTATGATTTTAGAACTAAAAATAAAATAAATATCTAAACCATTGTGCTCCCCCAGCTTCGTCCCGCCGACGATGACGGTGACGGTATCATCTGAGCGGCGTGCTGAGGGTCTGGCGGCCCAGCGGTGGGGCTCGCCGCGCCACGTCACGCTCAAGCGCGCGCCTGGCGCCCCGCTAGGTGTCAGCATCGTCGGCGGCAAGGTAAGCTGTGTACACGACACCAAGGATCAAGGACCGAGCTATGACAGTGATCCTATAGTATCAATATCGGTGAAAATTTATCCCATGTCACAGAAAAAGTAATAGTTCAGGTACAGAAGATTCACTCCGCAAAATCATTTAAATAAATAGGGACTCTTGCTTGGTTACAATTTAGTTCAATTCAAATCGCACAGCGCTAAATTACCTACAGCTATATTAACATAAAGAGTTGCATCTCTTTCTATCGCGTAACTCTTGCCTCTTCTGACTATGTTAGGATTGTCTTCGTTTAAAAAATAGTTTAATCTGAATATTTAATTACCAGTTAGATACCTATGTGCAAATATTACTCTACTTTGATGAAGAAATGATGTTTTAAACCTACTGGAGTAGCCACGGCTAAGGGGACAATTTCTCACTGCCTTTTTGATGAAGCGAGAAAATAATATCTGACTTGTTTGTTGGACATTTTGGAGTCGGTGGTTGCCAGCCGGTCAAACTGGTATAACCCTTATATCGGAATTTGGTGCTTGTCGTACAGTACCTTGGTGTGTTTCGACTTTTGAACGTGGGAGCCAGTTCCCCCCTCGGTTGCTGCGCCTCCTACGATCTGCAGTTCATAGAACTTTAAGGCTCTGCAACGCATCAGCAACTCCTCTAATGTTGTAGGTTGCAAGTTACCATGATGACTACATTTAAAATTGACATCAAACTTTTAAAGAGTTCTTCTCTCTAGCAGAATACTAGAACCAGTGCTCTTCATGATCTATTTTTTTTATTTTACCACTAAAGTGGCAAACATGCATACGTCACGCCTGATGGTAAGAGGTTGCATTAGCCTATGGACGCTTGCAACACCGAAAAGGAAAAGGAAGGGGAAGAAAAAAAGGAGAAAGAACTGAGGGAGGAATTGGGACTCCAGCACTACACACTCACCGTACAAAACGCAATAGTATGCATGCTATTGTAGTTTTCCAATATCTTAATCTAAATATAAATAATTTTCCATGACTCTACCCAGGTTGATATAATCTCCAACCGCGATGGTGATGATGGCGAAGAGAAGGCGATATTCGGTATCTTCATCAAGAACGTGGTGCCCGGAAGTCCTGCCGGTAACTGCGGAGAATTGCAGGTAAGGACTTGTGTCTAGACTGGTGTAAGTTCCAACCTGCCATTGGAACAAAATTGAACTTTTAAAAGAGTTTTTAAAAGAGTGTTTAAGAGAGTGAGTATGAAGTTCCTCGTTGGATTCTTCTCCATAGGTAGACTTTTTGGAACCGTACAATTAGAGTCGCAACGTTACATAAATGTTTATAAAAGCTTATCTAAAATAAAAACATTTAAACTTGAACTTGAAGAAAATGGAAGCCATTCCATTGCCAATGCAATAATTCTACGTATCTTAATCGACTTCATTGCATAGGATTGTGACTATTTTTCAGTATTTAAACAAAATTTTCTCCATTAATTGAGAGTGGTCTTGGTGTAGTATGGTGCTGACAGCTATCTCCAGTTGTTAGGATATCTAATACAACGCTCGGAAGTCCAGCCTCTAGATCTTTTGACTTTCTACTGACCTTGAAAACTGCACCCCTGTTTAAAACAAATCCTAGTAGAAAAAACGACATGTGTACAAAGCACATGCAAATAGCTGGTTCTATAATTTACATTACCAACTCCTAAACTTGGTAAATTTCTAGACGTTGTTTTATCGTCTTCTTATGTTGAATCTCTTGATATGGCAGTTACGACAATTGCTATTCAAGTAGACACATACTTTTCTGAGTATCCTTAAGAGCCCGTCACCTTTGCACCACGTCAGAGTAGCAAGAAGACTAATGACAATACATTCCTCCATTGTTTCCTCACAGACAGGCGACCGCATCCTGGAGGTGGACAACGTGTGCGTGCGGTCTGCTCAGCACGAGCGCGCCGTGCAGCTCATCAAGGCAGCCGGAGACACTGTCACTCTTACTGTGCAGAGTCTTCTAGCATGGGTATGTGTTGGTTCTCCGTCGTCGTGTCCTCAAGTTTTAGACACTTAACTATTACGAAAGCATCTTGCCCTTAACTTCATGGTCTTTCAGAACCGACTAACCAGTTTCTTTCTTCTTCGCTAGAGGTCTTGGGTCGAGCAAAGAGTTATTGGATTTCCCCTATTTAAATTCTCAGTAGCAGTTCATGTGCCCGGTGAATGGCAATAGGCTCGCCCGTATTACATGGGACTCAAATATACCGGTGAACTGTGGGTGTACATTAAGTACACATCTGCCTGACTCTTCGGAGAATACAGGCGTATGTCTTTCAAAACCACCAGAATGGCGTTATGACTGACTAGGCCAGAAACTACGCAGCGCGTTCCAAGTGGCCAGTGATTACGTGGTGGAATTGGTTTAGCGCTGTGCTTCTGTGCACTGCAGTCTAAAATCGAGTTTACAGTTACTCCTGACAAACTGACTGTTAAAGGAACCTAAATCCTTTAGAACAGTGAAAGGAGCATCATGAGAAAACCCACATCTAATATGTCTCCACCAAGCCACAGAAGGCCAGCGTGATCAACTTTATGAACTGCCTAATTCTGTCTCTATCTAAACTAATATTCTAAAGAGGAAATATTTGTGTTTTTGTATGTATGTTTGTAATGTTTTCACACAAAAACTACTGGACCGATTCCGCGCGCACGTGAAGCTGCGGGCGGAAAGCTAGTCTAAATATAAAGTTGTGATTAGGTACAACTTGGATCCTTATTACAGAACACAGACTCTTCAGATGTGGAGGCGTCCTCGCCCCCCGCGTCCCCCACGCCGTCCGCCAGGAGGTCCCCTGCGCCAGCGCACGTCGAGAAAACGCCGCAGCATGAGATCAAGGTAATTAGTGTAGTTGCGATAATATGGTTCACATACCACTGTAGAATTGGAACTAACATGTGAAATACTATGTGGTTTTAATACGGAATGCTACAGCAACAAACACCTTATACAATTCATCATCATCAACCCATTACATCGTCCCACTGCTGGGTACGGGTCTCCTCTCAGAACGAGAGGGATTAGGCTATAGTCTACCACGCTAGCCTACTGAAATCCGTCAAGAAAATCGCTCAGGTGAGGTCAGGTAATACGCACATGACTTCGAAAAGACTCTCCTCTCTCCTAATTAAAAAAAAATAATAATTTGATGTGCCCGACAGGGTCCATAATTGTGTCTATCTATTATAATAACCACCTGTATGTGTACATTATGGAATGCAATAAATATATGAATATGAATATGAAAGACAGAGGTGCGTGCCCTGGATTCGAACTCGAGACCTTTAAGAGGATAGTATCCGCTCCGCGCTCCATACAAACGTAGTTTGGTCTTATCTTGAATATTAACAAATGAAAGTCTTTGGAATTTTGCAGTAACAATCTTATCATTAAAATACGTGTTCCTGTAGTATACAATTTTATTTCAATATACGGTTAAAAAGTTACACGAGCTCAAAGATTGGCAATTTTCGTTGAAAAACGGCCCAACTTTATGATAGTATTTCTCGACAATGTATCAATACAGAAACATTCTGATTCGAAAGAAACCCAGATAATATAGTGAATATATTTTTACAAGATTTTTTTTTTACGTATTTACAATATTATGGGAGTAATCTCCAAAATTCGGAACATAAGAAATACGCGTGAAAATGTTGCAAATGTATTGTTGTTTCTCCTCTCGGGCACGCGTTCGCATCGCGAGGGAAAGAGACAGCGACAACTGTGCAACATTGTTGCGTTCGCGAGGGACACTCCTCTTAACTTGGCAGTCCAATGGTCATATCACAAGGCTATCACTGCACTTTTTAATATTATATAATTATTATTTTTTGAGAAAGGCAACTTTAGTAAAGCATTACTTTAATTATGACAAGTTCTCAAATAATGATTGAATTATCTGGTGCAAAATAAAAATGCAAAGACAGGCTATATACTCTTGTTTGATAACTTCCGAAAATATCCGTTATATTATTGAAATTTATAAGACGTGCAGGCACAATTTATTGCAGTACGTAACTACGTACCGAGAAACTGTTCCTACATAAATTATTATGAATAGTCAAACAAAAGTCAGAGTTTTCAAATATTTAAAATTAACGACTCATTTGATGAGCTGCAAACAGTCTTATTATATAAAGTCAGGAATTTATCAGTCCTCGTCTTAATGGTGGCAGGGAGGCAGTAGGAGTGTTGGGTGGCAAAATGGGTCCACGATATAATGCAAGTTGGTGAGCGTACTTGGATGATAGTGGCACGGGATCGCACTAACTTAGAGAGGCCGTGCGACATACATACTCACGCCTTTTTCCCAGAGGGGTAGGCAGAAACAACATAACGCCATTTGCTACGATTCTTGCATACTTCTTTCGCTTCGTCCACATTCATACATCTTGTCATACACATGCACCTGACCTTTCTGAAGGATCAAGGCCGTGCAACTAGAGTCATAATGTTTCATAAAGGCTTGTAAAATATTGTTTTTAATTTAAACTTTGAACTATTATTATTATTTTTTTATTGGTATTTGTGGCTATAGTATCACTGCGACCGATTTCGGTCTATTGTGATCGCCACTTAAAGACTTAAAGTTCACCGCTGAACCCTGCGGCTGCTATAAACTGCAGGATTTCCTTAGGGGTGAGCTCCCTTATTTCATCTGGGGTTAATACATGTTTCCCCAGATGCGCATTACGCTTGTGCATCAGCGGTCCGCATTCCCCCAGAAGGTGAAGTGGCGTTTCATCAGCCTCTTCACAATATCTGCAGGTTCGCGTATCGCTCAGCCTTAGGTTGAACATGTGCTTGTGTAAGCAGCAGTGTCCTGTTAAGGCTCTCGTGACAATGCGCAGATTATTCCTACTCAGCGTTAGGAGAAGGTTTGTTTGCCTTTTACTATAGGCTTTAATTAAAGCTTTAGAGTGGGCCATACCCGCCGATTCCGTCCAGAGCTTCATGGCAGTCTCAAAACTAGAATCAGTGAGGGTTTTTTGAGCAAGGGCTTTTGGTATTCCACAGAAGGGTTCAGGGCCCTGCTGCGTACCATTGGCCCCCGCTCTTGCGAGTTCGTCGGCACGTGCACGAACTTTGAACTATATCCAGCAATGGGTTGTGGACGATCATGATCAAGTTATTACGAATATAATTAGTTTACTTCTTTGTACTGACTGCCTCATTAGTCTAGTGACCCTAAGCGCAACTACTACGCTAGAAGTCCTGGGGGCTATCCCCAGGTCGAGCAAAGTGATATTTGGTTTTTCTATGACATTCTCAGTAGCAGCTCGGTGTCTGGATTTGTGCCCGGTTAGGTTTAAAGACATTTATTCTCATTAAAAACATACAGTCACTTGCATGAGAACATTATTAACATACAAGTAGAATATAATAGGGTTGTCGTTCATACTCTTATAATGCATTCAATAGTCCTAGTGTTTAGTGTATTGATCCTTAGTAGCAAAATAGTTGTTTAGTATTTTTCGATGATAATAATATAATAGAAAGAGGTGGCGAGAAAATTTGGATGCGTACCGCGAGGGCTGGTTCGAGGTGGCGCAAGAAAAGAGCATCTGGAAGGAATTGGGGAAGGCCTTTGCCCAGCAGTGGGACAGTAACGGCTAGAGAAAAAAAAAAAAAAAAAAATATTCAGCAAGTTTTACCTTAAATGCATTGAAAGAGTTTACATTATTTATTGTTGAAGGTATATTGTTAAACAGCTGTGCGCTTTCGTAGGTTAACATTGTTTTGCCGTAGGGTTTTGCAGTTAATGGCAATAGGCTCACCCCCTATTACATGGGACCTAAACGTACCGGCGAAGTGTGTGTGTTCATTAGTATACCTCTGCCTAACCCTTCAGGGAATACAGTCGTGATGATATCTTACAATTTGTAAGCTTTTGAACTTAACGGATTAATGATCGATTACCTAGATTGATGTTGTTCAGCAGTGGACTTCATTTGGCTGATATGATGATGATGATGATCCTAAGTTAGTTACACCTCACTTTAGTATCATCTTCCAACAGATAACGGTGACGTCAGAAGCAGACGTGGAGAAGGAAGCAGAGGGAGATCCAGAGAAGCCAGTGGATGAGGCTTCGGAGGATGCCCCCAAGGAGGTGTACTCCGACTCAGAGAGTAGTGACGAGGAAGACGAGAGAGAGCTGCAGGGCAGGACATACTCCGATAAAGGAGTTGAGGTGAGTTAGAAAATACGAAATATTGGAATTGATTTTTGTGGTAGGGGACAGCGATGTTACTATTAAAATGCGACTTGATTTCTTTAGTTGATTTTGTATTATTCGATTCCTGCATGGAAAAAAAGTTTGCAGAATCTTTGAAAATATAATATGGTGATATATTTATTCTAAAAATATTATTAAAAAAAAATGCAATATTGAATTAAGTAGGAAAACACTAGGTAGGTATATATGCTTTCTATTTTTCTTTATTTTTTATTCCGTTGTTTATATAATAGTCTTTATTTGAAGAATATCTGAGATAGTTGACAAAATTGATATATGTGGCACGATTAGTTTCTCGAGTTTAGAAAAACACCCATTGTAATTTATGAACCGTTTTTAATATCATGACCTCTCAAATCACCCAAATAAAAGTGGTTTAAAAATACTGATTCGTTCTCTTTGTCTCTAGATCGACCGTGCATCTGCTGGAGCAGTGAAACGCAGCAAAGAAGAGAAAGAAGCAGACCCAGAGGAAGAAGATGACTTCGGATACACAACAAGTGAGTGGAAAGATACATTGTTCACTCTAATCAACTTCTCTTTCTATCTTGTACATGTGTACTTCTACGCGTGCCTTATTGAACATAATCGGTGAGAATGTGTACTCGGAAAAGCTTCCACGCAACAATACTTGTATAATTATGTTTTCAGTAAATAGATTAGGGATGTGCCTTATTTTCACGGATTAAAATAACGGAACGATGTTAGTAAACTAGCTGTGAAAACACTTTTATTTTGCCAGCTTATACTTCTTATGGATACCGGAATACGGTGTTTTTCGAATACCAGTTGGTTCCTAAATGCATACTATAGATCAGGGGCCGTATTACCACGTATTAATGCCATCATTTTTACGCTGTGAAAGAGGGACGCCACTATTTAACCTGTAGAGCGGCATCCTTCTCTCACAACCTAAAAATTATGGCATTAATACGTGGTAATACGGCCCCAGTAGTCTGTAAGTATTTTAAACAAAACGTATACCTTGCGCGTTTTGCTTTGGTACCCTGGCTGATTTAGCCATCTAACCTACAGACGTCACAACTTGTGATTTGGAATATCTCTTCAACACTGCCATCTCAATGTGCCGTCACTATTCTTTCACTTTCGTAGATCGTAATATGGAATCATACATACAATTTACCACTATATACGGTCGCCAGCACATCAGATTACCACAAAAAGTCAAAATGTCTCAGTTGATTTTAAACTTAATCATCAACGTTTTAAGGTTTAAAATCATTTGAAGAAATTCGTCAGTTTTGTATAACCTGACTTGCTGGCGACTGTACTAGGTCTGGAATAATAAGCAGGTGCCATATTAGGCTTGAAGGGCTCGGGATCAGAGGGACCAAAACGATTGTTATGCGAAGACAAAGGAATTTTTGTCCTTTTGATAGCCAACAAAATTTTGTCTACCACTAAATATGTTGTTTTCGTCATCAACCCATTACATTGTCCCACTGCTGGGCACGGGTCTCCTCTCAGTACGAGAGGGATTAGGCTATAGTCCGCCACGCTAGCCTACTGCGGGTTGGCAGACTTCACATGCCGTCAAGAAAATCTGTCAGGCATGCAGGTTTCCTCACGATGTTTTCCTTCACCGTTTAAGCGTTTGATCATTAATTATTAATACGCACATGACTTCGAAAAGTCAGAGGTGCGTGCCTTGGATTCGAACTCGAGACCTTTGACTTGGTAGTCCAATGATCGTATCACTAGGCTATCACTACACTTTGTGTTGTTGTTTTCATTTATGAAAATATTATCTCCAATATTTTAGTGTCGTGCCTATAAAACACTAAAACTATGAACTCAGGAAACCATATTAACCAATGTATAACATAATATTGTAACAGACGGAAGTTTGTGGTTACAACGTCCGTAATTCAAGGTATTTAGTTCGAGATAAATATAGGTGTTACCTGATTATGAACCGTGTTTAAGAAGACTCTGCTCTGATTTAGAACTTGAAGAAACTTTTGATTAATTTCAAGTTCTTCAAAACCCACGTTTTTTTTAAATAACGTAGCCGCGCAGTTTTACTACAAAAAAAATTATTTCAGTAATAAATTGTTGGTCCTTTCATCCGGATATCTAAAACATAAAGCGATCTGCATCGAAGGACCAAAATTTATAACCTTACTTAATAATTGATAAAATACTTGAACACACAACAACAAACGTAAAACAAAATCGTGATAACATACCTACGGTCATCGTTACAGCCAAATTTGTTACAAGCGACTTAGCCAACTCTCAAACAGCCAAGTATTCACTCAACAAACATTATCTCTAAGCCGACTTCGAACATTTTTGTTGAACGGTGAAGTTTCATAATATAGCTAATATAAGCTGGTAAGCAGCTTGGTGCTTGAGGCTCTCAAGCTTGTAAGTAGATTATTTTTGCGCTAGATATTGTGCTAGCTCAGCATGGTGCATTAATCCTTCTTAGTCTGAGAGAAAGCTTGGACTCTGCAGTGTCACAGTAATAGGTCAATTATTAAATTATTGTGCTTAATCTTGTTGAGTCAACTATGCTAGTTACCAACATGTTCATTAATTTAATTTTGAGAGTAACTCAATCTCTATTAGAAATTCTTGGGGACATTATTCTAGGTATAAGTAAGCTTATTGACAAATAAGCTTTTTGACTGCCTCATTAGTCTAGTGGTCCTAAGCGCGATTGCTACGTCTAGAGGTCCTGGGTTCGATCCCCAGGTCGAGCAAAGTTTTATTGGGTTTTTCTATGAAATTCCTAGTAGCAGGTCGGAGTATGGATTTGTGCCCGGTTAATGGCAATAGGCTCGCCACCTTTTACATGGGATCTAAACATAGCGGCAAAATGTGGGTGTCATTATCTACTACCCCTCTGCTTAAGCCTTCGGGGAATACAGGCGTGATGGTAATGTTATGTTAAATAAGCTTATTGTATTTTTTGTCTTCGTCAATTGTTTAGGTAATACTGTCAAAGTGTGAACGAAAATTTTAATATTAATTCAAAAGGACTAAAGATCATAATCCGTAATCGATGACTAAACATGTTTCAGCATACCAAACATAAATCTCTGTACAGATAAAACTAGTCAGAGTATAAACAAATATTTGTTCAAGTGATATTCGAACTTGCTACCATTCTCACAAAAGTCAATCCCTTAGCCTGTCTGACAACAGAATCATTTATTTAATACGCCCAAAAAAAGATATAAAACTGTCCAGAGAAATTACATTAAGTACCTACTAGTGTTTGAATTAATGTACGAACCTACACATAAAATACTGCTAAGTACCAAGAACCCAAAAAATTAGAAAAGTTAGCTAGTTTGTGGGAGTCCTAAAGTAAATTTATTTACATTTGCTCCTAGAAGGATTGTTACTTTAAAGTTTTAACCAGAGGCAAAGAGAGACATGCTGTGGTTTTGTTTAATTCGTTTAATTAATGATACGATATAAGCGGCGGTAGCCCAATGGTTAGGGCGTTGGATTTGCGATCATGTGGTTGCCGGTTCAAAACCCACCCATTGCGCTACCGACGTGAACCAACTCGTAACACAAGCATTTAGCTTAACACGAGGGGTTAACAAGAATACTAGTAATGTGCAACCCACATTGCTAGTAAGCTTTATTTAAAAAAAAGAATGAACAGTGAAATAATAGGATACATTTATTTAAATTCATCATCAGCCCGCATTCTTCCACTGCTGGACGTAGGCCTTTTTAGGTGAACGCCACAGAGCGCGATATTCAGCTCTTTTAATTCAGTTGCTGCCAGCTGCCTAAGAATCCATTTAATATATAAATAGGAGAGTTTATTTGTTAAATTTCCACGCATTAGCCACTGAACAAATTTTAGTATTTGGCAAGGATATAGATTGCGTTCTAAGGAAGGACATACTATTACACTATTTTTTTAACAAACTTCAAAAAGGGGAGGTTATCAATTTCGGGCATGACTCCGTCATATACAAAAATCCTTTTTCTTTCCAAAGGGGTTTATTTCGAAATGGTCCCATTGACATTTCATATGAATCTGATGATGAGTTTAGAAGATAGACAACGTAACTCTTCAAAAAATGACAGCAAATCAACCGTGATTGCTGTTATTGCTTTTGGTGAAGATGACTATTTTGTTTGATGATTGTTTTCGCCACCGACTTCTGAAACTGTTTTAGACATGATATTGTTTTTTGAAGGCGGTTTTACCTTTTTGTTATGCCTCCTAAGTCCTTTATGTTGCGAGTGAAACTCGTTGAGGAAATTTGAATACTACTCCTTACGGGTTTATCATAGTTTCCTATTTCGTAGACTTTTCCATTTCTTTTAAATAATGTATCTTTTCACTGCTTTTTGTTTTGTTTGTAAATAATAATTTGTTAAATGTTATTTTTGTGAATATAGATTATATTTTTACGGTATTTTTTTCGTGATTACGTTCCTATTCTTTGTAGTTCACTAGGTATAACAAATCAAAGTTTTCTTATAAGTCCTTTTTATCAAGTAGACTGAGGTAAATTAGCACTTCCTTTTCTCGAAAATATAATATAACAACTCAAAGAAATATATAAAATGATAAATCTGTCTTGAATTTAAGTCAACATAAACCAGACTACTTTACAAAGTTACTATAAAATATAAGGATATGTACAAGTACTTCAAAAGAGACACACCCACGCATTTTTCCTTCAGTAGTAAGAATTTACAGCAGTCTACTGGCTTCGGTAATACCAATTTTCTTCGTCTATATTTTAGCGAAGATCCCGTCTTCGCTGCGTGGGTTTGATTCCTTCATGATACAAATGTAACAGATACTTTGCACGTGTCTGGAGAAAATCTTGATATAAAGTAACGTTTGTAATAATAATGTAGGTAGGTGTATGTCCTTCTAGAATGTCCCCTTGCCGGCGTCGTCGATGTTTCTGTTTTGTCTAGACAGGAGAATTTAGTTATTTATAGCTCATAAGATAGTTTTTAAGATAAGGTAATACAAGTACCCTAATGACGCTTTTGTATTAATGCGTACCTAAGCAGGTTGGTGTAGGAAGGTATGAACATGTTATTTCTTTTTTGATAAAGCGGTCGTGTCGGTAGTGAATTTCTCTACTTTAATAGTTAAATAAGTAGGTAATGTTTTTATCCGTATCCATTAGCGATAAAATTAGATAGTGATAGTGTTGTATAATCAGTTTTTGGTGTCACATTAATCCAATGTAGTGTGCTTTTATTGAGATACTCATTTTTGTTGCTAGTCTCTGAGAAGCAATCAATATATTGATGCTTAAAAAAATAACAGCTGAGTTTAATTTTAGCGCCATGTTTATCTATATCTATTCTACGGTGCATTAACTATTTCGACGATATGAGGAAACACTGGACGTAATTCAAACAGCGGCAGCAAGCTTCTATTAGGAATAGTCAACCAACCAAAAACGTAAGAACAATAATAATTTATCCTGATCAAGAAACCGACTTTGCTTCTTAGAATTATTATCTCAATCGTAGCTCAATACAGTCTCCATACAGACAGTAGAATGAAAAGAACTAAAGCCTCTGAAGTCGCTCATTATAACAGGAGAACGGATATATAACTTTTCCGGAACTAAACGATAATATTAAAACAGTAAATGAAACACAAGTAAAATCGGTATTATTACGTTTACACGCATACCACACCGCGCACACCTGCTCCCGTATTGTTTATTGAGATTGACCTTCCTTCGTCAAAAATAGACGATTACACGCAACTATAAGTATATGCGTACAGAAGGACCAGTTTAAAAACATAGGGACACAGACAAAAGAACTTATGTGTCGCAGTGATCTGCTGTTGCCAAGATAAGGATATTGTTTAAGTGCATTATTCAATATAAGCGTAGCTTGCCTACCACTTATAACTGATGATCAGAAGTCAATCTGATCTTTTAGAAGAGATTTTTATTGCATTAGGTGTTTTAACTATCGGATTATTTCGTCTAGCCCATTTTAGCCCTTAATGTCTTGACGGATAAAAAAGGTATGGCATCTACTGAAGGGCCTAAGTACATCACTCAACAAATACAGGCTGTTGATGATTATGTTGAATAAGAATGAAATTATTTGGAATTGGCCTTTTTATGTTTTCATAAATACAATGTGAAGTGGTCTTTCTATACATAGATTTAATAAACACCCACACAATCGATTACATTCGCTACAGTATAAAAGTTACATCAGATTGAATGCTAGAAATATTTGGACGCGGTAAGTTTAAAAAAAAATTGTGGGCTTTTTGACTGAACTTTGACTTGCATTGTGCATAGGATTTATACAGCGGAAATTTTCTTTGAGAAAACTAAGATGAAACGAAAACAATGTATGGACGCTGATATTTTTGTTTACATAAATAACTTACTTTAATTTCCAATATGTCGCTTTCTATCAAGTAGTGATACGACCTTGAACTGCCTTTATTTCGATTCCGACACACGCAAATCTGACTTAAAAAAATCATGTGCGTATTAATATTAATCACGTCTCGTTCAAGCGGTGAAGGAAAATATCGGGAAAGTTTTTTCGAAGGATTAGTCTGTCAGGTTGGTAACAATTTCAGATACTATCAAGACCGTATTAGCTCAGCGTGATGGAACAGAGCAGCCAATATGAATCTGAAAGGCTAAGCTTGTTAAACAAATAAATACGTAAAACCTAGCCTTGTCCCAATTATGTTGGGGTCGACTTCCAGTTTGTATATAAGTAGGTCATTATAATATAACATTTCTTTAAAATTTTGTTTGTCTGTTCGTTTGACGGGTTTTTTTCTGGCAGATTGCTGATGTTATAAAAAGTAACATCACACTACAAAACTTAGGAGACACACTAAAGGATCCGAGCAGACAGAAATAAATCAGAAAAGGCGAGTTAAACCGTGCGCGCAGCTAATAATAATATAATATTTATCAAAATTATAACATTAACTGTTAACGTTGACGTATATTTCTTTAAAACATCAACATTCGCTACCGGAAACTTTGCCATAGAAATAAACAAAGTTTACGATATGGATGAGCCTACATTGAAATTAATTCGTCACTAGACTCGGGACTGATCTTATGATGTATGGTGAGTCGGTATGAAGATATATTTTATTTTATTGTGTCGTAAAACTGTAACTATGTGTACTGGAATGCTTTCTATTTTTGTTTTGGCGTTTACGGACATTTTAATAAGCGAGCGCATCAGAAACATTGTGTTATTATCAAGTGCAATAATCCGGTCTTTCAAAGTAATTAAAAATAAATGTTAAATATTAAACAATTATTTAGTTGGCTATTTCATTGCAACCAGGTAGGTCCAGTATTGTATTTGCTTATTGTCATAGTTTATTGCCATTTCTTATCCTGAGTAGGAACAGTTAACACCGATAGATAATTCCCAATTTAGTGATGCTCGGTGTAAACGAAACCACTTCTTATTCCTCCTTGGAGGTGGTCTTAAATTGTCTAACGTTGGTCCTTGCAGTCGCACCTTAATGGTTGCAAAATCTATACACTTTTGATATCGGGACATAGGTATATTTAAAACTGGAAAATAGTACTTGACATTTATTTATTTAAACTACACTTACATTCGTATTTATGATCGAAGTTATTCATGATTATAAAATAGTTTTGATTTGAGTACGTAGTAAGCAGTTAGCCGTTCTATCTTACTGTGTGTTACAACTCGGTACGTTAAACAGGCACCTGAATGCATTCAAGTAGGAAACTTCGTGAATTTATGTACAGCGTGATTTGTATGCTCCAGCTTTAAAAAAAATAGACTTTTTTCGAGAAGGACGGTTAATATTGATGTTATTTATAGCGACGACGTTAAATTCTCAGTTAACATATAATTATTTCTTTCAAATCACGATGTTTATTCTGGATGTCTTTTTTCATTACTTCACGATTTTGAACTATGGCCTGCCCTTGACTTAAATACCATTGCAAGTAATGCCTTACAGTAAACGTTAGTAAGTAGGCAGTAACATTTATCTCCGTAAGGCCAAAATTTCAACTACTGGTAGGTACGTGTAGTTAAGTCTCAAAGACGATATAAATTTACAATATCTGTCGTCATATAATGTTTTTCGTCATTTATTTATTCACGGTATGTGCACCTACTAATTTCTGTCTCTGCATCACCCTAAGGTCGACTGGTAGAGAATGCCTTACTGTACTGTTTGTGCATAAAGTATAAATAAAAAATAATATAGTTAAGTCTGTTGAATCTTGTAACCGTGTTTATAAATTAGCGCCAACTGCGGTGGAATTGATCGGACTATAACCATTAAACTTTGGCAACTGAACTCTATACGTTACTTGTAAATGCACCATGAATCATTGGGAAACTATGCCAATGGAAATGTTAATAGAATTTCATAATTAAGAATTTTGTGCTCAAAGGACCAAAAAGTGATATATATTTTTATAGTGTGCATGTGCACTTAAAACAATATTTGTCACATATAGCTTATATTACCCACAGTGATTGAGCAAAATAATATTTGAAACTTCCTTCCGTACCTACCTCTGGCCCTTTTATATCTAATTTTATGCTTTGCATGCATCCATGTTAATTATGCCGATATTTCTATACCCAACATGTACTTAACAATATTCAGCAATAGTTACATATCTTAGCGTATTCATAAAATGTTCAATGTTTTGTTGAAACAATAGCAAGAGTAGGTACTTTTTCTGTTTTACCGAGCCCACCTTATTGAACAGTTTTCAATAACTTTTCTCAAAACAAGTCGACAGCATGTGCATATTTCTCAAATCTATTCCTAATTTATGTTTTATCTTATTACATTTTCTTCTTTGAAGCCGTTAAAATACATTCATTGGTTTGCCATCCAAATCACGACTTTAAGCCCTGCCAATAAACTTGTTTAGTTTTCTACATTCAAATTCTGACCGTACTTTTAAAGCTCTCGCTAACGAACGAGAACTTCTTACAAGTGGCAGTAAACGAATTTTCACGAGTTGACAACTTTTCCTTATTTGAAATCTACTTGAGGGCCCTACTCGCCAAGTATTTACACACTTTATTAATATTAAAATATGGTCTCATGTTGAGTATTACTTTTATTCATACTTCTATTTTCTCCAGCTGAAATCAAGGAAGTAACGTTTAAAATTGAACTTTATAATAAGGAATATGAAGTTTAATATTGTATATTGGGCATGTTATAAGGAACCACGTGTTTAGTTTTCTTTCAGTGGCGCGTCAGCTACGCTGGAGGTCAGACGTCTTGAGTGACGATTTTCGCGCGTTTTTCCTTTTCACGCTGTGTTTTCGTTATTTTTTCGCGAGTTTGTTTTATGTTTGTATAGTGAAATAATTATGTTAGATAAAAGTGTTTGCAGTATTAAAATAAGTTATTTAAAATTATGTTAACAACTGGAATAAGGAAAATAATTAATTATTTTCATGAATTATCAGTGAATGGTACTGTTACAGTACAAGTAATAATTATTATATCATTACTTGAACCATAAAAAAATGTTTTGAGTGATTTTCTGAGTAGCTTATTTAAAAATTAATATGTTTAGCCAAACTTTTCTTTGATTAAATAGTTTGATATATCACTGGTCTTCAATAACTCACATCAAAATATAAAAATTCTTCATATAAAAATCAAGTCTTTTGAAATGTCTTCACAAAACTACTGCAATATATTGATTAGCAAATTTTACCAGGATCGACGATAAGTTTAAACTACAATTTAGTTTATGTTTAATTAGCAAATTTGACCTTGAAAATGCTTAAGCTTGGTTCTGGAACACAAACAATAAAAATAAATGTTAAAAATTGTAAGACTCAATTCGCGAAGTATATTTAGGAGATTATTGCTTAACGTTGTCTCTTGTGTTCGTCTTTTGTGTTGCAGTTGTTTACTTTTCTATAGACAGTGATCACTTCCCATTAAAAGTGCGCTTCCATTAGTAATGATTATCCATACTTCTTAAAATATTATAAATGAAAAAGCATACCTATGCTGTTTACGTTTTCACAAATAATGCGTTAAACCAAAATTCATGAACTTTGTTGCACGATATAATATTATATTGGACGTTAATGAACGAACTGGCTCATTAGTCTTCTGACGTCTTAAGCACGATTGCTACGCTAGAGGTCTTAGGGTCGATTCCCGGGTCGAGCAAAGTACTATTGAGTTTTTCTATGAAATTCTCAGTAGGAGTTTGGATATGTACCCGGTGAATCTCAAAAGGCGCGCGCTCTATTACATGGGACCTAAATATACCGGTGAATTGTGGTTCAACAAACCCTTCAAGCGTAATGGTATGTTTTGTCGATGGACATAGGCCATCTTTTCATCTCAAAAAGTCCTTTGAAATGTGACTGAAATCGCGGGTAATATTTTAATTTAAAAGCAGTGGTAGCCTACTAGCGTCTAGAGCGTCAGGCTTGCGATCATTTGGTTGCCGATTCGAAACTCACCCATTGCACTACTGACTTGAACCGTAATACAAGGGGTTAACAAGAATAATAGTAATGTGTGACCCACATTGCTAGTAAGCTTTTATGAAAAAAAAAATAGTATATAAAGTACTGTAATGTGCAGCCTAGGTATATACTCGCTATTAACCTGTTTAACAGCTAATCTCTTTTACCTCGATCTTAATATTATTAGTAACTCCTGTTTCCACGATAGATGAAAACTAATCATACAATGTCAAGAAGGTATATTGGCATCCTTTGATGTTAAAAACAATCACGAAGCCTTCTCTTCTTACGACAATTTTATTCCCAAGTCAGTCTTTATGATATCATGCTTAGAACTAAGATAACAGATTTAATTAAGATTAACTTAGGGAAAAATTAAGCTCCGTTAAAGCACTTTAATTGAAATTTTAGCTACACAAGATACTATAACTTCAAGGTTTTTTTTTGGTAAAAAAAATACGATTTTTTTAGTAAGTAATTTTGATCCGTATAACCACACAAATTCTATATATTCTTAATAGATTATTAACAGTGTTGGTCGTCAGTGTTAAAAAACGACTTTTCATACATAACGAAATGTGGTCTGTTTACTTTTGTATATGAAGATGTATGTATTGTTTATGAATAAGTTATGGGTTTAATAGGAAAAGTTGTTGAATACGACAGGTAGAATCACCCCTATAACAGGTGCAGGTGTTGTGTGTCGTTTTATTTTGATTTACGTGCACTATTTCACATTCATAAAGAATCAAACATGTGAATGAATAATCATACATGCATAAATGACTGCAAGTATTGTCGATATGTTATTGATTCCTTATCCCCTTTGCAATGGGATTCCCTGAAGGGAACCAATTTATTATTTATTAAAAGAGTTCAGGTGCTGATGCCTACATTATACTATGCTATAACTTAAAGCGGGTGTTCCCTCTGTGATCGCAGTTTACCGAAACCCCGAATATACGAAATAACATTGTAGTGTTAATTTGTCAATGATTTAATCGTTCTTTTATTAGGATAACTCATCGGTGACTTTAATTCTTAAAATATAGTATGTCTCAAACTATGTGTACTATATTGCGTTCTAGTGTGAATCGCCAGACTTGACAGGCTATTAAGAGCTTTATGTAGTCCCCTTGCCAGTGTAAATATATTACCAGTATGTCTGTTACTCCCTGTCTATAAAACTTGGCTGAAAGACAGCGGTGTGTTCGACGCCCTGTCAATTGACCCCAATTAATTTAATTCCACTAATCGTTTATGAGAATGGGTGTACGATGGATTACATCAATCTATTATATACGGTTATCAAGCTTTACTTACTACTTACTGCTTTAATTGGCGGTGTACCGAAGGACCAATAAAGCCAACATACAAATCGCAACCAAAATGTCTCGTCGAATCAGTTCAAGGTTCATTATTACTTTTTCATTAAACATTTGTGCGTGTAAAGTGTGATTTTAGAAATAAGTAAGTACATGATCTAAAAAAAAACTCAGGAAAAGACTGATGTCTGAAGTATTTCTTTTTTCCATAGAAGGCATTATTTAGGTCATCAAAAATATTATGACACAACCTACAGAGGAATTTAATTTTGTAACTAGATTGGATAGCAGCCATAAAAGCTAAACTTTTGAGGTTTTCTGCATAAATAGGTCATGATACGATCTACTTTTGATAGAAAATATCTATGTCATTTATTTTACTTACACACAGCAGTGTCAAGTATAATTATTTTTGGAATAGCACTGCGTACTAAATTTTAATGTGTAAAACCTTTGACTAGGATCATCTAACGATGATACATCATTTCTTTACAAGTCTTTTCGCTAAGAAAATTACACTCGCAAATGATGCACATATACAAAGGAAAAGCGGCTTTATTTAAAACTAGGTTGAAACGTAATTTCACAAACATAGATATGCCTGAAGTGGAATTGTATGAAAACAAAATAGGTCGTCGAGAACAACATATTCGATATACTTACATGTATATTAAGATGAGATTACATAATTAAAAATTGTGATGTACTATAAACATGTTTGCGTCGACACACATATTATGTTATTTTTGTGTTTGTGGATGTATACAAAAATAATTTTAGTATCTTACTTTCAATGTTCAGTTGGTTATAGCTGTTACCTGACCCACCCTAGATGGGACGGCGGAGTCTCGGTGGGTCAGGAAACAGCTATAACCCACTGTACGCTCTTGGTCGCTTTTCTTGAACATCAAAAGAATGTGATGCTCGTCGCTCTCACCGTATTTTTTTTTTGAGAACAAGTAATTAAATTTACATAAAATATATAGATAGAGTGCAATGCAAGAATGATTTAGGAATTGGAATTAGCAGCAAAAGTTTCGAAAACGCACAACATACCAACGCATTTCAGTTGATGTTCTCCTACCTTATCGAGATGCCGTCGTGAAATGAAGTGAAAGAGATATCACGACGGGAATTTAAAGCAATGCGTGTATATGATAGAAAAAATATGCCTCATAATGTGTTAGATGATTATTTTTGCGGCATTTTTACTCATGGCATGAGGAAAATGTCCTTCCTTTTTTGCATGACATGATGTCAGACGTGATGACAAGCGTAACTCAAGAAATTGAACTGATATAAAAATGAAATGTGTGGCTTTCAATTAAAAATAAAGGCCAGATTATCCCCGATTGAGCTTATTGACATGGAAGTGGAATTTCATAAGAGCCCAACAGCATAATTGACATAAAATATTACAGATTTTAAGATCTTTAAATTTTGTGATGAACGACCATAGTGCGCCAGTATGATTTTAAGAACAAATCTAACTCCTAGCAACTGAGAAATTCCTGACATAAAAACCCAATACCACTGCTTAACTAGGGAACCCAACTCAGGCCGAACCTCATAAAATAACAAAGGGATGAAAAATAAGATCCCTTTGGTTAGTAGTCTTGTCAAACTTCCATTCAGCGGCAATTTGCATATTGTCAGATAATTTATGCGAAAACCCAAGTAACACTTGATGAGTTATCAGACAATTTTAAAGTTTGTGCCTGACGATGAATAGATATTATAATGTCAAAGGCTTGGTACGCATCGAATAATCACACGAAAAAGTTGGTGCCATTATAGGAAGTAATATATTTGGAGTTGTATGAAATGTTTTATACCAGTCCAAAGCCCGATAAAAATGGGAATCCAAACATTGTATCGTAGCCATGACGCTATTAGTGTTATCCTGGCTTTATGATGTGTTCTTAATATAACTAGATCAGATAATATAACCATGGAACCTGTATTGAATTTATTTCAGTATTACATACAGACAAACAAAAAAAAATTTAAGATAAAAACTGTTATTGGCTTCTTTAATTGCTCTTAGGGAACCCATCATAGTTTTTTTAAACCTTGAGATATTATTATTTTCTTATGTATGTCACAGACATTCATCATCAACTCATTACATTGTCCCACTGTTGGGCACGGGTCTCCTCTCAGAACGAGAGGGATTAGGCTATAGTCCACCACGCTAGCCTACTGCGGGTTGGCAGACTTCATACGCCGTCAAGAAAATCTATCAGGCATGCAGGTTTCCTCACGATGTTTTCCTTCACCGTTAAAGCGCGTGATAATTAATTATTAATACGCACATGACTTTGAAAAGTCAGAGGTGCGTGCCTTGGATTCAAACTCGAGACCTTTGACTTGGCAGTCCAATGGTCGTATCACGACCACGACCGTACAATTTTATAATATTAGTATTGATAGTGTTACCGAAAAATACTGCCATATAATATGACATATTATGAAACTGATATGATCGCTACTCCTACACGAAATTCAACTCGAATTCATAACAAATTCATAGCATAGCATAGCAAATTGAAAGGTACAAAGAGATGCAGTAAAGAAGTATTATTTTTGGATGTAGCTGATGTTATTTTATAGCTGCAAGATATTCTTGTAATTTTATGGCAGTAAACGTGCCATCATTTGAAAATATAATGTACAATAGTGATCTTTTGATTTTATTTTATTACAACTATTTGTTGCAAATTGTTTGTGAAATTATTAGTTGACGAAAGAATGAAATGATCGCGTCAATACCGTATGGGTTTTAACTATAGACGTCACTCGAGCGTTCTTCAAGCTATTGTTAAAATTGATTCGGCTTCCAATAAAGATTAACCTCAGAACACCATCACAAGCGGTCAAGAACTTTGTTATATAATACTGATTACGTCATACGTTTAAAACGGAAATCCGTACAAATAGTTTCCTTCAACATTTACGTTGCATAGAATCCACGCGTTGTATCAATAGAACTTTGTTGGGTGCAATTGATTGATTGCACCATCTTATAACTAAGGATGGTCATACTTGAAAATCACAATAAAGAAAGCAAATTAAATGTAGAAACAGTGCTGCGGATGGAAGGACCAAACTACATTCTTAATATACGTTTCTCTGTCTGGCCTAAACTTCTGTATTTAATTGAAAACAACGTATTACTAATCATGGAAAGAAATTTTAATACCGTAGCTGTTATAGAAGTTTAATAGAGTTATGGAGTTTCTTGTCGGTTCTCCTCCATTTGACGCACTTTTAGGAACCATGCAAAATTTTTTTTACTTTTTATGGTATCCATTTTTGAGGTCTAATTAAAATAAAATATTGTAATTTTGTGTGCGAGCGTGTTGAAAGCCGCTTGGGAAATAATGGAAACGCTAGCGTCTATCGGTCTACTGAACGCGAAATGGATACAAAATAGACTAAAAATAATGTTGCGTACATAACATTGCTGTCGGTAGCGTGACTTTTACCGATTCATATATTATTTAATAATGTGACAAATCAATAATTGCGGGTTGGTTTTAACCAAGGTTGGCCAACCCTGATACTTTGATGTGGGCAGTCAGAGCACTGCTATATCTAAGTATAAATTTAGGCGATGCACTTACCGTTGATGCGATGCAGCTCGCTAAACTTGGCACGCTCCACTGTGGACCACGTATTGTATGATTTTAGATTTACAATGATGTTTCAATTGTTACGACTTCGTTTAAAGCTTTGACGGATTTTTCAAGGATTGCTTAATTTGAGTAATACCCAATGGAACCAGGACCTTTAGCAGAGAAGTCGCGTTACGACCAATCGTCTATGAGAACTGCCACATTATTTTAGTGCTCCTCAGCGCGATTGCTACGCTTGAGATTTTGGGTTCGATTCCCAGTAGCAGCTCGGAGTTTGGATATGTGCCTGGTGAATGGCAATAGGCTCGCCCCCTATTACATTTGACCTAAACATACCGGCGAACTGTGGGTGTACAGTAAGTACACCTCTGTCTATCTCTTCGAGGAACACAGGCGTGATGGTAGGTATGTTATATTAATACATATTCGAATCCGTTGACAGAATATTTAATCTGTTTAAAAAAATGAGCTCATGATACTAAAATTAAAAACCGCATTATAACAACTACATATTTTGACGACCTGTTAAAGTTTCAGCGTTAAGAATTTTTCAATTAACCCAATAATTTTAATGCTGTCAGTAAATTTTTACGAGGCGTTAAAACAACAATGTTTTGTTTTATTTCACGTACCGCGAGCAGATGGATGGATAGATGTGTTCACAGATATTTGCTTCGCTCTCTGTTTATGATTCTGTCATTGCAATACGTGTCTAATTACTTTTCGATACTTTGTACGTACTTAGAGTAATGATTGTAGACCATTTACTTCATGCGTCGTAGTTTTAAGAGCTAGGTATTTTAAGACGATCATTATAATCAACATATTTAATATTTTACTGGTGGGTAAGATCTCATCTTAGAAGTTCAGATTATTCTACAATACACCACGTTGGCCTAATATAGATCTTTAGCGGTGATGTTAATTTCATGGGAGAAAAAGAATCGACTGATTCTTCCAAAAATGCATATATTATATAGATAATATTTTTATAATTTTTTTTATAATCATGAGTACTTTCATCCTTTGAAATGGACTTCCGATCATGTGGTTGTTGGATCGAAACCCACCCATTGCACTACCGACGTGAACCCACTCGTAATACAAGCATTTCGCTTACTATGAAGGGTTAACAAGAATTATAGTAATGTGTGACCCATATTGCTAATAAGCTTTTTTATAAAAAGCGGTAAAGTAAATTGGCTAATCCCATACCGACGAAAATACCCTCAATTAATCAAAATATTCTGTAATTAACCCTCATAAAGGTGGATTTTGTACGTAAAGTCGTGCCGTGGTCCCACAGATCTTCATTAGGCCGGCCTGATGTATGGGTGAACGTGACGGTGGGCCCTGCTCGTTCGCTGTAGGCCTATACGTGATGTTGCGATCTGTGGCTTGTACTTTGCTAGTACTGTCAACAAAAGAGTAAGGTATACAGGCAGTGATGGACATCCCTGAAAGGAGTGTCTCTCAAATCTTGAGCATGCTAAGTTAAATAAATGCATTGACTAAAAAATTTACTGATAACATTTTAGAATTTATATTACCTATTAGGTAAGTAGCAAACATTGTAGTCATACCAAGAAACAAGAAATTGTTATAAAAAATATTAAAGAATGTTACATGTTCTTGTAATAAATATTTTAGGATTTTCTACACAGAATTTGGCAAAAATATTTAATAGATCTCAATTCTTTTGTCTGCGAAGTTTACAGCGTTTAGATATTTCGTGATATCGAATTTGGCTCTCATTTTACATTATTTTATGTTTTTATGGGATACGTTTTGTCATTGTCAAAACATAGGAGTCGTGAGTTGCTTGTAAATAGGTATACAAGCACCTCTTTTGTTGACTGTAAATGTGATTATTATCGTGTGAATTCAAGTGTATTGTAATATCAAGATTTTCTTTTGTATCCTAAACATACACAAAGCTCAAATGCACTTTTCTATGGAAAAGTAAACAACAGTAAAACGTTGATTCAGTCTTGTATTAAATAAGTATTTTAAAACGTTGTTAACAGGCTACAAATCTTGGAATCTAGACTTGAAATATTTATTTAAATACCTCACTTACCAAATATAAAAACAAATACAATAAGTTTACTCCGAAACTCAAAGACAACCAAAAACGATCAATTTTCTAAAGAGGAATAAAAAGGCCTCAAAAAGTGCGCTCCGTAAAAAGGCCTCGATCAGTGCAGTGCTCCTGTAGTGATGTGTAGTGCAGTGTGTTCACCGTGACGCGCGACCACCGGCACGTTGTTGTTGACGACGTGCAGCGAGTGCGCGCGGCGTGCCGGGCGCGCGCGGGGCACGCTCGCGCGCGACCTCGAGCCATGCGCTGACCGGGTCATGGAGACTATCTCCGAAGATGCTGAAGCCGAGTTGGAACTTGGTAATTTTGTGTTGCTCCAGCATCATCTTCCTGCCCTCTTCCCAATTTTTTTGGAGTCGGTTGTCCTTTTCTTCCTTTCTTTGTAATTTTGTGTTGCTTATCGATATTTATCTTCATTCCACTTGCCACAGTTGTCCTTAATGTACGAGTACACACACAGTTCGCCGGTATGTCTAGGTTCCATGTTATAGGAGCGAGCCTATTGCAATTCGTCGTAGGCACTTACCCAAACTCCGAGCTGCTACTGCAAATTCCGTAGAAAAACCCAAAAAGATTGCTTGATCTGGAAATTGAGGACGACAAGACTAATGAGGCAATTTCATTTCAATAATATTACATAATGACTGCCTCATTAGTCTAGTGGTCCCAAGCGCGACTGCTACGCTAGAGGTCCTGGGTTCGATCCCCAGGTCGAGCAAAGTGTTATTGGGTTTTTCTATAATATTCTCAGTAGCAGCTCGGAGTCTGGATTTGCGCCCGGTTAGTGGCAAAAGGCTCGCCCCCTATTACATGAGACCTAAACATACCGGCGAAGTGTTGGTGTACATTAGTACACCTCTGCCTAACCCTTCGGGGAATACAGGCGTGATGGTATGCCACATAATTACCTATATTCCTGAAGGATTAGGCAGAGGTGTATTTACGTACGCCAACAGTTCGCCCAGCCGTTAAAATATGAATAGAGCAACGTTTATTGAGTCGGCTAGTTACAATTGTATATTATTTAATTTTAGTTTATCCTTCCTAGCCTGATGTCTCTTTAATTTTTTTCCAAAAAAGAAAATATTTACTCCTGTAAGTACTTCTTCCTACTTCATGACTATTTTCCTATTATTTACATGAGTACAATCCTACAAATAGTCCACGCCCTTTATCAATACAAATAGACAGTATATTGACCGGCCTCTTTATTGCTTTCGACTATTTTTGGCCAGCCGTTCGCTATGCATATTATCGTCACGGTTTTAGGAACACAGTCAATTGGCTTATTAGTTCTGAAATCCGTCCCACTTTTTACTGTTTATACTTTTAATATCTATAGGTACATAGTATACGCTTAGATGTTTTAGACTACACAGCAGATTTGACTTATGTTGTTTTCAATATCCATTACACAATCCTAGTTGACACTACTTTTTTTAGTAATAAATCGTCATATCAATCGCTCGTCCGCTCACCCTTGTTTTAAAGACAATGAAAACTAAGTACATTGAAGTATGGAGAGTAATTAGGTGTCTAAGTTTAATAATAATTAAAATTAAGGGCAGGTCGGAAATTGATCCTTCTGTACGTAGACGAAGAAGATGAAGATGAAAAAGAATGTAGATGAAGCGAAAGTAGTGTGCCAGGATCGTAGCAAGTGGAAATCTATAGTCTCTGCCTACCCCCATGGGAGACAGGCGTGACAATATGTATGTATGTATGTATGTACGTAGACTCCTAATCACGAGAGTAATTAGGTGTGCTACTGGTGATAAATACATATTTTCATAACGACAATAATTATATTTTGTAGCTTATAATACAAAAAGGCGTACATTTATGTATTGCCTCAACAAAGTATAATGCCTCGTTCACGTTGTATCATCACGTTGTAAAGGATCAATATTAAAAAAAGTTTGGTTTCAAGTGATCCTTATAAAGGGATAAGTGGTAAAATGAGGGGTTGAGTTGGTCAGTATATTATTAGCCTATGGTAATGGCCAGAAGATGGAGTATATTGGACTTTTAGACATTTATTGCTCTAACTATGTACAAACAATGGCGTTATACAAAATATAATAAGTCTCAACAGCCTACCCAATCGGGTGTAGCAATTATAATAAGAACTTTCCTTCCCTTGCTTTATAGCCGCAACCATGGGTTTTATTACATTCACCGCGACTATGACAGGTTTGTTGGATCCAATCAGGGGTCAGGCTTGCTTTGTAACTACTCAATGCGATTAACTGACCTTACCTATTTTTAAAACAGGTTGACGTCAGATAAAAATTGTTACAATTGTTCTAATTTTAAATAAAAAAAGTTGATAACTATATCCTGTAATTCTTTTAATTCAAAGCGCAAGAACCGGGTGTTCAAACTGTTTACATATTTTATTCGCGCAGGCCAGGTGTTCGCGATTGTGGAGCTATTTATAGCCCCAAACAAGATAGCTCGCGAATTCTGTATGAAAAGATCGTGTGCAATACATAACATTGTACTTAAATACTTTCTCATGTACATAAGGACCAATTTAGTTTGGAAACTAATCCTTAGAAATGCTGTACTCTAAAAGGAAAACAGACTAAGATTTTGATAGAAATAACTATAAGGGTTATAAATTATTCTTTAAAAATGCATAGAATTATAGTAGCTAAGGAGTTAACCCGTTTAGAATAGCATTAGTACCTAAAATTTGAAAATGTTCAACCAAGTCCATTGCTGAATAGGGGTCTCTCTCAACTTGTGCTACGATACTTGATATTTCACCGCAATTTGGACATAAATAAATGCCTTATGCCATCAAGTTTTATTTCGAAATAAATTAATACATTATACTAGTTCCTAATATTGACATAGGAACACTGTGATATCATCGAAAAATCGTGTCAAAAACAATATTTTGTTCAAAAATAATTAGTTGTAACCTCAAATTGTAAGGACGAATTTCGCCTGTCGTTTGTGTACGACACAAACGGCAACTTTTCAAGACAACAAGCCTATTACTTGGGCAATTAATCTTATTCTTTCTCCCTATCCTCGTTGCAAAGATATGGAGGGGTCTTCTCTCCAATTTCATATTGTACCAGTACAATTTAACACTGACAGTAATTTGGGTCTTTGGTTATTTATCAAGCTAAATAAAGCCACGTCTTTAAGGCGACCGTCTGCCATTTACGGAGGTCTGAGTTCATATCACGCACATCAAAAAAAGTTGTTTTTTATTTAACTACATTTCATATTTGAACTCTGAAGTCAAAACTTCATGCGTTATTGTAGGAGATTCGATTTCGAAGAGTTCTGCCAACTTACAATAGTGTAGCGGACAGTAGTGTCTGAATCTAATTCTTTTTGAGATGATATTTATATGTACATACACAAATAGAGATTCAAAGATTCAAAGATTTATTGCTTACTAAGTGTACATTAAGGTGTTACATTACATTTTAGTGAACTTATAACTTAGCGGCCTTTTGCAAGCATTGCAATATGGAGGGCTATACGACTTAATTAATATTTCTATTTGTTTAAATTATTAACTCTAATTATTAATATTTCATTAATAATTTGATACGCAATCTAAAATCCGTATAGTAAATCCTTTCAGGACGCGAGACTTGATAAATTTGAGAATTCACTCTATCAACTGGCAATCACACATGGAATAGAGATACAACAGAATATTACTGTGGTACTGGGATCAGCCTACTTTATCTTCCTTCTCCATCGGAATCCTTTCTTGTCTCCAGATCTCTATCTATATACTACCTCTATTAAACCAACTTTAAATCAGGTGGTGGATTAAGGTTTTTCTCGAAATCGCTTTCTTGATTCAGATGCCGTGTTAAGTGTCCAGGTATTCTCGTGGTCTTCTCTTAAAATAACTATTCTAACTTACCCTTCTCTCTTGTAGGTTAATGTCGAAGATTTAATAGCTGTATAATTTAAATAAACTGAAAGCGCGAAAAGCGCACGTTACATTCAATTCTTAGAATAACATGTTCATTCAACGATATCAACATTATAATAATATGCAAAATGTTCCAATTATCATTCAGTGCGGTTCTTCTTTCATTCATAGATAGATACATAAACATTCGTAGGAGAAGCGTCGACATTTTACAATATGATAGTCCCGCGAAATAAAAGATCTAAGAACCTTTATTCCATTCGCATGATAATTGACCAAGGGTCGCGTTCCGCTACTACATTTTTGTTTTTAAACTTTTTTTTACGGATAACTCAACGCTGCAGGTAAAAGTCCCTTAAAATTGTATAATTAAAGAGAAAAACATTAGTTACATATTTCTTCTTCTTATTCCTAATTGTCTCGTTGTCACCAGTGCTGAGATGAAGGTTCGAGTCCCAGGTCGAGCGGCGAGGTGTGAATGGGTTTTGCTATTAAATTCAAAATGGAAGCAAATAGGTGTTTTGATTTCTGCCTGTTAATGGTAATGGGCTACCCTACTATAAAGGCCTTGAAAACTTATGGGGTAAATAGCGATGCACATCAGAACACTTCCCTTAATTCTTCGTGGAATATCTGTGTGATGGTTTGTTTTTTAAGTACCTACTAACCCTCAACGGTGATGTTTCAATCTTGAAATTTGTATGGTTATATTCAGGTAATATTGATATGTGTAATAGATAGACATTTCTTTTGACTCAGTTTGAGGTCCTGGGTTTGATCTAAGGATCCGAACCCCGAATTATTAATGGTCTTATTGCGTGATCGAGGGCAATAGGCCAAGGAAATATTACAATCTTTAACTTAAACACACCGGTGAGCTGTGTGTGTACATTAATAAACCTCTGCTTTACCCTTTGGAGAATACAGGCGTTCTAATATGATAAAGGCACAACTAAAATTAGGGTTCATCCTTTAATAACAACCTTATTTTTATTGCCAGAAGAAAGCAGTAATTGTCTTAGAAATAAATCAAGTTCCATTTTCCAATTATAAACTCCTGAGTGGAGTTTTATTGGTTTTTCTTAGAAAAGAAGAAACAAAGAAATAGCTATCGGTTGTTCCCAGTCGTTTTGTTCAATTTAACTTTTTACAGTTTTGTGCTTACAACAGTTTGTATCATTATACTTAGATTAAATCTTGTACTTCAGATCCGCCGAAATTTAAGCGTAAATATTGTTATGACATTCGTCAAACTGTACTAGACCAACACGCGACCTGGTCTCTTTCTGAACATAAAATCAATAAACCACTCCAGTTTGGGCAATAAATTATTGGTCCTTTTACCCCCAAATGCGTCTAACTGGTCTTATTGCCTACCAAAGTGCCTTCAATCTAGCTATAATTTGGCGAAACCACGTGGGGGTCGTTGGCATTCTAGAGCTCGTAAGACGAAACAAGCAACGTGTGGAATGATAGGAACTTTCGTTATTAGCTTCTGCTTTTTATGCGGTACTGGTACTTCGTAATACAATGTGCTTGGTAAATTAGGGTAATAAAACTATGTTAGCTAAGTTTTTTTTTCAAGGAGCTAAAATCAGTGGTGAATTCCGGTTGATTTGACTTGCTCCGGACAGTCTTTGGATGTTTGATATTATTTTCAACGTCATCATCATTAACCTATTACATTGTCCCACTACTGGGCACGGGTCTCCTCTCAGAACGAGAGGGATTAGGCTATAGTCAGCCACGCTAGCCTACTGCGGGTTGGCAGACTTCACGCGCCGTCAAGAAAATCTCTCAGGCATGCAGGTTTCCTCACGATTAGGAAAACACCATCACCGTTTAAGCGCGTGATAATTAATTATTAATACGCACATGACTTCGAAAAGTCAGGGGTGCGTGCCTTGGATTCGAACTCGAGACCTTTGACTTAGCAGTCCAATGGTCATATCACTAGGCTATCACTGCACTGTATTAACACTAGTTTCAACGAAATTAAAAATATATACCTATTTAACTGGCAAATGTCTGTAGGTGTACATTATAGATATTGAAGAAACACTAATATGGGGTGACATTATAGTATGTACATCATTGAAAGTAAGCTGACTTTTCAGGATGAACACTATAATGAATCTTATTACCAACTGATTTGAGTTTATAATCATAGTGTTATTTCAAAAATACCAATTTCAAGTACCATTCCAGGTACCGTTCCATACTACCCAGTCAGCTGTACTAGTGGGCAGATTTAATGACCTGAATATCACGATGACAGCCACTTGGCACCGTTTGAGTGTCCGACTTGTTACGACATGTCCATTGTCGAGTGACGTTTAACAAGGCAGTTTAAATTGTTATTGTCTTATCTAAAGTTATTAACAATTTCTATTTTATGTATTTCGCACTTGGCAATAAGCCCTATGCCGCGGGGACATCACAACCATAGAAATTATTATTATATACGGTGTACAGAGAATAGACTAGACTAGGCGTCATCTGGTTTAATAAAATGCAAAACATTGACTGATAAGTGTCCTTTTTTAAGAAGTAAAATAAAGCTTACTAGCAATGTGGGTCTTGTTAACCCCTCGTACTAAGCTAAATGCTTGTATTACGAATGGGTTCACGTCAGTAGTGCATGGGTGGGTTTCGAAACAGCAACCACATGATCGCAAGTCCGACGCCCTAGCCATTAGGCTACTGTCACTTTAAAGGTTCTATTAACAGAAATAAATAATAATAATAAAATAATAAGTAATAAATTTTTATTTCAACTTTTACAAATATTATTTTACATAGTTGTTCTAAAAGTAATAAATTCTTACATAACATGTATAAAGAGTGCTTAATATAATATAATTTTAAGATATATCTAGTGAAGGTAACAATACAAAAGTTATGTCAGTTCGACTTAAAATACATATAACCAGCTTGCCCGAACTAGGTTAAAACCTGTGCTACGGCTGTGGCTAACGCTGAACGTGTTTTTTATTCACATTTGAAAACTTACTGAAGAAATAAAAATAAGGGTACTAAAGCCTCTTAGAAAAAAAAGACATTTCTAGTCATATAAATATCATTAATTTATATGACTAGAAATGCGTTCCTTGCGAATTATGTGCAGTGTAACTCAGAATGATATATAGAAAATAGAGATATAGAGACATGCCATACAACATTTTTAATTAATTTAATTTAATTGTGTCATTAATAACAACTTCACAATCGAATATCAGTATTCATCCATATTTCTCACAACGATGCCAAAATTATATATTTCCAATTTAATTTCATACTCCACAATAGTAATGTAGTTATACTCGCGTTGGATTCGATTCCCTATGAAAGGTGAGCCCAGTGATGCGTTAAGTTCACAGCTGTACACTCGACAACAAAACTGTTACGAGTAGTTTTTTTTTTATTATTACACAAGTTCTGTTGACAAGTACAGTATACTGGCATATAGGTAACACTTAGTCCAACAACAAATTTACCTGGCTCTCTCTTGCTATTATTAAAATTTATTCACAGACATTACTGATCATTTAAGACACAATCACTCTTGCAGTATCAGTAAGGCTATAGCCGCGTCATAGACGCTTGATACAGTTCATTTACGATAAACGGCGACCACAACCTATACTTAGATGCCAGTAATATTACCGAAATGGTATTGTTGTCATCTTGAGATCACTTCCAGTATTTATTTATTTATTTAAAAGACGTGCCAACGATAATTACACAATAATGATCCATAAGTATAAAATAATGAGATCTTGGCCTGTGTGCATTACCTTTACAGGAACATACAGCAATTGCTTAGGGCCTTAATTTAAAACTACAAAACACTAATCTTAAAATAAAAATCTAGGTAATCGAGAAATAAACAAATCTAAACAAAAAAAAGGGGAACTGAAAATAAAACTAAATAATGATAGCCTAATGAAATCATAACAATCAGGGTTGGTCGATAGAAATATCAGAGAAATGACTTACTAGCAATCTAAACTTATTCAAAGAATGTTGGAAGATGTCAATGTCTTTGGAAATGCTGTTATAAGTCCTTTTTAAGCGATTTAGTGGAGATACTAGCTTAGTCCTAAAGTAAGTCTCAGTAAAAGTCTTATTTAATTGATACCTATTTATTTTTCTGGGAACGCAAAGATTTATTTCCCAAAACATATCCGGTGACAAAGCTGTTCCATGAATAAGTTTATATAAAAATGCCAAATCGTTTATTTTACGTCTATTTTCCAAGAAAGTATCTAATGTGAGGTCTGTTGTTATGATTTTAGTGCCGTGACACTTTTAGGCGTAGCTGGACTTGTATTTAATCTAGCATTTATAGCTTAGTTGAAGAAACACGAGGTCTTTAACGTGTGACCCATATTTCTAGTAGTAGTAATTAAAAAAGTGAGCCCAGTGATGCGTTATAGCTGTACACTCGATGACAAAAGTGTTGTAAGCAGTTCTGTTTTTTATTAGATGTTATGTTGACAATGGTCTTATTGTATGGAGTATTAATGTGAGATAAAAAGTTGCATGTTACTGTTTATTGATATTATTATATAGAATGCCTATTTACTGATTTAGTCACCGTCAAAGGGGTAATTCTACCCGTCGTACTGACGTCGTACTCTCCCTAATCAGCAAGTAATAATCTGTAGTCTCTGCTTACCCCCACGTAAGCAGAGACTACAGATTATTACTTGCTGCGATCCTGGTACACCGCTTTTGCTTTATCTACGTTAATTTAACCTCCTTTTATGTACCCCTTTGTGACCCACTGCTGGGCAAAGGCCTTCCCTAACTTCGTCCAGGATTGTCTATCCTGAACTTCTTCATACCACGATGACAGAAAGCGATCGAGATCATCTCGCCAACGTCTCCTCGGCCGACCTCGTCTTGTTTTTTATGGGATAATTTGGCAAACGAGCAAGTAGGCTACCTGATGGAAAGTAGTCGTCGCCGCCCATGGACATCTGCAATACCAAAGGATTTGCGGATGCGTTGGCGAGCCTATTTAAGGAAAAGGAAGGGGAAAGGAGAAAGGGAGAAGGAAGGGGCAGAGAGAGGATTTGGGCCTCCGGCGCTTCACACTCACCGTACGAAACGCAGCAGTACGCATACTGTTATTCTGTGGGAAGGCTGTACTTTTCGCTGGCATTCATGCTGGCATGTAGACATGCCAGCTACTACTTCTCCATAGGATCAACTTTTGGAACCATGGAACTAGAGTCAATAACGTTTCATAAACGCTTTTAAATGCTTATTTGAAATAAAAGCACGAAAGACGTAGCCAGCTCAACGTCAGAGTGTAAATCACAAAAATCTTTCAAATAAAAACAATTTTATAACTATTAGGGTAGGTAGGTATGTTTCATATCCGCTTACAAGAAAACGCAATTGCCTAAAAGAAATACTTTTAAAACTTCTAAAACAAAGCGTGAGTGGTAGAAACATTCGTAAATATGGTTCAGTGCTGGGCCACTCGCCCAAGCCCACGCCCACGCCCACTCGTAACGTTTGATAAAACCATTAAAACTTTATAATGAGGGTAGCTTGAGCCGTGGTAACTGATACCATGGCAACACAGGGTTGCCACGTTCACAGAGACAGGTAATAGTTATAATTATTATCTTTTCCCTAATTTAGGTCACTTATTTGTTTTCTGTAAATAATATATTATTAAAAAAAAAACATATTTTAATTGAAAACATAACAGGTTAAATCACTACATAGTATAAAACAAAGTCGCTTTCTCTGTCCCTATGTCCCTTTGTATGCTTAAATCTTTGAAACTACGCAACGGATTTTGATGCGGTTTTTTTTAATAGATAGAGTGATTCAAGATGAAGGTTTATATGTATAATACATACATATTTTAGTATAGAAAAGCCAATAAACCACGCGGGCGAAGCCGTGGGCGGAAAGCTAGTATAACATAAACCTGAATTTGTATAAGTAGGTATAATAAAAATATCTATTAAAATAAATTAAAAGTATTATAAAGAGGGATATTTTTTAATTTACATAGTTACGAGTATTCATTGAGCTATCATTAGAGATATAATATATTTAGTATAATTAGATGCGCCATGTTCCTAGTACGTGACATTTAAAGTTCAGTCGCGCGACATAATTATCATTTATCGCATTTATCCGTCAATTGCTGTCAAATTGTCAATGCACGATCAATGGCATATGTCACACGGTGCCTTCAAATTGACGTTAACAACATAACTACTTATTTTTAAACTATACAATAATGTCATTGGTTACCACGTTATTTGTATACCTAAACATTTACCATAAGTTGACAACCCTGAGCATCAGCGCGATTGTTCAAATGTAGGTAAGAACCTTCATCTTTTGCTGTCGCGTTTATTAAATTAAATAGAATTTGTGTTGCCACTAAGCGGGACTTTTGTTTTGTTAAACAATTATACAAACTAGCATTGTTTCATGTTTTCATTTATTTTAAAGAAAATTCTCCTCGAGGATTTGTGTTGAATAAAAAAGTTATTTAGACTGTGGGTATTGTTTATGGTCGCCAGTTTAATTACCAGCGCCACTTTCAAAGTCAAGACAATTGTACTAAAGTACAGCAGATCAATGTAAGATATTGTAGGGATTTTATTGAATGGCAATAGGCTCGCCCCCTATTACAGAGGACCTAAACATACCGGCGAACTGTGGGTGCACATTAAGTAGATAACTACTTAACCCTTCGAGCCTATTGCCATTCATCGGGCACATATCCAAACTCCGAGCTGCTACATAGAAAAACCCAATATCCCTTTGCTCGATTTGGGAATTGAACCCAAGACTTCAAGCGTCAGTCACTCTTAGGACCACTAGATGAAGCAGTACACTAATGTGTGAGTGAGGCAACCTCTTGCTCAAACAATATATTAAAGTTACTATATTATAGGTAACTCATTAGTCTAGTGGTCCTAAGCGCGACTGCTACGCTAGAGGTCCTGGGTTCGATCCCCAGATCAAGCAAAGTGTTATTGGTTTTTCTATGATTTTCTCAGTAGCAGCTCGGGGTCTGGATTTGTGCCCGGTTAATGGCAATAGGCTCGCCCCCTATTACATGGGACCTAAACATACCGGCGAAATGAGGATGTGCATAAGTACACCTCTGCCTAACTCTTCGGGGAATATAGGCGTGATAGTATGTGTATATTCTAGTTACATGACATAAAACTTTTCAATACTTAAAAATAAGGTTGTATTCAAGCTTTTGAGCAACACGTCTGCAGTCTGTTGTTTCTTCTTCTTCTTCAACCTGTTGCCATCCAATGCTGGATGTAGGTCTCTCCATACGCACGCCATCTCGAACGGTCTTGTGCCTTCCGCATCCAATCCTTTCCGGCCACCTTCGTTAGATCGTCGTGCCATCGCATTATCTGCCTACCGACGCTTCTGCGCCCAATTCGAGGCCTCCACTGCAGGACTTTGGGTCCCCACCTATCATCTCTTCGGCATATGTGACCTGCCCACTTCCACTTCTTTTTCGCGATCACTACGGCTATGTCGGCCAACTTAGTGCGCTCACGGATCTCCGTATTACGGACTCTGTCTCGGAGAGATCAGAGTCCGAGAGAGTCTGTTGTTTATAAGAGATTAATTAAAAAGCAATTATTTGAGCTAACAGGAACAGCCACTCGACGGGTGATAGTCACTGTAATTGCGGCGTAAACTCAGTATGGACTGTAATTGGAGTTAACAATTCATTATTAAACTTGCTTAGGATTGCTTCTTTAGTATCCCCAGGTCGAGCAGTGTTGTTGGGTTTTTCTATGAAATTCCCAGTTAGCAGCTCGGAGTCTGCATTTGTGCCCGGTTAATGGCAGTAGGCTCGCCCCTTATTACATGGGACCTTAACATACCGGCGAAATGTGGGTGTATTTTAGTACACCTCTGCCTAACTCTTCGGGGAATATAGGCGTGGTTGTATGTTATGTTTATAAAACTAGCAACACTTATTATCATACCTGTGCCAATTTTAAAACGTAATAGGCACTTAATACTTAATTTGAAATGTCTTCAAATTTAGTGTCAAAGATAGACTACGTACTAAGTTTTTTTAAGAATATAATTTTTACTTTACTCTACTACTACAAAACTTTTTTCAGAAAGACATCTAATTTATTAGCTCATTAATCTTTCATTGTTCTCACAGATTGCCACAAATCAGTTAGTACATTGGCTATTATTTCACTTCATTAAAGAAAGCAAACGAATTAGTCTTACTACAATTAGAATTCACGTGGGCAGTCCATTATTTAGAAGTATCCACGGATACATTGACCCATTTTCCTCAATACATTTTGCGCATGATGTTTTGTTTTCGTGTTTCAATTTACAGACGCAGTGAAAAAAATAAATTGAGTCTTTAATATATCTATGGTCAGAGGTGCTGATTGAAGTCTATGGACTGCTCACTGAGAAAATAAGCTCTCCCAATTAGTTTCGGTGTGTTCGCCTTTGCCAGAGTTATGTGGTTGTTGGTTTTTATATCGTTCAAGATTTGTTTGAAGATTTGTAAATACTAATTGCTATTGATGAAGAAGACTGCCTTCCAAATAAATAATCATCATTACGATAAAGTAAACTACTGATTTATGTTCATGGCTCAATTCCTTGAGAAGAATTTGTTCGTTTAAGCCACTGATTTATACAATGTTAAAGCTTTATCTCCAACGTCTTCAAGGAAAGGTCGTGATAGTGTCCTAACTGAACATGTCTGAAAATAAGATAAATACTTAGTTGTAACTTTACTACCAGAAAAGAGAGATGGAGAAAAGAATGCCGAGCATAAACTACATTTAATAAGTGTCACATGATGCAGAAATGTTTATTATGATAAGCGATTAAAAATTTAAAGCAGCTTTAAGCACGGATCAAAGTATGAAACAGTAAAATCTTGAAGGTCATAGAAACAAAAATACCCATAACTCGTTAACTCATGGTTTACTAGGGCACATTCCTATTCAAGTTCATCCAATCCCGCGCATTCTCAAACAAAGCGTCGTCGAGGTAATATTTCAATAGCAGCTAGTAAATATTTATCGACTCAACTGAATGAGCGGCCGCGAACAAAATGCAAAAGAGAGATATCTGGCGTCCAAACTTTTAAAAACTGTGTAAGTTATGTAAGCAGATGGGCAAATTGTGATTCATAGTTCTGAATGCTAAATGAATCTTACTCGACAACTGTTTGTCCTATTTTGCATTTAAGACAAGGTTTATCTTAGTAAATGTGAAAATGTGACGCTAAAAGATAGAGTGAGAAACAGTGTGATAAGGGAGCGATGTGGAGTGAAAGAAGATGTAGTAACAAGGATTGAGATAGGTATGTTAAGATGGTTTGGTCATGTAGAGAGAATGGATGAACGGAGATTGACGAAACAAATATATATGGTGAGTATGGATGGACGAGTTGGAAGGGGAAGACCTCGGCGAACGTACCGCAACCAAATTGCGGATGTTCTTCAAAAAGGCCAGGTTCCGAGCACCCTAAACCAACGGTCATGCATGAAGAGATTAATGAATGTAGATGAAGCGAAAGTAGTGTGCCAGGATCGTAGCAAGTGGAAATCTATAGTCTCTGCCTACCCCCATGGGAGACAGGCGTGACAATATGTATGTATGTATGTATGTATGTTATCTTTCGACGATTCATCATCATCAACCTGTTTACTATCCCATGGGTTTTCTCTCAGAATTATAGAATCCGCCGCTAGTACGAACTACATCATATTGTTTAGACAACATATTTCAGACATAATAGGTGACATTAGCTGATTCGTTTCGAAAAAATGTGGCATGAATATCTTTTCTAACTGTGTAAACGCTTTACAATGTGTAAGTGCTAAAATGTCTAATATTAAGATTCCATAATGGCATCTTTCGGTACACATAAATATTTTCTATGATATACAGATAGACCATAACAAATTCAGCTTTACTTCGTCACTATTTTTCTTAAGCCAATAACTATGTATTATATATGGGGAAATACTTTTTTTTTACCAAAACTGCGCATAACTTCAAAGTTTCAGTGTTTTTTTAGGTTCCCGTATAATGCAGTCCTTTTTATAAAGTAGGGTGTCTAATGTTTTTGTGGTTTGTTCGTTTTCTACACGATTCGGGTCTGGGGATTTGCATAACACCTATTATCAAATTCTGATGTATGTATATGTAGATGAAATATTTGTATAACAATGAACTGTACATGTTATATTAGGTTTGTTTATCTCTATGTCTTATAAAATAAGGTTAGAATAGATGAGTAAGGTTAGAATAGTTAATGAGGCTAGAATTAATATGTTAATTAGAAAATGCTTGACATCGAAACGTCAAAGGTTGGTTTATTTGATGTATCATTATTTTGATATAGTGATCTCAAGGGAAATAATATATTCTCAGCTAAAAGTTACAGAGCGTTCTCGATTATTCACAAGCTGAAAATGACAACATCGGGTATATTCCCAAATTGATCAAATTTTTTGTGTATATTTTTTTAAATCGTGTATAGCTCAGTTTGGAATGGCTTCTTTACTATAAGAGTATTAGGATAATACTATTGAATTGTAATCTTCTGTTTAAACCTTAATAGATACAGGCGTGATATGGTTACGTCATATCAGCTGTGTGCTTTTGACTGTTCATTCTTCATCAGTCTCCGACTCTGGTCTCAACTTGTATGTTCTTTCATTTGTTCTTTCATTCTTCATTGTCAGTTTATCATGCAGTTCCTTTTCCATCACGACGGCCCTAAGCACTAAACACATGCTTATTTTCTTTGATCTCTACTCCTGCGTCAATGCACATGGATATTTACCATTCATTAGTAACATGCGTTTCATCTCTCGATCTCCTATATCAATCATCATCATCATCATCATCATCAGCCCGTATTCGTCCACTGCTGGACGTAGGCCTCTTTAAGTGAACGCCACAGAGCACGATCTTCAGCCCATATCAATGCAAACGATTATATTATATCGACTGTACAGTCGCCAGCACATCAAGTTACCACAAAATGACAATTTTTCTCAGTTGATTTTGAACTTAATTATCAACAGCTTATGGTTTAAAATCGTTTGGAGAAATTTGACAGTTTTGTATAACTTGATATGCTGGCGACTGTACGTTAACGGGACGATTGGCCATAAACCCTTACTATTTGATGACTTCCCATCACACGAAATAATAGCCACAATTACGTCGTCCGTTACTCAAAATGGCGCCGCAAAGTCTACAAATCCTAAGGGAGTTGAACTATGAGATCTGTGTGACCTAGTTCGAGCCGTTTCGATGTTATCGACAACTGTCACTTTGTGTCTATTGACAAATAATGGACGATTCCGTTTTTTTTTTATTATTGTTTAACAACGTTGCACTCAAGGATTTTCTGTCGTATTGACATGGGGAATGTCATGAATTCCAAGGCAAGTGCGGTCTTAAGTTAGTACAAGTCTAACTTTGATGCCTGATGAATCCAACCTGGAACGGCTATCTGTAAACACCTTCAGCGCAGAATCTGATTATGTAAAGTACAGCCCTATCGTCATCTTTTTAATTTTCGTCATCTACTTCACCCCAAGTGCTATTAGGTGCTAATTTTCTTATATAACGAAATTCTCTAACTTCTTTCAAAGAATCTAAATGATATTTATAGTCACAAGAAGTTTTTTAGGGTAAGAAAATTTACCGAAAGGTTCCCCTCTGTTATATTAGATATTGAAATAAAACTTCTTTTTACGTTAGTTACTACTTTGTATTTATATGATTGATTATGATTTGGGACGGCAGAAATGAAAACAATTGAACTTGACCTACGAAAAATAGTTGCTCACCCCTCACTCTTACATCTAAGATCAAATATCCTGAATTTATTGCCTTTCAAGCGTATCATCTTCCTGACCATAACCTAATCAATTTGGGATTATTTTTATATTTCATAGATATATTTCATACATTATTTTCGAAAAATTCCTGCGTTGCAAAATAACCATTCCACAGATAAGTTTAGTTTCTATCTCAGAAGAAACAAAGACGGTCATTGGGGTATTTGTTGCCAAACACAGATCATTAAAGTTCAATCAAAGCGATGTACAGAACTGGCACCTGTCCAGAATATAGACAAACATCTTACATTTATTTGAATTTTAAACAAAGTAATCTATCTTTCTCATGACAGCACGTTCATGGTCGGACAAAGACGACTATTATGCAGAAAATATCCATTGATGTACATAATAGCCTATTTTAACGCCTATTATGTTATGGTGATTTTAAAGTCACTGGTCACTTTTCGGACAATTAAACTACTCATAATTATAAACAATTTTTATAAATTGTTAAGGAGTAAATAGTAAGGTGGGTTAGTAATAAAGTGAATTTTAAATCACCATGTTCATCTCCTGAACTGTTAACAGAAAAAAAAAACACCATAATTATTGCCATTAACTTGGCAACATTACTCAATCACAATGATGATGATGATTTAGTCTGAATTTCTAGATAAAGTTTTTTTTTGTCGTGTCTTTTTTATATCCACTAGAGTCTAGTGGATTTAAGAAAAAGAACATAACTTTACATAACTGCCTCGTTGGTCTAGTGGTCCCAATCGCGACTGCTACGCTAGAGGTCTTGGGTTCGATCCCCAGGTCGAGCAAAGTGTTATTGAGTTTTTCTATGAAATTCTCAGTAGCAGCTCGGAGTCTGGATTTGTGCCCGGTGAATGGCAATAGGCTCGCCCCCTATTACATGGGACCCAATAACACTTTTCATAGAAAAATGAATTTCATAGAAAAACCCAATAACACTTTGCTCGACCTGGGGATTGAACCTAGGACCTCCAGCGTAGCAGTCTTGCTTAGGACCACTGGACTAAAGAGGCAGTCTTTTTTTCATCATGTCTTTTTTATATCCACTAGAGTCTAGAAGATTCAAGAAAAAGAAGATTTAAGTTTAGTGAGTAGACCGATGAGGTAGTTGGATACCCTATATTAAGTTAATTTATATTGTTCACCTAAAAATTCAATGCAGTCTTATAAACGTTAGAAGCAACCATTTCTTGTCAAAAAGTGATTTGAATGTCCCTATCTATTTTAGTAGTATATTACAGCTCTTTAGAGCTCTGGAGCGCGGAGAGGAGATAACTTTAACGACCAGTAAAAATGGTTAGATGTCTTCAGCAACTTGTGATTGTTAAAAGTGCGACTTTAAAATGAATTTTGGAAATAATTCTTATTGAACTTATTGAAAAACCAAGTCTAATTGCATAATTTTATACCTGTCATGCCTGTCAGTTCGCTGGTATGTTTCGATCCTATGTAATAGGGGGCGAGCCTATTACCATTCACTGGGCACATTTCCAAACTTCGAACTGCTTAGGTATGGGTAATTTTATTGAAAAACATAATCAAACTTCGCTGGGCGTGGGTATCGAACCTAAGACATCTAATGTGGCTGTTTCCTGTTTATTAATTAATTTATTTTTTAAAAGTACATTAACATTATACACATACATACTTTTTCCAAATCATGCAACTGGATACTGGTTCTTGTATGTATATCAAATACAAATGTACACAACATTTACTGCAGATGACACTTTTTCTTTCATTTCCTTTCCTTGAAAAAATAAATAGAACAAAACATCGTAGATTATTTGAAATAAACAATGATTATAAAATTATTTTATGATTGATAGATGAAAAGGTTAGGTTAGGTTAGGTTTTTGTTCTGTTTATAAAAAGTATTTCAAATAAATAATCCATATTCTGTGATGTATCTTCAGAACCAATAGTTAAATACTTACAAAATGTATCATAATGTTGGATAAATAAGACCATAAATACCTATTTTATCAGATTAAAAAGTCATATTTGGTTCACAATATCGGGAATCTTTTAGCCATGAGTAAATAAGTTATTTTTCTAAGCATGCTCTATCGTCGACCGCATTGTCACTTAATATCAAATGATATATTGATCAAATGCAAGTCTAGGTATACAATATTTAAAAAACAATGTCTGTTTGTATTTTATGCGATGCCATACTGTTCATCCAATTGCGATAAAATTGTATCAACTTATTGCTTGCATTTTCGCGAAGGTTATACGTCCTACCTATATTTTAAAATGCGAGAGAAAACGCGAAAAAAATATTAATTGAATTTAGAACCCGCATTTAATCTAAGGAACCAAACGTTTTGTTGAAAATATCAAAAATAGATTTATTTTTATTTTTAAACTTGTTCCAATTTGAAATGGAGACGCATCTATCAAACGCGGTTGACATTAAGTCATGGCCGATGATCCGTAGGGAATAGCCCCTTAGCCATACTATAGCCAGCTATAAGTACATCCTATAGCCGCGTTCATGTCGTATCCCGATCTTCAACCACTATTCAAGTTTCCACTTGACCTAGAAGGGTGCATAGCTCAACTTATACCGTTTTGAACTGGAGTAGTAGTATCAATGGAGTTTTTGGCAGACTTTTCTAAGAAGCCATAATGTTCCGCGATGTGTGACCTATATTTTCATTTCATAAAACCTTGAAATATTTTTTGATTAAGCAGTGATGACTTAGTAGTGATAAGACCATTGAAATGCTAGGTCAGAAGTCTGAAATTCGACTCTAAAGCACGCACGGCTGACTTTACGTTATCATAGGCGTATTAATAATTAATTATAACTAGCTTAAAACGGTGAAGGTAAACATTGTAAGGAAACCTGCGTTTTCTCGATAGCTGATAGTAGGTTGGCGTGGTGGACACGAAGTGAATATAAAGCTAGGTTTCTGTTGTTTCTCTAAGATGTAAAACTGTCGTACAGTTTATAACTAAGCATTTATGAAGTTACTTCCAAAGTAATTTTAGCAGTGGTAAATTTTAAAAGAACTTTTATACATAGTAAATTTACTTTTAACAAAAAAGTAAAACCGACTTCAAAAATAATTTTGTTTAGACACAAAATTATTTTTCAGTTTCGGAAGTCGGAAGTCGGTGGTGAAAACAAAAGAACCGCTCAAATTGCAGTCACTGACTTTCCAAACTGTTTTAGACATAACATTATTTTTATAATTTTTGAAAGGTGGTTTTTTATTTTATTTTGTATAAAATCTCTTTTAAAATTTACCACTAACTTCAGAAACTTTGTTATTTCGAACAAACTGTACCTATGCATACCTACAAATACCTGTGCCTATTAAACGTCTTGTAAGCCTCTTAGAACTATAATGTTTTAACACGTGATATATTTTTTATGAATAAGACGGTAAGTGTTAAGAGTAGAGTAGTTTAGACTGTTCTACATAAAGAAAAAAAAACGATAAAGCTATGAATATGTGTTCAGAGTGTCGCTGTATGTCGCCGCGTTGTTAGCTGACAATGTGCGCTGTGCGGGTCAAGTGTACGCTCGCCCTATCTCTGTACCTATAATGACAATATGTAGGAAATGTTAAAGAAGATTTACACGATATTTTTATAAGTAATGTGCAAGCGATAATATGCTCTTTCGTTTGTACCAAATCAATTTAACACTAGCTTTCCGCCCACAGCTTCGCCCGCGTTGTTTATCAACTTTTCTGTACTATAATATGTATGTATTATACATATAAACGTTCTTCCAGAACTACGCTAGCCATTGGTGAAAACAGCATGAAAATCGGTGCAGAAGTTTTTGAGTTTATTGCGAACAGACAGACCGATGCAGCGAATGACTTTGTTGTATAATATGTAGTGATGTGAAAGCGATAATGTGCTCTTTCATTTGTATCAAATCAAATGATATTATTTTAGTAGGTAAAGGAAAAATTCGAATGCGGGCAGGATTCGAACCTTCTTCTGGTTAGGTACACCAGATGCTATGACCACTAATCCACCGCTACTCCCAACCGCCAGGTCAAAATTTGCCTTCGATGATGTGGAAGGACCGTAGCAGTTTTCAAAAATACTTTAAAGTCATTAGCACCATTTAAATATTATTATGAATCGAACCTTTTTGGCTGTAATGCTATAGCATAACATAAATAACATACTATATTCCCCGAAGGGTTAGGCAGAGGAGTACACCTTTGCCTAACGGTAGCTGTATGTTAATAATACGGTAACTGTATGTTATTTATGTTATGTACGCCGACATTTCACCAGTATGTTTAGGTCCCATGTACTAGGGGGCCTATTGCCATTCACCGGGCACAAATTCAGACAAGTTGCTATTGGGAATTTCATAGAAAAACCCAATAACACTTTGCTCGACCTGGGGATTGAAAACAGGACCTCTAGCGTAGCAGTCGCGCTTAGAACCACTAGACTAATGAGGCAGTAATAGCAGTAATTTTGAACGTTCCTATACTTCTGCTCTATAAGTTCACAGTGTCAACGATGGCTCATATCTCGCTGGCCACAATTTAATAGCGTTTGCTCTGATAACAGCCTCTTCACTCGAACTACCTACCCCACTTAGGCTCTCTTCAGCGTGGTAGTATTTTAATTACTCTGTACCAAGTCTTTGAATTTTCCTGTGTGTTATCTATTATAGGAAATTCAATATTCTTGAAACTTTGAGGCGTATCTGATATACCTACAATTAAGACGGAATGTTCGTCTTTTAAAAAATAATAATAAAGTTACTAGCAATGTGGGTCACACATTTTTATGACTATTCTTGCTAAACCCTCGGTTCTCGTCGGTTGTGCAATGGCTGGGTTTCGAACCGGCAACCATATCATCGCAAGTCCGACGCAACACGGTGAAAACAAATTGTAATATTAGTGTATTTGTAGATGGAATTTTGAGAAAAGTTTATGGCTTATTGCTCCATTGGTTGTAAGTGCAGTCGAGCGTGAGGTCCTAGGTTCGGTTCCCAGAATAAAAAAACTGTAGTTGGGCTTTTCTAAGTAGCAATAGTAAGTATTAGGTGGCTCATATATTCATTTGCCAACGTATAAACCATAAAAAATGTATCATCATCATCATCATCAACCCATTACATTGTCCCACTGCTGAGCACGGGTCTCCTAGGTTTCCTCACGATGTTTTCCTTCACCGTTTAAGCGCGTGATAATAATTAATTGTTAATACGCACATGACTTCGAAAAGTCAGAGGTGTGTGCCTTGGATTCGAACTCGAGACCTTTGACTTGGCAGTCCAATGGTCATATCACTAGGCTACATCAATAATAAAAATCCGAGCAATTTCAAATAAAGACAACCTTTCTTTATAAGAAACCTGCACGAAGTCCCTGCATCCATTATTGAAGCGTAACCCGCGCCTCCCCTATTACAAATTGAGTTTATGCGCCCGATAACGGCCCGATATCCTCGATACTCGCTTGACGGAAGCAGGGTAGAAATGGACTTATGATACATAAAAGCTTTAGTAAATCCATACATAATTATATCACGCTTGTTGCCAAGATGGAAGGCAGAGATTATAGATTTCCACTTGCGTTTTTTTCCACATTAACCTTCTTTTTAGACTGGTCTTAAACTATAGATCTTTTTTTATATATATATTATTATTATTTAAAAAAAAAAATCTTACTTGCTATGTGGGTCACGCATTACTAGTATTCTTGTTAACCCCTCGTGCTAAGCTAAATGTTTGTGTTACGATTGGGTTCACGTCGGTAGTGCAATGGGTGGGGTTCGAACCGGCAACCGAACCGCCGCCGCGCCGCTTTGTTTAAGTATATTATTTTCGCCTAGAATTAATATTATTATGAGAACAGATTTTATTCGCTGACCTCCGAATAATTTCAAAGATATTAAATAATTAAGCGGCGATAGCCTAATGACTAGGGCTTGACTTGTGATCATGTGGTTGCCGGTTCGAAACCCACTCATTGCACTACCGACGTGAATTAAGCTTAGCACGAAGGATTAACAAGAATACTAGTAATGTACGATCCACACTGCTAGTAACCTTATTTAAAAAAAGGATGTATGGATTAAAATGCTGAGTAATATAATAATTGTAATTGAATTGTTGTAATACAAGTTATCTATAATAGGTGTTTCGGATATTTTGATAGAAAAATGTACGCAGGAGCAGCACACTAGACGGTAAATAATAACATTTGGATTTGAACTTTTCAATTTTCACGGAACCAAAATGTGTTAAAGACCTTTAAACTTAAAAAAAAACAACTAGAATTTAGCGGGCCAAGCGAATACCTTCCCCTTAAATAACACTTGAGTAACTCCGGATAGAACGCCCGGATTTAAGGAGACGTCTTACATTGTCAAACAGTTCTGACAATAAAATGTCGCTCAACGATTTAGCACATCAAAGACTTTGAAACGAGGTGAGCGTTTACTTTGAAAAATAAAAGACTGCGTCGTTCTTGATGACGTAATTTCCTGACACATTGAAAGGTACTCTATTTTCAAATTGATAGAAAATATTTTTTTTATTTTAGCTAAGTATAATGGCATCGATTTTAAACTTTTTTTTTGTGTTGTGATCAGCCCGAATTAATTAAATAATAATTAAACTTTTAAAAGCAACAAGGTGTCCAAAAAAAAGCATGCACAAAAACATGTAGGTACTGTATAATTATTAATATTGATTGTGATAGATGTAATACAAGTAAGTATTAAGTCAATACAGGAATCAAACACATACATTTTGACATTGTTTTCCTCTTCCCGACAGTCATAGACAACAGTGTCCCCGAGGCAATATAACTTAATAAAAGTTCTTATCGATCTCCGCGGAACAGTTTTGATCTCTATCTGATTATTGTCTGTGGTTTGTTTGTCTCGCGAATTTCGTATTAACCTCTTTATATATCTCTTGTGGTAACAATGACGTCAGTGAACATTGAGGTGAAATGGTAATATATTTTTGACTTGATGTAACATGGTCGTAATTTAGGAACGCGTACAGTCAGTAGCGGATTTAATATGAACGTCCAAACTGTTTTAAATGATGTGAATGGTTAAGGAAATTCTATAATATTTTACCGATACAAGGTCTGTTTCACAGTGAAACATGGTACAGTCAGCAACAGAAGTCCTTGAACATAATTGATTTCCAAAAATTCCTAAACATGAGTAGACACCATTAGTTACTGATCAAAGTAAACTACAAAATAACTTGTCATTACTGGACTACAAAAAGCGCTGAACTCTGTTAAACCATTAATTGCTGAACATTACTAGTGACATAATTATATGATCTGCAAGAAATACAAAAGTCGCTGAACATAGCCGATTTTCTTTTCGTTAAACCCAGAACCATTTGCTACCGCATTTTTAACCGACTTCAAAATGGGGAGGTTTTCAATTCGGATGTTTTTTTATGTATGTTCGCATAAATCCGTCGTATATAGACATATTTGCAAAATTCTTTTTTGTTCGAAGGGTCCAAGGTGATCCCATTAAAATTTCATAAAGATCTGATCATGGATTTCGGAGACAGACAACGGAACTCTTCAAAAATTGATAGCAAATCAACTGTGATTGCTACTATCGTAACATCACGTCTGTACACTCGAAAGGATTACGCAGATACATTCAGTATATCAGGGTACAAACACATTTTCTATCAAATTTATTTATTTAAAAGTTGAAGTGAGTTTGAAAGCTCCTGCGGTGGTATCATTCAAATTTGGTATGATGTGATCACAAAAAATATTGTAATAACATAACTTTTAACCAAAAATAAAACCGCCTTGTAAAAATAATAAATATATTTTTATCTAAAACAGTTTCGGAAGTCGAAGAATATTTTTATAATTTTTTGAAGGCGGTTTTATATTTTTGTTAAAAGTTATGTTATTCGTTATCAAATCATTGCCGAATAAACACAACAGTTCAGAATATCAATTAAATATAATTTAAATAGGATACAAACATGTTTAATGCTTACTACCAATATTCAAAAGTAAGAAAGAAAGTAACGGATTAATTTGTTCGCACAGCATAACATAGGGAACAAGAGAAGGCAGTAAGAAAAAACAAGTAAGATATAATAATAATAAATAAAACTATGAGTATGCTGATTCGTGAGAACAAAAAATATATAAACATTAGAGTTGATAACCTCTTATTTAAAGTAGGTTAAAAAGGACCCTAGCACAGCCAATTAAAACCTATTAAGGGTATTACATCGCTCAAATCCCAAAAACACCCTAGGTTTAAAGAAGTTTCTAGATGAATCCTTATGTGCCTTTGCCATATAAAAAATATATGTTATACTTAAGGTCATCACAAATAAATTGTATTGTTTAATTTTTTCATAAAATTGCCCCATTTTTTTAAAATAAATCCAAGAAAATAGTCCTTTTCCAAACTAAATTGCATTTTGTCTCTTTAACCGCTTAAAAGTTTGTCATAAATGTTATACCAAAAAATTTGTAATGACACACTTAACAACTTGTATTGTTTAATTTTTCCTATTTCTTTGAATATTTTTAAATAATAAAGAAAAACCCGAAACTTCACTAGCGCCCCCCGTGAAGCACCCCCGCAATGCCCGTGATGAATACTCAGGACGCGAATATCAGTGTCTCGACGACTCTTGCGACGGGTGGGCTGTACGTGCGTTATTGTTTGCAAATAAATTACAAAAGTGATGATTTTTGAATGATTTTTGAATTAAGCAATATCGTAAATACTACAAATATAAATATTACGTAGAAATTAAGTTTGTAAATATATTTAAAGTAGTTTATAATTTTATTTTTGTTCTTGATCATTATCATAGACTACCCATAGTGTAATGAAATCTACGGGCGCACTCCTTTGTCTGGCTCTAAATGCCGACAATCTTTTTTAATCATTTTAATTCAATTATACATAATAATCATGCTATCCAAAGTTTGAATGAACCTCGGAGTACCTAAGTAGGTACCGACTGAGATACTAGTTTATCTGACCTCGTAAGTAAGCTGACCTTTTATTGTATGAAAGTCTATATAATGCGAGCTCAGCTTATATGTATAACAAGCTATACCTACATCACCAGTACAAACTGACCGCTTATTGTACGGACAGTCTATACAATGCGAGGTCAGCTTATACTGGATACCTAGGTTTAACAAGCTATACATAATCACCAGTACAAGCTGACCCTTTATTGTACGGAAAGTCTTTACAATGCGAGATCAGGTCAATAGGAGTTGCGTATTTTCATGTCACCAAAAGTCGTTATTCCCCTCTTTATCGAGACGTATTTCAAAATCCAAGATGGCGTACATCATTTAAATAAATTGATATGGGTGTCAATTTCGAGGTATCTTGGGGTACTGATGATGAAAATGGCATTGATTTTGTTATCCAAGATGGCGGACATTATTTTTCTTTATAAATTGATATGGGTGTCAATTTCAAGGTTTATCGGGATGCTTATTACGAAAATGACATTAATTTTGAAATCCAAGATGGCGGACATTATTTTTCTTTATAAATTGATATGGGTGTCAATTCCAAGGTTTATCGGGATTCTCATTACGAAAATGACATTAATTTTGAAATCCAAGATGGCGGACATTATTTTTCTTTATAAATTGATATGGGTGTCAATTTCAAGGTTTATCGGGATGCTAATTACGAAAATGACATTAATTTTTAAATCCAAGATGGCGGACATTATTTTCTTTATTAATTGATATGGGTGTCAATTTCAAGATTTATCGGGATGATAATTACGAAAATGACATTAATTTTGAAATCCAAGATCGCGGACATTATTTTCTTTATAAATTGATAAGTACCTATGGGTGTCAATTTCAAGGTTTAACGGGATGCTAATTACGAAAATGACATCAATTTTAAAATCCAAGATAGCGAACATTATTTTAATAAATATTGATATGGGTGTCAATTTCAAGGATTATCGGGATGCTAATTACGAAAATGATATTAATTTTGGAATCCAAGACGGTAGACATTATTTTTCTAAATACCTACATAAATTGATATGGGTGTCAATTTCAAGGTTTATCGGGATGCTTATTACGAAAATGACATTAATTTTGAAATCCAAGATGGCGGACATTATTTTTCTTTATAAACTGATATGGGTGTCAATTCCAAGGTTTATCGGGATTCTCATTACGAAAATGACATTAATTTTGAAATCCAAGATGGCGGACATTATTTTTCTTTATAAATTGATATGGGTGTCAATTTCAAGGTTTATCGGGATGCTAATTACGAAAATGACATTAATTTTTAAATCCAAGATGGCGGACATTATTTTCTTTATAAATTGATATAAGTGTCAATTTCAAGATTTATCGGGATGATAATAAAATTACGAAAATGACATTAATTTTGAAATCCAAGATCGCGGACATTATTTTCTTTATAAATTGATAAGTACCTATGGGTGTCAATTTCAAGGTTTAACGGGATGCTAATTACGAAAATGACATCAATTTTAAAATCCAAGATAGCGAACATTATTTTAATAAATATTGATATGGGTGTCAATTTCAAGGATTATCGGGATGCTAATTACGAAAATGATATTAATTTTGGAATCCAAGACGGTAGACATTATTTTTCTAAATACCTACATAAATTGATATGGTTGTCAATTTTAAGGTTTATCGCAATGCTAATTACGAAAATGATATTAATTTTAGATATATTTCAAGGCGGACAGTATCTTAATTAGCATTCTGATAAACCTTGAAATTAACACCCATATCAATTTATTTAGAAAAATAATGTCTGCTATCTTGGATTTCAAAATTAATGTCATTTTCGTAATTAACATCCCGATAAACCTTGAAATTGACACCCATATCAATTTATAAAGAAAATAATGTCCGCCATCTTGGATTTCAAAATTAATGTCATTTTCGTTATTAGCATCCCGATAAACCTTGAAATTGACACCCATATCAACTTCGACTTCGACTTTGACTTTGACTTCGACTTACGAAACTTTCTGTATTTCATGCATGTTTGTTTGTATGTTTTTTTCTCTGTAAAGAGAAACAAACATGCACGTCGTTACACTTTTAAGTGTCGTTTTTTTCCGTCTAGTCCCCTTTCGCAACGCGCGATAAGGAACTTCGTTCCAAAAAGTAAAGTGAATAATGTATCATGTAGTAGCACCCACACTCAATTTGATGAATGTTGAAAGCCAGCTCATCCTAGCTATCTCCGTTTCTGAGAATCTAGAAGGACTTACCTGATCATCATCAGACTCTCAGAATGTATCATGTAGTAGCACCCACATTCAATTAGATGAATGTTGAAAGCCAGCTCATCCTAGCTATCTCCGTTTCTGAGAACTTATAAGCACTTACTTGATCATCATCAGATCCTCAGAATGTATCATGTAGTAGCACCCACACTCAATTAGATGAATGTTGAAAGCCAGCTCATCCTAGCTATCTCCGTTTCCGAGAACCTATAAGCACTTACCTGATCATCATCAGACCCTCAGAATATATCATAATTATAGTGGCACCCGTTGTCAATTATATGTAAATACACGGACGAGAAAAAAAAAAAGGACTCCGCGCCACGCGTATCAAAAGTGAAGCACTATAAGTATGAGACTGTTTGTACAAACATGCCTCACGCACACATTTACATCATAGGGTGCCGATCGGCCGCCATTACGCGGCACGACGGCGTCATTGTAGGTAATGTTTACGTCAAGTAATAAAATAAAATAATGCCTTCTTGGGTTGTGAAATGGTGTAAAAATAATTCTACATCCTAAAAAAAGAGTCAAGGAATAACATATCACAAGTAACACACTTATTTATTGTTGATTTATTGTGTTTTTATATATTTTAAAATCATTACTATTGGAACACAAAACCTCAAAAGACGTATGAGTGTTGTCGCAAAATAAATGGGTAATTTTCCCGAGAGATTGGGTAATCCATTTTTATGTATTCTTAGTAATATTTTTTTATGCAAGTATTGAATATGATTGTTTATAGATTTCCTAGTTTCCTACAGCGAATCAACCATGGAATAATGATTGGATTAAAACAATAAGAAACGGCAGAGATGATGAACATTGGATTCCGTCGAAAACAAGCATGATATATTATGTAGTATACGTTTTGATGCACACGATTTTTATATCACAATGGACTAAGTCGAGTCGTAACCTATGCAGTTCCAAAAAGAGTAAGATAATAAGGATTACTCTTCAACTAAGTGCATTGGTAGAGAATAAGGAATTTATTTATTTACCAACTTATACTTACAGTTTACACTACACATACAAGTTATCGGAATGTTGTAGGTAACAAATTTAACTTGCTTTATGACAAATTATGGAGAGGTCCACATTCATATACGGTCCACTTCATATCGCTTTATTGAAATAAATAAATAAACTGTCAATGTATTACAAAAAATGGGGAAATTCTCATTCCCCTGGTATCCCTCGCATCACGCACACATAGATCGGTACGATGCTTCACTTTCGATACGCGTGGCGCGGAGTCCTTCTTTTTTTTCTCGTCCGTGTGTAAATATAAATAAATGTTTTAAGCCAGGTCACCCTGGTTATTTTCATTAGGTACTAAAGTAATATGTAGAAAGGTGTAGGTATCCCTTATTTCAAAATTATCAAGAATTACCTATAATAATTATAGATGTAGGTAACTCGTACAAGACTTTTATCTAGAGGAACAAAATGTCTTAAATCTTTCAGAGAACGAATAAAATAGGTAAATACGATGACGACACTGCGACATATCTGTATTCTTGCTTAATCTTCAGTTCCTTTTATTGAGTACGATCAAATGTCGATAGATGGCGCTGAAGTAACAAATACTAGCACAAAAACCCGAATCCTCAAGGTCATTCGGCAATGTAATACCCTTAATAAAAAGAGTGCGACGCAATAATCCGTGTGAGGCTTCAACAAAGAACGACATATTTATTGAATCTTCAATGTGTATCATCCTTCATATATCAATCATTCATCACTCACAATCATCATAATAAATTTAATAAATAAAAATAAACAAAACAAAAAAAAAATTGGCTGATAACAAAAACTAAAACTACCTTAAAAAATAATAAAAATAATGTTGTCTAAAACAGTTTCGGAAGTAGGTGGCTTCTTATTTGAGTGAATCTTTTGTTTTTGCCACTGACTTCCGAAACTGTTTTAGCCAAAGAGATTTTATTATATTTTGAAGGCGGTTCTATTTTTTAGTTAAAAGTTATTTTTTAAATATTTTTACTGCTCACATCTTATCAAATTTAAATGAGACCATAGCACTTTCAAATTAATAACTTTGATAGAAAATCTGCGTAACCCGTTCGAGTTCGAAAATCACGCCCGCACGGCGTCATTTTATGTTGTGTGATTGTGTAAACAATGCAATAGCGATAGCAGCAATTGCGGTTCATTTGCTGTAATTTTTTGAAGAGTTCCGTTTTCTGTCTCCGAAATTCATCATCTAAACTGCATGAAATTTAAATGGGACCATTCCGGGATAAAGCCCTTTCGACCAAAAAAAGAATTTTGCAAAACCGTCGTAGATATACGACAGAGTTATGTCCGAACATACATAAAAAATATACACAAATAAACGTCCAAATTGAAAACCTCTTCCTTTTTGAATTCGATTAAAAGTACTTTCCAAACATAACCTATAAAAAACTCTTTGATACTCATACTGAGCAGTTTTAGCCCTGTTCCATAAGTTCCTGAACATTTCAAATGACAAAATTAGATCAACAACCAACAAATTGAAAACATTATTATTTGTTAACCTAATGTGGTCGCTATTGATGTTCAGCGACTTATGGAAAATTGGTGTTCACTGCTTTTGTAAAGTTCAAATGACAAGATTATTTTCTCCTCTCATCACGACACTTATTTATGGAATCTTTTAGTGTTCAGATATATTGTAATATTGTATGTGTTCATCAACTTTTGTTGCTGACTGTACAAGAAAATTTACATTCTGGAATGGATTTTCTTTTATAGAGACAAAGTTTTTATTTCTTTCTTTTTTTCATTCTACGTAAGGACAGCAGGAGCATTTGAAGCGGCGGTAGCCCAATGGCTAGGGTGTCGGACTTGCGATCATATAGTTGCCGGTTCGAACCCCACCCATTGCACTACCGATATGAACCCACTCGTAACACAAGTTAACAAGAATACTGGTAATGTGTGAACCACATTGCTAGTAAGCTTTTTTTTTAAATAAAAAAATAATAATAATAAAAATAGTTTAATTGAAATAAAACGTTATAGTTTTTGAATAAGGCAGTTTTTCGAAATAATGACGATGAAACTCGACATTTAGCTGATCCTTCTGGTGCAGCCGTGAGATACATAGGTAATTGACACTACTTACCTAATTTATTTAACCCCCAACGCAAAAATTACGGGGTGTTTTACACAGACACGATAACGTGTCTGTGTGTGTCTGTGGCATCGTAGCTCCCAAACGGATGAACCGATTTTGATTTTGCTTAAAAGGTGAATTAGTCGGGATGTATGATGAAAATCTGTCGAGATATAATGCAATTGTCTCGGTGTTTGCCAAATAAAAGTTTTCTTTCAGTTATTTCTTTCATTGCCATACCTTTTCTAAACCAATTGTTCTTTTCAGATAAAATCCGCAAGAAATACGCGGGTCTTGGTGACTCGGTGGTGTCGGTGCGGCTGGAGCGGTCGCCGCGCGGCGGGCTCGGCCTCAGCCTGGCGGGTCATCGGGACCGCTCCCGCATGGCCGTGTTCATCTGCGGCCTGCATCCCGCCGGGGCCGCGGCCAAGGCCAGCCCGCCCGTCAAGGTCGGCGACGAGATTCTGGAGGTCAGTTCTGGACTTTTGAACCTATTATGCTCGTACTGAGAAGAGACCCGTGCCCAGCAGTGGGACAATATAATGGATTGATGATGATTAATAAGGGCTCAATAGAATAGCAATAGAAGTCAAATCTTTAGTTGACAATATTATTTGTACGCGTATCTATCACGCAAAAAAATACTGCACCAAGGTGGATGCAGTTTTCACAGTTATATTCCTGGAGATCTACCTTAAAATCTGGAGCTTGGTTTATCTTGATAAGCCGGGTTATGATACGTTAATGCGAGTCATACTGCGGGCAACAGCAGAACAAAATAATGATACCATGGACATCCCGTAATGCTCCTGTTGTAAAACCGATTATCACTCCGATTAAAACCAAGGACTCACGGATGAGAAGCGGGTCAAACAAATAAAATGGATGCCGCAGCAACATTGTGCTCTTGGCACGATCAGGAGCTAGATATAATAGTATAATGTACATACATAGTGTATATAGAGCCGTTATTTATCACAGTCTGTGCTGAATCACCCGGGATATATGTAATCGTTACTTTTGGTCGAATGCACAAGTGATAAGACAAAGATTTTCGCACATATCCATTGTTATGCTTGGGGCAATTTTCTATCAAAAATAATTTACAAAATTATTAATCATCTTATATATAAACTTCGTGTCACAATGTAACTAACATTGTGACAACACCACCATCATACTCCTCCGAAACGACTTGACCGATTTTTATGAAATTTTATATGCATATTCAATTATTCAGTAGGTCCGACTATGTATTTTTCATTCCCTAAGTGATAAACGTATACTCCACGCGTGCGAAGCCGCGGCCGACAGCTAGTATTACATATTATTATGATTATTACACCATCATAGTAAGTTACGTACCATCACGCCTGTATGCGGTTTTTCTATGAAATTCTTGGTAGTAGCTCGGAGTTTGGACTTGTGCCCGGTTGGCTCGGTCCCCTTCCTTCTCTTCTCCTCCTTTCCCTTTCCTTTTCATAAAACAGGCTCGGCAACACATTTGCAACCGTTTTGATATTGCACTACTTATCATCAGGTAGCACGCCTGCTCGTTCGCAGAGTTATCCCATACAAAAACAGTCTCAAATCTTCCTATTACATATAACCAGACCCCCTATTACCTACTTGGGACTTTGGGAAAAACATACCGGCGAACTGTAGGTGAACAGATTAGTAGGTAAATCTCTACCAAACCCTTTGAGGAGTACAGGCCAGTTTGCAACCGCAGCGCCAATCGAGATTTCTGGCAGATCTCTTCATGTTTCTATCAAAGATACAACGGAAATGTATATCAAAGCATACTAATGACCACGACAGGTCCTGGTGTCAACGCCCGTGTTTAACATGACGTGTTGGAACATGTCCAAACCATTCTTTCAGTGGATAAACGATTAATTAAATGTGAACGATGAATTTCATTTGATGGGTGCTGATGCTTAAGGTTTGTTCAGATGGACGCGATTTTGGCTACAGCTGTAGGTGACAGACACTTAGCGGGTATGCGGTATTTGTAGAGTTTTAAAGTATATGTCACATTGCCAACTGAACTTTAGCTCGTACTGTCAGCTTAAGTATGAAAGACGAAGCTACGTGAGCTAAGATAAACGAAGTTATCTTAGTTGGCGCTCTGGCCTGTCCTTTAGAAGACATCGCTACCGCTAACTTAGGTAGAAAAGTTAGGTGAAACGTGGGTGTACATCTGGCTAACCCTTTGGGGAATATAGGCGTGACGGTATGTTTTTAGATAAAGTTTAATATAGACATATGATTAATAGATAGTTAATCGGATGGAGCGCTCACCAAATTCGATTTTACATCCAAGGCATCCACCTATGACTCTGAACTGACTGACTAAATCTATACCAATAAATAAAATTGAAGAGTCTGTTTTATGCCAAGATGTAACTGCAATTTGATATTTAAACGATGCCTTATCATAAATGGCCGTTTGCAGAACTGTTGTCTGTCTTAAATAGGTTCCGAAATAGCTCAACGGATTTGAAACCTAGACGTGTTAACCAATACCGAACTACAACAGAGAATTTCATAGAAAATCAAAATAACACTTTGCTTGACCTGGAAACCGAATCCAAGACCTGTAGTGCGTCGCGCTTAGGACCACTAGATTAATAAGGTAGCACTATAATCATCACGCCTGTATGGTTAGGCAGAAGTTTTGCTTATAGTACACCCACAGTTCGCCGGTATGTTTCGGCCCTATAGAATAGGGGGGCGAGCCTATTGCTATTAACCAGGCAAGAAAAACCCAATAACATTTTGCTCGAGCTGGGAATCGAATCCAAGACAGAGTTTGAGACCAGTAATGTGACAGTAAGGTATTGCCATTTATTATTAAAAGGTTTTTTTCTTGTTTGGGATTCGTGTGCAACCGTGGGCCACGCGAGTGAGGTGTAATGTTAATGTGTTGACATAAATTAGCGGCTCATCTGTTTGTTTTGCGTGTGGCACTGGCAGACAGCCAAGTTGTGGTGCGGCCTGAGACTAGAGGAGCTTACAGCGGAGCGGGTTTGTAGTACCAGCTGATAAATTTCTACAATGATCAATGAATTAAAAGCGGCGGCAGCCTAAGAGCGTCGGACTTGCGATCATGTTGTTGCCGGTTCGTAACAAGCATTTAGCTTAGCACGAGGGGTTAACAAGAATACTAGTAATGTGCGACCCACATTGCAAGTGAACTTTTAAAAAAACACTGTCTATTGGTAAAAACCGCATAAAATCCGTTGAGTCGTTTTTTTATTTATCGCGAACAGACGACGCGGCGGGGTACTAGGTTTTTTTCTAGCTTAGGTAGGTACCTACTAGAAATGTGCATCTATTCCCAAGAGGGGTTAACAACAATACTAGTAATGTGCAACCTGCCAATTTTATTTGTCCCATAGCCGTTACTCCTACTGCCGGGCAATGGCCTCTCCAATTTCCTTCCAGGTACTCTTTTCTCACCACCCCAGCTCAAACCGACGTTCCATTAAATTAAAATAATTAAGTATTCAAATGGCATTTATGATGATGAAATGATGATGATGATGATGAAAGAAGAAAAAAAAAGACTGGCTGGAACTCGATATAATCGAAACTAAATCACTCACTCTCACCGAGAGTGAGGCCTGTGTCCCAGCGATGGCCGATTATGATAATGATTATGAATTCGCTAACAAATCGCTCCCGCTCCGCTCATCAGCAAGTCTTCTCCTCAAACCGCAATAGATTGAAACTATTCTAGTGTAACGGCTGCAATTGAAACGTTACCTCAACTCGCATCGTAACACATCAACTGAGACCGAGTTGAGCATTTTATTGTTCTGCGGATAGTTGAGCATTGTTCTCCTAATAATAGGACGGTTGAGTTGTTTCGGATGACTAATTTTACACGGTGTTCTATATTTCAAGATAAATACTATCATATATTATATACTATCATGCCTGTATTCCCCGTAGCGTAAGGCAGAAGTGTGCTAATGTACACCCACACTTCGCCGGTATGTTTAGGTCATGTAATAGGGGGCGAGCCTATTGCCACAAAACGGGCACAAAACCAGACTCCGAGCTGCTACTGAGAATTTCATAGAAAAACCCAATAACACTTTGCTCTACCTGGGGATCGAACACAGGACCTCTAGCGTAGCAGTCGCGCTTAGGACCACTAGACTAATGAGGCAGTCACTAGACTAATTAGTGGTTACACAAGCGTGTTGTCATCTTGATATCTCGGTTCTTAACCCTCATATGCCCAGTAATTTCTCGAGATACAATACGTTACATTACATTAAAACTAGAATACAATATTAGCACACTATTGGTATATAGACGAACTTGGAATCCAGCAGAATACCAGCGCCTAGTGTTATAGCCGGGCAATGCTGAGCGGGACACCCATTTGCTTCGGCGATACATATAAAATTATCATAAAAAGCTGTAAACTTAATCTATTTTATTTTATGTATGTTTACTCTTCATCATCAACCCATTACATTTGTCCCACTGCTGGGCACGGGTCTCCGCCACGCTAGCCTACTGCGGGTTGGCAGACTTCACACGCCGTCAAGAAAATCTCTCAGGCATGCAGGTTTCCTCATGATGTTTTCCTTCACCGTTTAAGCGCGTGATAATTAATTATTAATACACACATGACTTCGAAAAGTCAGAGGTGCGTGCCTTGGATTCGAACTCGAGACCTTTGACTTGGCAGTCCAATGGTCATATCACTAGGCTATCACTGCACCTCAACTCACTTCATGTTTACTCTTGTTTCACTAAAATACGGAAAACCTGTAATTTAATGATCTATTTTTGAGCTAGGTATTTATGTATAGAATATGTACTGTATCCTTAATAATTTTATTGTATTCCTTACTCTAATGCGTCTAGTTTGTACATAAATAAAGATTTATCTTATCTTAACTTAGCAACAGAAATTAACCATTAAATAGATGAAATATAATATTAAATAGTGCTTTTCCAATTTCAATTTTCCATTTGCCGTATCATGCACGCCCTCTTGCACATGTATTCAAACTGGATATCATATTCCCAAGAGTCGTGCAGTCAACTCATTTGGTTCAATCTCACAGCGCACGAGAGGAAACCCGCGCACAAAAGATAGTATGTTATCGTAAAGGGTTATCCGACGAAGGTTATGAAATATTCAATGGAAGGTTCTCCAAAGAAAATTGGAAATTATGAATGAATAATTCGTGCAGAAATTTCTCGACTATGAAAGGGTAGGATGTACTTAATGTTTTTGGATCATGTATTGTTTATACAGTGAATAATGCCTGCCATGCCTCGTTAGTCTAGTGCTCATAAGCCCAACTTTTGTGCTAGAGGTCCTTAATTCGATTTCCAGGTCGAGCAAAGTTTGTTTTTCTATTAAATTCTCAGTAGCAACTCGAAGTTTACTATTTACTTACCGTTAACTTGACTTTAATTGTTAACTACTAAAGTTAACATCTAACATAATTTATAAAAAATAACCATAGTAACAGTTACTGAAACTTAATTAGGTTAAACATTACAATTGGTTGAACATTAATTAAATAATGCAATGACGCGAAACGCCTGATGTTTTGTAATAGCAATGTTACGTACAGAATGTTATTGCTATTTTATTATAAGAAGACGTATTCATCAAATTTAATTTGTTAATGAGTAGTAGTGACACTATGTAATTACCAGGTATTAAAAATATAATTATTCCAAAGAGAGTCATATTTAAACAATTCCCTAGTGGTATTTTATTATATAGCCTGCCTCATTAGTCTAGTGGTCCTAAGCGCGACTGCTACGCCAGAGGTCCTGAGTTCGATCTATGAAATTCTCAGTAGCAGCTCGGAGTCTGGATTTGTTTTGGTTATCGGCAATAGGTTCGCTCCCTATTACATGGGACCTAAATATACCGGCGAACTCTGAGGTACATTAGTACACATCTGCCTAACCCTTCGGAGAATACAGGCGTGATTTTCTTTTCCTAAATAGTTGTTTTTATTGCAGGTGAACGGTATCGTGCTGCACGGGCGATGTCACCTGAACGCGTCCGCCATCATCAAGGGATTGGTGGGACCCATCTTCAAGATCATTTTGTTGAGGTATGAGACCATATGGGATTGTGTATTATTAGCTTAGTGAAGATCTTAGGAGGCCAAGTCATTTGTAGTAGTACTGTTATGTCTACATGCCAGCATGAATGGGTCCGCACGACCGGGGAAGTTCTACCCTCACACAGAATATCGACGTCAAGTAGCAGTATGCATACTGTTGCGTTTCATACGGTGAGTGTGGAGCGCCGAAGGCCCAACTGCTCCCTCAGTCCCATTTCTTTTCCTTTTCTCCGTCCCCTTCCTTCTCTCTTATTTCGTCACTTTCCTTCATAGACTCGGCAACGCATCTGCAACTACTTTGGTATTGCAAATATCCATGGGCGACGATGACTACTTACCATCAGGTAGTTCGCCACTCGTTTGCCGAGTTATCAAGGGTAACAACTTGGCTTCCAAATTCCATATTCCAGTCTATAAGTTCGAACTGCCTCATTAGTCTAGTGTTCCTAAGCGCGACTGCTACGCTTGAGGTCTTGGGTTCAATTCCCACGTCGAGCAAAGTGTTATTCGTGTTATTCTATGAAATTCTCAGTAGCAGCTCGGAGTTTGGATATGTGGCCGGTGAATAGGCTCGCCCCCTATTGCACGGGGCATAAACATACCGCCGAAGTGTGTGTGTACATTAGTAGATACAGCTCTACCTAACCCTTCGGGGAATACAGGCGTGATGGTATGTTAAAAGAAGATGTGGAGACAGAAGAATCGATATTCAAATGTCACCTCTTTCTAATAATATCAGAAGCTACGTATAATTGGGTGTATTACCATGGAGACGAATGGAGCGTTTTAAGTTTACGAATTGGGTGTTGAACATCATACGGTAACATCTACGTATTTATATAACACCTGTTTGTATAATTTCCCTTTGAGCATATGCCCCTATATGCTCAAAGGGAAATTATACAAATCTCGGGACAAACACTTACCACAACATGATGATAGATTTTGAACGATAAATTATATTTAGGTATTTCTGTACACACGGCTTTTAAAATCTAGCACGGCTTGATCGATTTGACAAATGTTACGCTTACCACTAACTATATTTGGATGGGTGTCCATTTAGGCAGCAGTCGAACATATAACCTTATCACTTCGGCTACTTAGTCACTACGGGTTCTTAGAAGCCTAAATGTCTGACATGGTGATTAAACTAACAAAATCTTTTGTCAATACAAATATAAACGCAGCCAAATTTCACTTTTAATACTTTCATACACTAGTACAAAACCAACTAAGTATATACCTACATCTATTTTATATTAAAGTCAAATATAAATTGATCCGATGCTGATACAAAATACAATGTTTTTAAGACGAATTCGTTTAATTCGTCTCGTCGACTTACTTAAGGATATAATTGGTATCGGCATCGTGTTTCGTTTCTCTGTTCAAATACTGTTTAAATCGAACAAATCACTGCTCTTCCATTAAGATGCAATCTTTGTAACGAATAACGCTCAATTGGCTACTGGAAGAGATATGGTGACGTGCCACAAAGGGCCGAGTAATATACGAGTGTAGGCCACATTAAACTGACGAAAGATTTGTAGCAGCCCTTCACACAGATGTACGGGAACTACCTACTAGAAAAGCCATATTGTTGTATTCTGTAAAGCCTTTCGCCGCCTTTAGAATAGTTCAGTAACCAATAACTGTTTTGGTAGCTAGGTATTCCTCTTTCACGTAGCACACTTATTTTCGGTAAAGTGGATATCCCGTCAAGCACTGACGATATAGCGCTATTTAATATTGACAATTTAGAATAGAATAGAATAGAATAATCTTTATTGTACACCATTAATAAGAAGCAACATTAATAAGGAAATGCTTAAGCTAAGGGTACAATGGCGGTCTTATCGCTAAAAGCGATATCTTCCAGACAACCTTTGGATGGACAGAAACAAAAAATGTGATAAAAATAAAAATAATTTAGCGTGAATTAAAGCTAGGTATTTCGTAAAATTTTGGCATATCAATATAACATTTTTTTGTTATAATTATAACAAATCAATCGTCATTGTACTTACGTACACACGGCTACACAGCAAACTCAGTTTAGACTGACTCCAACTCCAATTGTAATAGTTTTCCGTACAATTCAAGGCCAGCCTATACTGGTTTTGTATAGCTTGATGTGTAGCTGTGCGTACATATTTATATTGCAAGTCTTTATTTTACAAACGGAATTATACTTACTCGTAAATGATAACGTTATTAGCGTTCCTATCTACAATATTCAGTGAAGCTGCAATTCCCGAAAAACTAAATGAAATTAGAATTAGAACGCCTTTGGCTAAATTAGCAAACATTACACTTAAGGAAATCTAGGTTTTTAGGTTGCCTCTAATATCTTTCAGGTAATCATCATCGATCCATTTATTATCCCACTACTGGGCACGGATCTTCCCTCAGAGTGAGAAGAATTAAATTCACCATGCTAGCTTACCTACTGCGGGAAAAGAAACACACGAAAAACAATCAACAAAAACTACCTTCAAATTCAACCACGCTCAAAAAAAAAAAATGTCACATCCAGTGAGTCGACATCACGTCTTTCTCGAAACGATTCGTATTTATTATGTAGACGTCTTCTCATTTTGGGCTAACTCCAGCCCTTAACTGTGGCCTGATAGCTCTATTTATCTTCATCCCCTTTACGCATTAGGGAGGCGGTTGAGTGCAGCCAGTGGTAATAACGAAGAAAGTTTTACAAGTTTTCTTTATGATGAGCTATAAGAAGAAACATTGAGGTAATAAAAATCTCAATAAAAGTAACTCGTTTATTAATAAACATGACATACCATCGCGCTTTTATTCCGCGAAAGGTTAAGCAGAGGTGTAGTTTTTGATGCAAGATTTGGTATGTCCACCTTCGCTCATTTTAAGATTGGCAATGGGCTCGCCCGCAATTATATGTAATAGGGGGCGAGATTGATGCCACTAATCAGGCAAAAAATTTAACTGCTACCTATCTGCCAGCTGCTGCTGAAAATTTCACAGAGAAACCTAATAAGTAACAGTTTGCTTGACCTGGGAATTGAACTCACGCCAGACCTATCAAGCATTTTTTTTTAAACATCAGCTATAAGGAGCAGCTGCTTAGCTGTTTCGTGGGGAACTTTATAAACATTTTATTATATTAAACCTAGACTTGAAATAAATATCTGTGGATTAATGAAAACTTTTAAAAAGGCTGGTCCTTTACAGCGACGGGCTGAGAGAAGTGGAAGAAGAGTGGGGAGGCCTTTGCTCTAAAGACAACAAGCCCGTTTGGAAAAGGTCTACCCACTCTGCTGTTCCAGCTTGCGATAAATTGTCTCACTGTCCATAATATTTTCAGGCGGAAATCTGCACTAGAAGACGTCGCGGTCAAGCCACTGACTCCTGCGCAATTCCCCGTCGCGCTAGAAGAAGAGGTAAGATTTTTATTAAATAATTTACTTGATATTAACAAAGGAGGTGTTTTTGGATTCGTCTTGATTCAAAGAGTATCCGACGGTATATGGTGTAACAGAAAACTCAAAGCCCACTGGACGAATACAAAACAAACGATTTGTAAGTTTCTTAGGTACTAGTAGCGCCATCTATATTTTTGACGTAGTACTATTTATGTTTAAACATAAATAGTATTACGTCAATACTGCGACTATTTTCAATTCCAAATCACACGTCACCAAAAAGTTTTAAATAAAAACAAAAGTTTAAAAATTAAAACCCAAACACTACAACAAATTAAACTTCACCTATAATGATAATTTTATAACACAACAATAAGGTAAGTGTGAACGCTTGTATCACTAGCCTTAAGTCTAATTTAACTCTAAACTATGGAGAGTAGAAGAAAGGAGGACCGTCTTGTATGGGAGATTAGTCGAAAAAATGTCCACTTGTATACAGCAAATTATTGTTCCAACACTCACCGAACTAGCGCTAGTGTAGCAAGTGGAAATGATATGAATGTAGCAGTTATAAGCAGAGTGAAGTGTGCTGAGTTGAAAAATTTAACATTTCTCTTGACTTCTGTAGTTAAGAAATATACAGTATTTAAAATCTCAACTATTTACGTATTCAACTGTAATTTAATAAATAATAACCTATGAAACTCCTGAAATAAATTTTTTTTTTTTTTTTAATTCTTCCACTTGCTACTATAGCGCCACCTTAATTTGCTCCCTTTCAATGGACACTTTTTAATACACTGAGATGGTCCTCCTTTCTTCTACCCTCCATACTCTAAACACAAAACGTTAGCACAACACTACTTAGCCGCACTGTTGCTTTGTAAATCAAATTATGCATTTCGTGCTCTGCATTTTCAGAATGAAACTAAATACAGCCGACTAGGTATTAATACGTAGAATAATGTTTACCTAATTGTTATTACAAGTTACAAATCTAAAGACTGCAATGTGGCAATTGTGTTAGTATAGTGATTTTCCTCTCATTGTTGATACGACATTATTTAAAACTATATTGTTATTATTGCTCATGCCCGCGTTTATTAATTTGACTGAGGTTCCATTTCCTTCTGAAATTTTATCATTAAATATTTTCACGGTTTTAGGCGAAAATGAGTATTTTACATACTTCAGTATGTAAAATACTCATTTTCAGTTTCAGTATGTAAAATGAGTATTTTACATACTGAAGTATGTAAAATACTCATTTTCGCCTAAAACTACGCCTTATCTTGTCAGTCGAGCTATCGAGCTATCGAAAGCTGAACTGACAAGATAAGGTGTAGTTAACTAATACATGTGTGCGTGTAATTGTGTGTTGTACACCGTTAGGCGTAGTTTTAGCCGGCCTCACTTCTTTGTTCGCAAAGTTCCATCTTAACTTTTTATTTGATCTGAGACTGAACAATAGTAGTAAGAAAGAAAGAAAGAAAGAAAAATATTTAGTAGGTTATAGCGTTATAAGGATGAAACGCATGTAACCAAAAGAGTTATGAGTATGAATGTGGATGGTTGGAGGGGTAGAGGGAGACCAAATAAAAGATGGATGGATTGTGTGAAGGTATATATATGATGGAAAAGGGATTGAATGATGAGATGACAACTAACAGGGATGAATGGAAGAAAAGTACAGGCTGCGCCGACCTTAAATAAATTGGGAAAAGGGCAGGAAGATGATGATGATGATGAAAGCTTTAAATTGTTTTTTTATAACCTTACCGGGGTCTGTAGATTAGAAGGCTGTCACTGCACTAAATAATAGCAATTCCTACCTAGGTATTTAAAATTATATTCTACTAGCTGTGGTTCAAACACATGTGTGAGGTACATGTGGTGCGTGGTAAAAGTGCAATGAAAACCTAGTGAGACGATCATTGAACTGCCAAGGCAACGGTCTTGAGTTCGAATCCAAGGCACGCACCTCTGACTTTTCGGAGTCATGTGCGTACGAGTATTATTAATTAATTATCACGCGCTTAAACGATGAACGAAAACATCGTGAGGAAACCTGCATGCCTGAGAGATTTTCTTGATGGCGTGTGAAGTCTGCCAACCCGCAGTAGGCTAGCGTGGCGGAATATAGCCTAATCGCTCTCATTCTGAGAGATCCATGCCCAGCAGTGGGACATTGTAATAGGTTGATGATGATGAAATAATGATGATGAGCTGTGGTTCGCGGTTTTACTCGCATCCCAACGGACTTTATTTGGTATATCCTTCTTGAACGTTCCATCTTTCTGAATACCAAATAAGTATATTAGTATGAATGAAATGTCCACTTTTTATAGATCCCCAACGTTTCCAAACATGGCCAAAACTCATAAAATCCGCAAACAGTATGATAACAGACGTGGCGCCAACTGAACATGGTAATATTTGCATTACAATGTTCTCGAGGTAACCAGATAAGAACAGTCACTTTATTACTTTAGCTTCTACATACATACATACATTCAGTAGTAAGTAGTGTCTCACTGGCATGTCTACGTGCCTGTATGAATGGGTCCGCACGACCAGGGAAGTACTACCCTCCCACAGAATATCGACGTCAAGTACCAGTATGTATAGGTACTATTGCGTTTCGTACGGTGAGTTTAGAGCGCTGGAGGCCCAATTTCTCCCTCAGTCCCCTTCCTTCCCCTTTTCTCCTTTTCCTGTTACTCCTTTGGTATTGCAGATGTCCATGGGCAGCGTCGACTACTTACCATCAGGTAACTCACCTGCTCGTTTACCGAGTTATACCATAAAAAAAACATACACACGCCTTCGTCGCAGAAACTACAGAACGCCATTTGTTTTTCTTGCTACGTGGAGCGGTTGCGGCTCAGTGGCAACGACCGCGACCTACGAGTTGTAGGTCGTAGGTTCGAACTAACACAGACGCTTTACTTTGAGTAAATGATTATACCCCTTGAAAGGTCAACAGTTAATTAAAAATTACCTTGTATAGGCAAAATACCACACACTGATTTAGACATACCATCACGCCTGTATTCCCCGAAGGGTTAGGCAGTGGTGTGTGTCCACAGTTCACGGGTCTGTTTAGGTCACATGTAAAAGGGAGTGAGCCTATTGCCATTAACCGTGCACAAATCTAAACTCCGAGCAGACCAAGCTGCTACACAGAATTTTACAGAAAAACCAATAACACTTTACTTGACCTGTGAATCGAACCCAGGACCTCTAGCGTAGCAGTCACGCTTGATACCACTAATGAGGCAGTGATACTGATTTATGATATAATATAATTGATGCTGGGTAGGAGGTCCAGGGTTCGATTCCTGGGTGTTTGATTTTTCTGCTGGATAGTTTTCAGTAGCATCCCGGAGTTTGATCGCTATTTCATCTAATTTTTTGTTACATTATCTATTTCATAAAATAAATCATAAAACTAGTGAATTAACTTGAAGGGTAATTAATTAATTATACATAAGTATAACTCTACCTATCCTATCGTGGGATATAGACGTAATTATATTGTTTTCTTACCCTTACAATAACCACGTGCGATTAACACGTGCTTATGTTAAACTATGCAATTTTGTTTTTACATACCTAGGTATTAGCCGAGCAAATTCAGATGATTTGTTAAAAAAAAACCTGTATTCTTTTACATTCCGAAATAAAAACGTTGGAAGCCGAAAAATCGCATTTATTTACGTACATTAACATATTATAGAACCAGTATTTTAATATATGAGGAATTATTCTTACTCATATTAAAATGTGTTATATACTGACCTTGCGAATGTCGTCCGTCTCGCTCGCACTCACGGATATCAAGCCCCCAGAGATTTTCGAAGCGTTTTCCTAAGTGCCTCCCACGTACAAATTTAAACTCTAACATGTTACGTATAAAATTTATTATCGATTGCGTATTATATTTTTCAGTGTTTATCTTTTGAATTGATCCGAGAATGACGCAAGTGTAACTGTGATAGTAAAATAAATTGAACTTTGCGGTATGGAAAATATGATTCATTTTTCTGTGAAGCGTTGTGTTTAGTTTAGCCATTTACCAGTGGGTGTATACTAAATGTATTATCTGGCATTTTAGCAGTGTCATATTGAAAACAGTGTTAGTATTTAGTGCGATTTCGGAGACGAAGTATCGCTTGTCAGCTTAGTAACGTAACTGAACACTTTGCTCACAATATTGAACATACCTGCTTATTAAAACTGAATTTAAAAGTGATCAAGTGAACAGTGATAATAAATGCTAATTATCAACAACAGTGATAAGTTAAATAGTGTTTTTTTTTAAAGTGTCGTGTAACAGGTAAAATACCTAAATTGCAAATCGAAGGAGGATGTACTCATTTGTAATCAATATAAATAAATACACTTTAGGTGCATTTTTGTTTAAACAATATTCTAAAATATAAGTCTACAATATCTTGTAATATACCGGTACACTACAGAAAATAGATTGTAGAGTAAATGTAAAAGTGAATAATCATTTTGAGATATCAAAATTATTGATGAAAATGCTCTTGATTTTTTTTGTTAGTGTTGTTAGACTTTTTATGGAAGTTCTTGCGTCGTCGCGTCGCTTCCTCGGACTGAATTTTCTCTGAAAAAAGTTACAAAGGTTTACCTGGGAAATACCTATATACGTAGTTTAAGAGTAGGTACATATTTCCCCCATGAAACAGAGATTTAAATCATTTTACAAAACAGTTTTTATCACTAATATCAATGTTGAACAGACAATGTCAATAAAATGCGGGCAAATACCTTTGCATATTATTATAAAAAGTGTGAACTAAAATGTTTATAACATCAGTCTCTTAGAATAAGACTTGGAGTTAGGCTAAAGTCCACCACATACATTTCCCTTTATTTTATTTGGGAAAACAAACAATCGTACATTGTATATTATATCTAAATACACAGGTATATAGGTAAGCGCATAATTCACTACGTTTCCACATGTTACTACGTTATATTAGATACAGTTTTGGTAAGTTTAAATTAATACATAACAACAATAACATTTTTTCGTTACCTCTAAATCTAACAGTTAATAAATAACTATAAAATACATAATAGTTAAGAATTGACTGCCTCGTTGGTCTAGTGGTCCCAATCGCTACTGCTACGCTAGAGGTCTTGGGTTCGATCCCCAGGTCGAGCAAAGTGTTATTGAGTTTTTCTATGAAATTCTCAGTAGCAGCTCGGAGTCTGGATTTGTGTTCGGTGAATAGCAATAGGCTCGCCCCCTATTACATGGGACCCAAACATACCGGCGAACTGTGGGTGTACATTAAGTACCCCTCTGCCTAACCCTTCGGGGAATACAGGCGTGATGATATGTATGTTTTTGATTGCGCGTCCGGCCAAAATAAACGGTGTCCGGCTTGTCCGGCAGCAGGCGAGTCGACTGTCGACTATTTATGTATTTCAATAAAATTTAACAAGATTTATGTTAATCATCAAAAAAGCTTTATTTTACATAAAAAAATGTCATACAGCTATTAATACTGATACACCAAATCCTCAATAATGTAGGGTGTCCTTTTTACCCAAATGTCCGGCCAAAATGGCTGGTCTGTCCAGCTATTAGGTTTGGTATCTGGCAACCCTAGTTGCAAGCGTCCATAGACTACGGTAACTGCTTACCATCAGTCAAGCAGTAGGTACGGTCAGCAATGAAAGTTGCTGAATACCGCCAAGTTTTGAAAACAACACAGCACCAATACTTTTCAATAGATTCACTTAGGAAAAAAATGATGGTCCAGTATGTAGAAACACGTACTACTTACCACATCTCGGGTCAGTGAGTTTTGGATAGTAAATGTGTGTTCAGCAACTTTCATTGCTGACTGTACGCTTTTTTGCCACCATAGTGTATAAAAAAAACACACTAGCATAATTTGAATTAGTAAAACTTCACACGCCATTGTAGAAATCTCTCAGGGTTTTTAAGTTTCCTCATGGTGTTTTCCTGCACGGTATAAGCGAGTGATATAAGAGTAGACGAACATGATTGAAAAAGTTATAGAAGCGTGCCTTGGATTCGAACTGATGCGGCGGTAGCCTAATGGCTAGGGCGTTGGACTTGCGATCATGTGGTTGCCGGTTCGAAACTCACCCATTGCACTATTGACACGAACCCATTCGTAACATAAGCATTTAGCTTAACTAGGGTTTAACGATTACTAGTAATGTGAGACCCACATAGCTAGATCTTAAGTATTTAGGTATTAAAAAAAGTGACAGTTTGACAAATCTGCTTAAAAAAAAACAATATCATAATCACTGCGCTGTGACTATCAAACTGAAATTATAACGCCTTTGATAGATAGAAGATTCTCTAAATAAATATTGGGTATGTATTATCATTCAAAATAAGAGTGCCTCATTAGTCTATTGGTTCCAAGCTCGATTGCTACGATAGAGGTCCTAGGTTTGATTCCCAAGTCGAGCAAAGTGTTACTGAGTTTTTATATGAAATTCTCAGTACTACAACTCCAAGTCAAGATTTGTGCCCGGTTAATAAGAATAGCTCGCCCCCTATTACATGAAACCTAATCATACTGGCAAAATATGGGTATAGGTACATTAGTACAACTCTACCTAACCCTTCGGGGAATACAGGCGTGATGGTATATGACATCCGCTAAGAAAGGCATTGCGAATATTCCCACAGATTTGATAAGAACGAGATTAATACAAGTAGCACCCCAGGACAAAATCATATTTAATGCAAGATAATATATACACATAGCCTGCTCTATTGAGTCAATATCAATCATAAAACATATTAATTTACATAATATCGTTTTACATCGTGGGAGCAAACATTCTACTCTAACCCTGCGTTTCCACTGGCGACAAAACATGTTGCAAACATCTATCTAACTCGCTCTTACCCTCAAAGAATGAGTGGGATCGGTAGCTGTTTAAAACATGTTTTGTTGCCAGTGGAAACGCTGGGTTACAAGTAAGCCCTATAACTATTACTATAGACTTATAGACACAAAGCATATTTTTTTATGGGATAACTCGACAAACGAGCTGGCGAGCTACCTGATGGTAAGTAGTCATCGCCGCCCATGGACATCTGCAAAACCAAAGGAGTTGCAGATGCGTTGCTGAGGGAAATGGAAAGGGACTTAGGGAGGAATTGGGTCTCCGGCACTCCACACTCACCAAACGAAACGCGACAATATAATACTCCTACTACACGTCGATATTCTGTGGGAGGGTAGCACTTCCCATTCATGCTGGCATGTAGAAATGCCAGCGAGACAGTACTACTGCACTACACTTGAACCTGCGTACCTCCGCATAAGTTCACGGGACGCTTTAGCCACTAAGCTACCAAGACCACTGCCTGTGAGACCGAATTTCTCTTCAACAGTCAATTTGTTAAAGTGACGTCTATATATTTATTTTATTTATTAATTCTTTATGCACCGTTGGTACAAAGGCATTTTCTGCCAGTCAACCTTAGGGTGATGCAGAGATAAATACTGCAGTAGTGCACTCATAATACAAAGAGATACTAATTGATTCTAAACTTAATTATATGATATATATTAAATATATCTACATACAATACATAAAAAAAAATATAACAAAAAATTCGACCCGAGGATCTCTAAAGTAGCAGTCGCGCTTATCACTAGACATAATGACGTATTTTTTGTAAAAAGTTATTTGTAAACTAGCTGTGCTCGCGTCTTCGTCCGAAAGGAACAAACATTTCTAAAATAAAAGTAACCGAAGTTACTCCTTACATCAGCTATCTGCCAGTGCGAGTCCCGTCATAATCGGTCCAGCTGTTTCAGAGATTAACCGGCACAAGCAGACAGATATGTACTGTGTATACATCCATATGCATTTAGTAAAAAGGTCATTTTAATATTACCAACAGACACTCCCATTTTATTTTTTGTATAGATACCGGGCATTTCCTACAAGAATCCTTTGACATAAGCCATAATGTGGGATGCAGTTTTGACGCAATACTTATAATACTTATTAACCTATAGACATTATTATAAAAACTTGTCTAATGATCAAAGATCATATTATTATGCAAAATATTGTTCTGCGTCACTTAAATCGCAAAATGTTAGTTGAATAACTACTTATTGTTGATGGCAGTTTTAATGTTAGGATTTTCCCAAATATTAATAACACTAATATGCTACAACTAGTTATTAACCGAAAACGCAATAAACAGACATAGAGACAGTTACCGGATAAGATTATAATAATGATTAGAAAGTCCTGGGCGTCGGACTTGCGATCATGTGGTTACCGGTTCGAAACCCACCCATTACACTACCGACGTGAACCCACTCGTAATACAAGCATTTAGCTTAGCACGAGGGGTTAACAAGAATACTAGTAATGTGCGACCCACATTACTGGTAATCTTTATAGGTACTGTTTTTTACTCGGAGTTTTACTTCCCTAAGATTTTGTTGAGACTAATCTTACTCAGAGTTGTTACAACAATTTCATGGAAAAACCTAAAACAAACCTAAACCTGCTTGTCCCGGGAATCGAACCAGAGGCCTCCCACTCAGCAGTTCGCTAGACCAGTTAGAAGCTTGTAAATTTCTTGATAATAACATTTACCTATATATCTTTCTTTTTATATAAAAAACCATTGCTATTCGTTAGTCCCGCTAAAACTCAAAAACCGGCCAAGTGCGAGTCGGACTCGCGCACGGAGGATTCCGTATCATTACGATTTATGACGTATTAAAAAAAAACTATTTACTAGATCTCGTCCAAACCAATTTTCGGTGGGAGTTTACATGGTAATCTACATCATATATTTTTTTTAGTTTTATCGTCCTCTTATTTTAGAAGTTACAGGGGGGGGGACACACATTTTACCACTTTAAAAGTGTCTCTCGAGCAAAATATTCAGTTTATGACGTATTAAAAAAAAACTATTTACTAGATCTCGTTCAAACCAATTTTCGGTGGAAGTTTACATGGTAATGTACATCATGTATTTTTTTCAGTTTTATCGTTCTCTTATTTTAGAAGTTACAGGGGGGGGGACACACATTTTACCACTTTGGAAGTGTTTCTCGCGCAAACTATTCAGTTTAGAAAAAAATGATATTAGTAACCTCTATATCATTTTTGAAGACCTATCCATAGATACCCCAGACATATGGGTTTGATGAAAAAAAAAATTTTGAGTTTCAGTTCCAAGTATGGGGAACCCCCAAAATTTATTGTTCTTTTTCTATTTTTGTGTTAAAATCTTAATGCGGTTCATAGAATACCTACATCTGCTTACCAAGTTTCAACAGCATACTTCTTATAGTTTCGAAAAAAAAGGCTGTGACACGATCGGACAGACAGACAGACGGACATGACGAATCTATAAGGGTTCCGTTTTTTGCCATTTGGCTACGGAACCCTAAAAATGAATTCCTATTTCCCTTTGTCAAGCCATAATTTGAGAACGACTCTACTGATTTCTTTCTTTTCAACCGACTTCAAAAAGGAGGAGGTTCTCAATTCGTCTGTATGTTTTTTTTGTATGTTTGTTACGCGATTTCTCGGCCAATTGTGGATCGATTGATTGATTGTTGTTGTTTGGTAGGTCATACTTCAGAGGTGGTCCCGTTCAAATTACATCGAAATCGGTTGAGTAGTTTTAAAAATATTAACAAAAATCTAAAAATTGTTTACATCGATGATATTATCGTTTACTCCGAAACATCACTGTCTTATTGGAGCAGTGCGTTTAGTTGGCTAACAAGTACTCATAAAGAAAACTTTCCACTAAAAAATCAAAAATAAAATTACTTTTAACAGAAAAGTGAAACCGCCTTCAAAAAATAATAAAATAATTTTGTCTAAAACAGATTGGGAAGTCGGTGGCGAAAACAAAAAAAAACACTCAAATAGAAGTCACCGAGTCGGTGACTGTTTTAGACAACATTTTTTTTTTGAAGGCGGTTTTACTTTTTTGTTATTCTTGTTTTCTAATACATTGTAGAAGAAGAAGAAGGTTCTTGCTGAAACAAAACTTGCGCAGAAAATTGGTAAGATAGGACAACTTCTGTCAAGTCAGCGAGTAGAACAACATAGCACTGTTTGCTCTTGAATTAATTTGTTCTCAGGATTATGTGGGCTCGGTGTATTTACTTAGTTATCAGCTTCGGACCAGCGTTATCAGTCCCGATCCACGCAGACAGTCCGCGTGGGCGCCGCCGTTGTATCCTCCATGACCAGATTTAGATAACACAGCTTAAAAAAAAAAACTTTATTCGGAACCAAATTTTAAAAATAATGGATTTAAGGTCACATCAGTAGCTGTATATATAATCAAATTATAAATACATACATACTATATATACCTCTGTATATTTACCATTTAATAAAATTATAAAAGGCCGATATTTTGAATGTAAATAATGCGATATTTAATATTTCTAATTTTGCAAATCTATACTTCTATGAATCTTGTGAATACATACAAACTATATACATATACCTCTGTATATTTACCATTTCATAAAATTATAAAAGGCCGATATTTTGAATGTAAATAATGCGATATTTAATATTTCTAATTTCGATTATATACTTTGTTTTTGTTGTTTTGCAAATCTATACTTCTATGAATCTTGTGAATACATAATAGATTATTATTTGATATAGCAATTTCTGCTGTTATAAACCTAAAATTTATTTTAATTTGCAAAATACTAGAAAACATATAAATTTTGTGGCCAAAAGGAGACGGTCCGCTTTAAGCTTAAAGACCACAAAACAAACGACGCCCAATAAAAGTAATCTTAATGAAGGATCTTTTACTTTGTAAGTACAGACAAGTTCATATAAATCCTTCATAATAAATCATAACAGAAACATGAGACTCGGAACAAACATCTGTTACACACGTTTTTGTTTTGATGCGAACAAACAAAAAACTATCAGCGAAATAAGGTTGGATATTAAAATATATTTTTATATTAGGATATATATATAAGAATACATGCAGCGGAGATGAGAATGTTAAGGTGGATGTGTGGAGTTACTAGGAAGGATAAAATAAGGATTGAATTTATTAGAGCAAGTTGAAAGCGGCGCCAGTGTCAGAAAAGTTAAAAGGGAATCGTTTATCTTGGTATGGGCACGTGATGACGGGTGATGAAACGCATGCAACCAAAAGAGTTATGAGTATGAATGTGGAAGGATGGAGGGGTAGAGGGAAACCAAAGATGGATGGATTGTGTGAAGGTAGATATGAGGGAATTGAATGATGAGATGATGACTAACAGGGATGAATGGAAGAAAAGGACAGGCTACTCCGACCCCTAATAAACTGCACTTGAAGAGATCTCTCCACGGCCAGTTGCTGTAGCCTGATATATAGATATATATATAGATTCCTATATAGAAAAGCGACTGAAAGCTATTATTAGTTTTCCCTCGAAGTTAATGGTCAAATCAATGATTTTTGTATAGGTAAATCTAATCTTCAAAGGAAAAAAAAAAAACAGTGGGCCGCGACTAGGCGTCAAAGTATTCCTCGGCATCGCTGTCGTCTGGCATTGTTCCAAGAAGGCTGGCAGCACTGCCACGTTGAATGGCAATGCTTATACGCTCCCCTAGGAATAAGCCAGCCCTCTGATCACGCGAGGCGTCGACCAGTCTCCGAGATATTTCTTTGTGGAGAAGACGAGCACTCGGACCCCATGATCCGAGCGTTTCGACCCCAAACGGCTCAAATATATAGCTGCCCGACAGGTTGCTATATTTGCGCCGTTTGAGAGTCTCCGCGGCAGCAGCAGCAGCGCCAGCGCAGCCAGCTGGGAAGATGGGATGGAGCAAGGGTGTCGACACAAGTTGCATCCCACACCAAAGGCCTACCCATTTTCCAAGGCAGAAGCGACATACCATCTGGTCTCTTCCCATCGTCACGTGACAAGCCATTGGGTTCTAAAACAGCTGGTACTCCGGCGGTGGCAAGAGCACGACGGAGGATGTCGTTAATGCTGGCATGTCGTGCAATGCGGCCTGCACTCCTGCAACATGACAGGCCATGATATCCGAGGCTGTCGACAGCCTCGCCACAGTGACAGCGATGCGGGGCAACACCAGGAGCACCAAGACGAAGACAAGTAGCGAGCCGAAAAGTTGTGTCATCCAACATGGTCCCTATGTTGGATGAAGGAAGTGCCCGAAGCCAGAGACCTGATTCCCATTCACCCACAGCCACAAGACGAGCACGCTCCCCAGTATTGACTGACGTATTAAGCAGTTCTTTCCGCGTCAAACTGCAAAGCGACGCGTCCCATAGTCTCTGGGAAGATGGGATCAGGGGTTTTTCTTTTGGAATGTAAATAGTGTAAATATAAGATAAGACATTGGTACTAATTAATCTTCAAAGTATTATTAAACAAAAAAATGGTCACAATTGGTTAAAATTTAACCGGTTTAATTAAAACATTTTTGTCTATTTAACCGTTTAATACGACCTCGGCGAACGTTCCGCAACCAATGTTGGAAATGGATGTTCATAAAAAAGGCCAGGTTCCGAGCACCCTATACCGACGGTCTATACCGACGGTGATTAATGAATGTAGATGAAGCGAAAGCAGTGTGCCAGGATCGTGGCAAGTGTAAATCCATAGTCTCTGCCTACCCCCATGAAAAACAGGCGTGACAATATGTATGTATGTATCGTTTAATACAAAAAAAGTTAAGAAAACAAAAACATAAAATATAGAAGCATTATTAAGAACTTGCTATTTAAATTATATAATGACATTTATAAATCTTAAAATTTATTTGAATACGAAAAAAAAGTACAACTGTTGTTCTTCTACCTATACTTAATATTTTTTTTGGGAATACCACCTGCTAAGTGATTTTTTACTTCAACGAAATACACAGTCAATTTAAATAGTTGTAAAAACCCGGCACCAAAATATTAGAAACCTGTCTTACTAATGTATTATTTAAAATTGTGTACTGCTTATGATAAATTTATAAGGATACTAGTCGGTACCCGCGGTTTCACTCACGGCCGAAAATAATTTACTTATCGTTTCATTTTGATAGACGTCCATCAATACAACTGTGTAAACCTTATCCAATTACGGCAGTAATAGCCTCGTGATATGATCATAGGACTGCCATGTCAAAGGTCTCGAGTTCGAATTCAAGGCACGCACCTCTGACTTTTCTTAGTCATGTGCGTATTACTGAACTTAATTATCACGCGCTTATGCGATGAAGGAAAACATCGTGAGAAAACCTGCATGCTTGAGCGATTTGATCGATGGAGTGTGAAGTCTGCCAACCCGCAGTAGGCTAGCGTGGTGGACTACAGCCTAATCCCTCTCATTCTGAGAGGAGAACCGTGCCCAGCAGTGGAACAATGTATGGGTTGATGATAAATAAAGATCCTCATATTAGTGTTTCTTTAATAACTACTAGCTTTCCGCCCACGGCTTCGCCCGCGTGGTTTATTGGCTTTTCTATACTAAAATATGTATGTATTATACATATAAACCTTCCTCTTGAATCACTCTATCTATTAAACAAACCGCATCAAAATCCGTTGCGTAGTTTCAAAGATTTAAGCATACAAAGGGACATAGGGACAGAGAAAGCGACTTTGTTTTATACTATGTAGTGATACCCATTTTATTATAAAATGTTTGTAAAGATTGCTGACTTACACTAAAGCAAAATAATGTTGAGGTAACTTGTACTTAAAATGTCACCTCTAATCGACCTAAGTAATCGGGTCTCTTCTCTGTATAAAAAACCAATAATGACAGCATTATATATACAGGGTGATAATATTTTTAGTGATACCCCAGAGTGATATAATCTAGCTTCTTAGTCCTGGCTTTAATAAATAGGTCTTTAAGTTGAATCTAACCTTTCGATATCACGACGTACTAATTAATATCGTTAAAGGTAAACATCGTGAGATAATTATCCTTTTTTTGTTTACGGAGGAAATACTTCAAAAGGCGACCAGTCTTTGGGGATTAGGCCGGACAGTGTTGGATTCTCATCCCACTAAAACCATCCCGGTGGCCACCATCAGCACATGGAGGGGAAAATGTCCTCTTAATAGACCATCCCAGAATCTCCCTTGTGCAACATCTGTTAGGTAACCCTGAGATCGTAAGATAGTTTGCATGCTTGAAGAAGTCGCTCGATGGCGTGTGAAGTCTCCTAACCCGCACAAGGCCATCGGCACGTTGTATCTAGGACTAAAGCCTTAAGAAGATCCGTTTCCAGTAGGACAATAAATGGGGTAACAACTAGGTAACTATGCGTTCTTGATAGGATCTATCTATAATAGCGAGTTTAGGTATAATTTCCAAAGAAATCGAGTAAGGAATTTCTCAATTACACACAAACTCGTACCTATTTCTACGGTTTATTCATTTTGTCTTGAGCATTTACAACATATGAATATTTTTTCTATACAAAGTTATGTAGGTATACAGGGAGAAAGAGACATCGACGCAATACAGCTTACTATGAATTTATTATATGATTCTGGACCTGCGTTGAAATTTTTCGTCGGTTATTAAAAAAAATCTGCTGTTCCATACCTACATTTTGATCGTGTAGGTTGCATTTTTTTAGGAAAAAGCGGTTTTTTTTTTAACCAAAGAAAAATATCAACGCAAATTTGTCCAGAATCATGATCTGAATTCATAGTAAGCGGTTGTACATCGATGTCCCTACCACCCTGTATATAAATTAGATTATTTTTATGATCACAAAACCTAAGTTTTTTGCTTATGCTTAGTTACAGCTTAACCTAATACCTACCGGCATAACATTAAAATTACTTCGAACCAATGAACATAACCATTTTACCCCTGCTACTAGTGAAATAAAGTGACTGCAAAGTGAGTGTTAAAAGTGTGACTTTACCGACTGCAGCAAAGTGATGTAATAAAGTGATGACTGTGATGACTGAGGTGCGCACGCGGCGCCCCCTATCGGATCAATACTGTATACCATCAACATTTATAAGAACAATATGGCGGAGAACGCTATCATTCAAAAAGAGAAAGGTGAGTTCTATCAGTGTTCCATTTTCAAATGCTTCTTTTTTATGAGATAATGTACTCGTTAGCCTCACTCGAAAAAGTTTTTAATTACCAACCAATCGATGACCTCATTTTTCTCAAATCTAACCCAAAACAAAAAAAACATTTGAATGCCACGTTTATGGCTTTTATATTTAATCTGCTACTATGTTAAAAGTTTTAAGTAAAACAGCTGAGATAGAAAGACACCGATCTCACAAATGTGCACAAAAAGCAAGTTTTAATACGTAGGTAAACGATGACAGCTAAAACCGTTTCTCCTACAAAGAATAGATTTTTCAATCTTCAGATAACATATAACAAATAATAGTATTTATCAGATACTTATATCTTCTATCTCTACGCAAATTATTTCTACGAAAATTCGGTTGATGTATTACACCTGTATCTGATTCTATACAATATACTTACATATAATAAAATTGTTAGTGGCCGAAGTCTGTATACACGACTACACATCAAGCTATACAAAACCAGTATAGGCTCGCCTTGAATTGTGCGGAAAACCTTTACAATGGGAGGTCAGTCTAAGCTGGTTGCATATAGCTTGAGTTGTGTCTATAACCCCGCGTATCCAATGACGACAAAACATGTTGCAAACAGCTACTTATCCCACTCACTCTTTTGGAGTTAGATAGAGTTACCCTGCGTTCTCACTGCCGACAAAACATGTTGCAAACATCTATCTAATCTTATCTAACTCTCAAAGAGTGAATGGGATAGGTAGCTGTTTGCAACATGTTTTGTCGTCAGTAGAAATGCGGGGTTAGAAACATGTTTGCAACATGTTTTATAGTCAGTGGTTAGACTTGACGGCTTAAATATTATGTAGTTTGGCGTAAATTATTTGAGTTTGAATACCTTGAATTATTGTCATAAATTTGTTGTATGAATGCTTGCAAGCAAATGATGGGTCTTGTTTGAAAAAACTGACGGCAAGTTGTTTTAACTTAGAAGTTACCTACATAGTTTTTTAAAATATAAAAGTCTCGAAGTTGGTTATTGATTTTCATCCGATATCTATAAATAAAATACATTGCCGAATTCCAGCGTCGGTTAAAACCAGAACTTAATAATACAAACTTGATTCGTAAATCCCAAACCAAGGTTTTTTGTTTTTGTAGACGACAATATAAATTATTGTAAATCTATAGGTACTAATATGAGGACTGCCTCGTTACTCTAATGGTCCCAATCGCGATTGCTACGCTAAGGGTCTTGGGTTCGATCCCTAGGGCGAGCAAAGTGAAGGCAATAGGCTCGCCCCCTATTACATGGGACCCAAACATACCGGCGAACTGTGGGTGTACATTAAGTAGGTACACCTCTGCTTAACCCTTCGGGGAATACAGGCGTGATGGTATGTTATGTTATGTTATTATTCTTCTACTAAAATAGCTTTAAATGCATTTCATTCTTGACTGACACTTTTAGAAACAACAATAGACTAATGATATTCGTATATCAATCTTCATGGTATTGCAAAAATATCCAAACCATAGATAAGTTAAACAATAACACATGTTGCCGCTATTTATAGATCAGCTTTAGCGAATTTGCTAAAGATATAGACATAATCGATAAACAGAATGTTACACGTTATTAACGGATATCTCGTGATAAAGATACTTGTGTTGTGCTGAAAGCAAAACGGAATAAATTTGCGGATTCTTTCCGATGTTAGTTTATATGGGAGAGACAAAACTTAAACATTACGAGCAATACGGGCGAAGTCGGTGGTGGAAAAAAACTCCAACGAAATGCTTCGAGTTTTTTTTATTCTTGACTAGCGATCTGCCCACGGCTTCGTCCGCGTGGTTTCTCGGCATTTCGCTATTACATAGGTAATTATAAAGCTTTCTCTTGAATCACTCTATCTATTAACCCTTAATTTGGCAGGGCATCGGATTGTCTTATTTTATGAAATAATTTATATATACGAAGTCTTATGGTGATAACAGGTTCAGAAAAAATATTTAAAAAATTTATACATTTACAGGCTTTCAGGAAATCAATGTTCATCACAGTGAACACTGCCAAATCCGTAGACAAATACCACAAAATTTTAATGTTCACTGCCAAATTAGTGGTGTGAATAAACTAAACGATTTTATCAATAATTTTAATTATTTATTATCAAAATTTAAAATACCTTTTATTCCTGTGACAAAAAGGTCTCATGTTACATTGAATGCAATACACAGTGGTATTTTTTTTGTGAAAAATAATTTTGTATTTTTTTTAAATGAATGTTTATCACAGTGAACAACATCAAATTAAGGGTTAAAAAAAACGCATCAAAATCCGTTGCGTAGTTTTAAAGATCTAAGCATACATAGGAACAGACAGACAGCGGGAAGCGACTTTGTTTTATACTATGTAGTGATAGGCCTACGTTTGACCACCTGTTTTCTGATTTTTTATGGCAAATAGTTCCAAGTGCACGTATCTACACAAGTACCTAGTAGGTAGGTACTATTAATGCGATATTTTTAGGTGGTGAGGAAGGGAAGTTTTCAATGTAAATATCGGGATCTTTCATTCAATCACAAAATGATTCTAATAACACATTACGGTACGACCTCTGGTGGTTAAATAATAAATTGACCCTGAAATTGACTGCCTCGTTGGTCTAGTGGTCCCAATCGCGACTGCTACGCTAGAGGTCTTGGGTTCGATCCTCAGGTCGAGCAAAGTGTTATTGAGTTTTTCTATGAAATTCTCAGTAGCAGCTCGGAGTCTGGATTTGTGCCCGGTGAATGGCGATAGGCTCGCCCCCTATTACATGGGACCCAAACATACCGGCGAACTGTGGGTGTATATTAAGTACACCTCTGCCTAACCCTTCGAGGAATACAGGCTGGTATGTTATGACCCTGAAATTATCAAAAAATATTTATTACCATGAAATCTTCCTGAAATTAAGATACTTTTTGATGTTAACATACACATACCACAAACGGCACAATCGGGTAAACACAATAACAAAGTATTAACGCGCCGGGAATACAACCCGGAACTAGACCACATTAAACGCATCACAATACAGTGAATGCAGAAGGTGAACTTCGACCAAAAAAGGTGTAATAACAGTATGCATACCGTTAGGTTTCGTACGGCGGGTGTGCAGTGCCGGAGGCCCGATTCCTCCATCAGTCCTCTTCCTTATCCTTTTCTCCTTCCCCTCCCTTTTCCTTAAATAGGCTCGGCAACGTAACTGCAACTTCTTGCGTATTGCAAATTTCTCTAGAGTTGGCAACGCATCGTGATGTAAAGTGTAATAAATTTTATTTCACTATGCTACAGTTGATTTTCATAGAAAGCAGTAACTTTTAATGTATTCCATGATTGGTTAGGCTTATTGGCTCATCATCTTCTTAGGTTTTTCCGCTTCCAATCCAGTCATAATCGCCCGAATATTCGTTTTGCATGGAGCGCCTATTAATGTCATAATGATGTCTTCGTAGTATTCGATACATTGACTGACGGTTTTACGTGCTCTCGGAGGCATGGTGCGGTCTCGTCAAATGAATGGGCACCCATCCATAGCCTCACCGAAGTAAGCGCAACTTAACCTTTCAGATCGTTTGACCCTGGATCACAACAAAATGTAGGTATTTTATTTTTCTATGAAATTCTCAATAGCAGTTCAGTTTCGGTTTATGTCCGATTAATGGCAATAGGCTCGCTCCCTATTACAGGGGACCTAAACATGCTTCGGTGCACTGTTAATGTAAATTTGGACACTTCTGCCTCGAATCCTTTGAGGAATACAAGCGTAATGTTATGTTTCGTTTTTATCTGTTCTAATACCTTTCTTGTATTGCTACTATTTAAAGAAGGTGGCTGGCAGCGGATGGATGCGAGCTGCCCAAGACCGGGATGGTCGGCGCTCTTTGGGGGAGGCCTATGTTCAGCAGTGGACGGCAATAGGCTGACATGATGATGATGATGATGATTGCTACGAGTACCATCTCACTCGGCGTGTTTAGTGTACCTTCTGATCTATATCTGTCGTATGATGAGTCAGCGTAGTACACATGATGTTATGTAAACTTGTTAGTAAAACATTATTTATGTGATAATTGTGCGTAGCTATTACGAGATTCATACATTAGTTATTGAGATGTTTCACAGCAGATAATGTAGGTACCTATATACATACTGGATAGATAGATTTAATGGTTGATTTAATTTGCACTTAAAGTTGAATAATAATTTGAATTTTGAATAAAAATCAATACATATTGTCACGCCTGTCTCCCATGGGGGTAGGCAGAGACTATAGAATTCCAGTTGCTACGATCCTGGCACACCTCTTTCGCTTCATCTATGTTCATTAATCTCTTCATGCATGACCGTCGGTTTAGGGTGCTAAGAACCTGGCCTTTTTTAAGAAAACTACTACTTAACTACTATACTTATCGGAATTCATTTTCAAAATAAACTCATTGTCATCCACTACGTAGAGATGGAAGACGATTAAACTAGCAATTTTTTGTTAAATGCAATCTAAGCGTAATTAAATGACAATCGATTTGTCATTCTACAAAGATTCAATAGTCTTATTTAGTCATTATTCCATCAAGACTAAAGTACATTATCAATAATTGAGTCTGTGATTAGGAATCGATCCGTGACTAATACTAAATAGATTGTCTAGCGTTGGTAATTAATTTTGAAACAAAAAGCGACTAGAATATAGATAATGTCATCTGATAGAAGTAATTTTCACCTATCTACGTATTTAATATTCAAATTACTGTTTTCGGTATACATTCCAATTGGGTAATTAATAATGTAAAAAAAAATCTTTTGACTGCTTCATTAGTCTAGTGGTCCTAAGCGCGACTTCTACGCTAGAGGTGCAGGGTTCGATCCCCAGGACGAGCAATGGGTTTTTCTATGAAATTCTCAGTAGCAATTGGCTCGTTCCCGATGACATGGGACCTATATATACTGGCGAAATGTGGGTGTACATTGGTACACCTCTGCGTAACCTTTATTTTTTTTCTTTACACAGCAGCGTTTCCTACCTATTGTTTGTTTAGGTATTTAATTAAAACGATGAAGGAAAATCGAATTAGAAGTATTGCAAATACGTTAAAAATAAACATTGCTATGTAGTAAATATTACTCATTACTATATTAAACTTTGGCTTCAGTGTCATTAATTAAAGGTGTTATTTAACGTGGTTAATTAAGGAAAGCATATAATAATATTATTAAAGCGTTATATGTTATCTGCAACCATATCTAGGTCTAGGTTCAAGGTCATTGCTGAAAACCAGCGCTCGGTGTTGCTCTTATTGCAACTCTGTAGCATTTAAGCTGAGCATTGACCTTTTTTCGCACTGATTAGACGCACTTCCCTCCACAATATATATGAAATATTTTTCTTCGCAAAATTTTATTTTAAGTTTAACTTTTACATTTAATGGTTTATTGTTTGTTTGCTCTTAGATGTTGTTTTGTTTATAATGTTGGCATTGGCACTTGACAGATAATTATTAGTGTGGTCACGTGGGCAGGTGCCATTGTTTTATGTTTCATACTTTTATTTTTTTTGTTTCTCTGACACATCGGCTTTTGGTCCAAATGTCGTGCGTCAATTTGTGCGAAAATAAAAACTTTTCTTTCTCCTTTCTCTTTTCTATCTATAACCATAGGCGCCATTTATTTGACCTTGCGAAGCCGTTTTTCTTTAGATATAAGTTTTTAATTTTAAGTGATAGAAGTTTAAATTTCATGATGTTATTTATTTAATTAGGCTTTAAGGTTCAAAAAATAAATTTCTTTCTTTCTTTCTTTTCAACCTTCTGAAGAAAAAAAAACTTCTCCAAAAAACTCTTACCTAAGTACGATGGCCAGCACATCAAATTTATTCAGTTGATTTTGAACTTAATAATCAACATTTTAAAAATAGTTATTTGAAGAAACTATTGTCGTCGCGCTGCACCTCCTGTCTCTCCCCGTAAAGTGCGAAAAGGACAACTGCAGCTTAGGATGATTTTACCTACAAAAACCTTGACCAAAAGACGTTTCGTATTCTGCTGTTTTCTTCTTTAAAAGTGGATTGATCTAAACAATTTTAGAGGGAAAGCATGTCTATGCTTCTATTATTTTATTTTTTATTAAAAACTTTTCAAATTTGTCTAAATGTCGCCTGAACATGACGGTAAAAACGGGCTTTTTTTCGAGTTTTTGAATTGTCATATTTTCTTGTGAATTTTTGTTTCGGAAAAAAATGAAATAATAGGGGCCTGTATGAATTAGATCTAGATTTTTTGGAAAAATATCATTGTCCTAGAGTCATTATCTACGGAGAAAACAGCAGAATGCGTTTGTATGGAGAAAGGCTCACTAGAGTACCCTCTTAAGGTTTCAATGACAGTGTTGTATAACCGGTTTTGCCGGCGACTGTACATTGTGTTTAAGAATGGAATTCTGTCATTTATATACCGATATGGATTTCTTTGGGAGGGTATATTCTTCCCACTTGTCGGTGAAGTATAGTCTTGTATTTTTAATAACTCGCCACTCAAAATTCAGAAATAAATTATCTCCGAAACAGTTTCGGAAATCGGTGGCGAAAACTAAAGATCCAAATTCCTCATCATCATCATCATCAGCCCGTATTCGTCCACTGCTGGACGTAGGCCTCTTTAAGTGAACGCCACAGAGCCCGATTTTCAGGTCTTTTCATCCAGTTGCTGCCAGCTGTCTTCCGCAAGTCGTCACTTCACCTGGCCAGCGGGCTTCCTACACTACGTTTTCGTAGACGCGGTCTCCACTCAAGAACTCGCTTTGGAGATATCATTATCTTTCTTCACATATGAATTTTCTAATGAAAGAAAATTTTCTAGTGAAAGAAGAGAGCTCAGGCGGGGTTTGAACCTGCGTCTCTCTAGTTAAGTACACCAGACGCTTTGCCAACTAAGCTACCGAGACCACTACCTGTGATGTCGAATTTCTCTTCCACATTTTACGTCTTCAGGCGACGTCATTACGACGAATTGTCTTTCTTCTTGTATTTTTATGTATTTTGCATGCTAACATTAACTTAACATACCATTCCACCTGTATTCCACGAAGAGTTAGGCAGAGGAGTATTAATGTATACCCGGGGGCGAGCCTAATGCCATTAACCGGGCACAAATCCAGACTTCAAGCTGCTACTGAGAATTTCATAGAAAAACCCAATAACATTTTGCTCAACCTGGGGATCGAACCCAGCACCTCTAGCGTAGCAGTCGCGCTTAGGAACACTAGACTAATGAGGCAGTCAGATAAGATAATAAAGTTATTTTATTAGAAGGAAAAATTATACTCTCGTCACCTCAAAGACGTAAATTATACTCTCGTCACCTCAAAGACGTAAATTATACTCTCGTCACCTCAAAGACGTAAATTATACTCTCGTCACCTCAAAGACGTAAATTATACTCTCGTCACCTCAAAGACGTAAATTATACTCTCGTCACCTCAAAGACGTAAATTATACTCTCGTCACCTCAAAGACGTAAATTATACTCTCGTCACCTCAAAGACGCAAATTATACTCTCGTCACCTCAAAGACGTAAATTATACTCTCGTCACCTCAAAGACGCAAATTATACTCTCGTCACCTCAAAGACGTAAATTATACTCTCGTCACCTCAAAGACGCAAATTATACTCTCGTCACCTCAAAGACTTAAATTATACTCTCGTCACCTCAAAGACGTAAATTATACTCTTGTCACCTTAAAGACGTAAATTCAAAATGTGAAGGCAAATTTCAACCTGGCGGGTGGGACTCACGCTGGATTACTGGTCATAGCGTCTGGTGTATTTAACCAGAAGACGCAAGTTCGAATCTTCGCCCGCAGTCGAATTTTATCCTATTATGATTTGAAGGCTGACTGCCTCACACACAGACTGCCTCATTAGTCTTTTGGTCCTCAGCGCGACTGCTACGCTAGAGGTCTTGGGTTCGTTCCCAGGTCGAGAAAGTGTTATTGGGTTTTTCTATGAATTTCTCAGTAGCAGCTCGGAGTCTGGATTTGTGCCCAGTTAATAACAATAGGCTCGGCCCCTATTATGTGGGACCTAAACATACCGGCGAAGTGTGGGTATACATTAGTACACCTCTGCCTAACCCTTTGGAGAATACAGGCGTGATGGTATGTTATGATTTGAAAGCTTTTTTACTTTTTGCGACTACAACGTTACCGTATCGCTTTTGTGCCGCAACGGTATCGTTATTGTATCGTTATCGAATCGCCCCACACTGACCAAATCTATGCACCTGTGTAGGTGGCTATTATGTACGTTATCACGTATGTTTTACATGGCCAGCTTATAGAAACATTTGTGTAAACATCAGCACGCTCCGTTTGTTATAGGTACATTATATTGTGGAAAATTATAGTGTTACCAATATTAGTTGGTGTCATTGTGTACCACAACGTGGGTTTTCAAAAATATACAGTCGGAATTGAATTTGAAGCGGCCTCGGACTTGCGATCATGTGGTTGCCGCTTCTAAACCCACTCATTGCACTACCGACGTGAACCCACTCGTAACACAACCATTTAGCTTTAGTACGAGGTGTCAACAAGAATACCAAAAAAAGGAAAATTGCATACTGTACGCTTTCTAGTCGCCGAGTGTTTGCTTTAATTGAAAATCATTAATATCGTACGATACTCTTTGGATCAAGACAAATGCAAAAATACTGCATTTAATAAAATCGAGTATCAGTTTTGTTTGATATTTCTTTTATCATCCTTTTAAATGAATATTATTTTTGTTGCAGTCGGAGGACCGGTTCGCTGGCTACAAAGGTGTTCGAGACATCACCATAAAAAAGGTGAGGTGTACACTAAAATATTACATCTTTAATAATACTGTCTTGGAACATAATTTATAGATCTGAGATTAGGAATTAGCATTCAAAACATACCAAATCTGGTTTATTTTGCAACTTAATTTTTAATTTAAAATCTGTGGTGGAAACTACCTCATTTGCTTAGTGGTCCTAAGCGCGACTGCTACGGGGTTCGATTCTCAGGTCGAGAAGTGTTATTATTTTCTATAAAATTCTCAGTAGCAGCTTAGAGTTCGAATGTGTGACCGATGAATGGCAATAAGATCAACCCCTATTACATGGACCTAATCATACCGGCCAACAGGGGGTGTACATAGTAGGTACGCCTCTGCCCAACCCTTCGGGGAACCCAGGCGTGATGGTATTTAAAGTTTAAATATCTATTTTATTTATACACAAATTCAGGCTCCGAGCTGCTACTTAGAATTTCATAAAAAATCCCAATAACACTTTGCTTGACCGGGGAATCGAACTCAGGACCTCTAGAGTTGCAGTCGCACTTACGACAGCTAGATAATATTGTCAATGTGCAAGTGAGCTTAGATTCACTTGCGAGATTACTCGGCGTTTATTTCTGGAGATTGGATAGCCGCAATGCTCGGGCCATTTATTGGTTCTTAAATAGACCATATAATTTAAGGAGATATTACTGTTTATTTTTTTATAATATTTTAGCATTAAATAATGCGAAATGTTCACAAAGCTGTCATCGCCTGGAGACGTTAAATGTGGAAGAGAAATTCGACATCACAGGCAGTGGTCTCGGTAGCTTAGTTGGTAAAGCGTCTGGTGTACTTAACCAGAGGGACGCAGGTTCAAACTCTGCCTGAGGCCGAATTTTTCTTTCACTAGGAAATTTTCTTTCAATAGAAAATAACTTATTAAAAACCGATGCCGAGAAGTACTTTGACGCCTAGTTGCGCTCACTTTTTATGTTTTTTTTTATTTATGTAAATAGTGTAATGTATTTTAATTAATAATTGTAATGTAATGTATTTAAAAAAGGGCATCAAAAAACTTCTCTGCATCGCTATCAGCCGGGAGGGTACCCAGAAGAAGAGAAAAAAAAAACTGTCAAATTACACTGATATAGGTCCACATAATCCTTGTATTATATAGAAAACTAGCTTTCCGCCCACGGCTTCGCCCGCGTGGTTTCTCGGCTTTTCTGCATTTAATTTTTTCCCGTTTTTGCAACATTTTTCATTTATGCTCCGCTCCTATCGGTCTTAGCGTGATGATATATAGCCTTTAGCCTTCCTCGATAAATGGGCTATCTAACACTGAAAGAAGTAAACAAACAAACAAACTCTTCAGCTTTACAATATTAATAATAATATTATTAGTATAGATTCATATCATCATCATCATCAACCCATTACATTGTCCCACTTGTGGGCACGGGTCTCCTCTCAGTACGAGATGCATTAGGCTATAGTCCACCACGCTAGCCTACTGCGGGTTGGCAGACTTCACACGCCCTCAAGAAATCTCTCAGGCATGCAGGTTTCCTCACGATGTTTTCCTTCACCGTTTTAGCGCGTGATAATTAATTATTAATACGCACATGACTTCGAAAAGTCAGAGGTGCGTGCCTTGGATTCGAACTCGAGACCTTTGACTCGGCAGTCCAATGGTCATATCACTAGGCTATCACTGCACTTAGAGATTCATATCTTAGGGAGATATTTCTCATGTTCCAGGGTCCATCTGGTCTCGGCATCATGATAATCGAGGGTCGTCACACGGAGGCGGGGCGCGGCATCTTCGTGTCAGACCTTCAGGAAGGTAGTGCAGCTGAACAGGTGATTACAGAAAAAAAGTTTTTTTTTTGGACCTCATTTTATTGTACAGTCCAGCACACCAGGTTACACAAAACTGTCAAATTTCCCCAAATGATTTTAAACCTTAAGACGTTGATGATTAAGTTCAAAATCGACTGAGAAAACTCAACATTTTGTAGTAACCTGTGTTGCTGGCGACCATACCTAAAAGAGAAAAACACAGGTTCCAGAAAATTATAAATGCTTTAATACATACAAACATACATACATGTACACTCACGCCTTTTTCCCACAGGGGTAGGCAGAAACTATAGATTGCGACTTGCTACGACTCTTGCATATCTCTTTCGCTTCTTCCACATTCATACATCTTGTCATACACATGCGCCGGTTGCGAGTACTACGCACCTGACCTTAAATACTTTAATAATAATATTCTCTCCATATGCAAAGCAAGCGATACATGATCGTAGATTAAATGGAGTGATAGAAGGAGCAGTACACCCTGCCGTACCCTGGGATTCATATACCTAATTATGAAGAACAATTATTTTCCCGCGGCTTCGCTCCGTTGGATAAATAGAAAGAATTTAATCAATAACCAACAGAGATGATCTTTCTTTCTTTTGATCTACAGATAACAAAGCTGTTAAACTTTATCTCAGGACGTGTTCAATTAATTGAGATAAGATGTACCGCTGTTTTCAAGCTAGTAAAAACTAAATTAAAATCTATTCAATAGTTTTTGTGCCAACCCCTAACAAACACACAAAAGATAAGAATTGCGTTTGGGTTTTTTTGGGTTCGGAGGCGTTTAGGTATCTACCTACTCTAACCGAATGGTTTTATTTATATCTTCAATGTACGTACAGACAACAGGTTGCTTACAATTGACATTATTCTATTCTTCCTCCAATCCTAGGCTTTGTATGCCGCCAGCCTTAATTTTTGAAATTCGAGTCTGGAACAGAAATATGCTGAATTAAATACTCTTTTTCATACGTTTAGTTTTGGGTGCAATAACCACTAGAGCTAGCGAACTAACGACCTTACAAACTATTATATACTATATATTTTCAGGGTTCCATACCCAAAGGGTATAAACGGGACCCTATTACTAAGACTCCGCTGTCCGTCTGTCTGTCTGTCCGTCTTCTAGTCTCTGTCAGGCTGTATCTCCTGAACCGTTATATTTATACAGTTGAAATTTTCACAGATTTTGTATTTCTGTTACCGCTATAAATAACAACAAATACTAAACTACATAATAAAATAAATCTCTTTTTAAAATAAAATAAAACGCGTTCTTATTTAATACTCAATTTATTTATTTCATTCGTGCGCGAGTCCGACTCGCACTTGGCTGTTTTTTTTACATACTTATTAACTATGTCGTTTTCTAATTTCAGGGAGGGCTCCAGATCGGTGATATGCTCCTGGCAGTCAATAGAGACTCGTTACTAAACTGCAGCTATGATGCAGTAAGTATTCACACTTTCCTTCTAGGACATATTCTGTTCCATGAAAACTTACCAACAACTGCTACACTAGAGGTTTTGGGTCCCAGATCGAGCAGTGTTATGATATTCTCAGTAGCAGCTCGAAGTTTGGATTTGTGCCCGGTGAATGGCAATAGGCTCGCACCTTATTAAATGGGACCTAAACTCCCACGGCGAACAGTACATTAAATATACCTGTGCCTAACCCTTGGGGGAATACAGGCGTGACGGTAAGTTAAAATTCGGGTCATCTGGTTTGTTATAGCCTTCTTTGATAAAATAATCTATTCCTGTACTTGATAATCACCTATATTTCGAATGGTTTGACATCAATAAGGGTATTAGACAAGGATGTGTAGCGTCACCGTGGCTGTTCAACTTATTCATGGACAGTTGTCTGAAGGATTTGAAAGAGAGTGAATGTGGTTTAAGGATGAATGAGTTACTCGTCAAAATTATGCCGATGATCAAGTTATCCTTGCTCCATCGGAGGGGGAGTTACAGAAGATGGTAACAATTATGGACGGTGCTTTTAGGAGTAAGGGAATGAAAGTGAATGTAAGCAAGACAAAAGTGATGGTCTTTGAAAGGGATGAAGTTATGACAGCGTGCAATATTTTGATAGGTGGCGTAAGAGTAGAACAAGTGAAAGAGTTTGTATATCTGGGCTCTATGTTTTCTAGAGATGGTAAACATGAGAGTGACATTGAAAGGAGAGTGAGTGCTGGTAACCAGGTGAATGGGGCGCTACACACCTTCATGAATAGTCGGAAAATGTCCGAAAAGACACGGCTGGCTGTGATTGGGGGAGTGTTGGCGCCGACACGAATGTATGGTAGTGAAAGTTGGGTATGGCAGAAGAAACATGAAAGCAGAATAAATGCTGTAGAGATGAGAGCTTTGAGAAGTATGTGTGGTGTTACGCTAAAAGATAGAGTGAGAAACAGTGTGATAAGGGAGCGATGTGGAGTGAAAGAAGATGTAGTAACAAGGATTGAGAAAGGTATGTTAAGAAGGTTTGGTCATGTAGCGAGAATGGATGAACGGAGATTGACGAAACAAGTATATATGGTGAGTATGGATGGACGAGTTAGAAGGGGAAGACCTCGGCGAACGTACCGCAACCAAATTGCGGATGTTCTTAAAAAAGGCCAGGTTCCGAGCACCCTAAACCGACGGTCATGCATGAAGAGATTAATGAATGTAGATGAAGCGAAAGTAGTGTGCCAGGATCGTAGCAAGTGGAAATCTATAGTCTCTGCCTACCGCTATGGGAGACAGGCATGACAATATGTATGTATGTATGTAAAGTTCAAATAGGAAATGTCCTAACTCAGAGAATCATGGGCTTTTACAAGTCCAGACAGTAGTAGACTAGGGAGGGAGTAGAGCTAAGTGAGTTTTACAACGTAGGGTAATGTCTTAACTTCTAGTTGTCTTGTCCTAACTGACGGCACGCATACATCAGTCATCGTGTAGCTCAACCATTATTTAAGGAGCTCAACGACCCATCACTCGAAATACAGGTGAAAATCGAGTACCAAGAATTGGTAATTTATTTTATTTATGCATGTATATCATCATCAACCCATTACATTGTCCTACTGCTGGGCACGGGTCTCCTCTCAGAACGAGAGGGATTAGTAGTAGTAGTAGTCCACCACGCTAGCCTACTGCGGGTTGGCAGACTTCACATGCCGTCAAGAAAATCACTCAGGCATGCAGGTTTCCTCACGATGTTTTCCTTCACCGTTTAAGCGCGTGATAATTAATTATTAATACGCACATGACTTCGAAAAGACAGAGGTGCGTGCCTTGGATTCGAACTCGAGACCTTTGAGTTGGCAGTCCAATGGTCATATCACTAGGCTATCACTGCTATGCATGTATATGTCACCGCAAAATTGTAAACATCGTTAGATCATAATCTATCTTGCGAGATTGTTACCTGTCGATAGATTGTGAACCCCAATGTACTGTTTACAATTTAACGCATTTTTTTTCGGTAGATCATAATCTATCGAAGCGAAACCGTCAAATTGTGAAATGGCATGCAACGAATGGTTGAATACCATGTGCCCCGCCCCGCCTCTATTTGGTTGTCAGTTTGTTGATTGTCGAATGTTATTACGTTTTCTATTTGTTTTTTTTTTTAATTCGATTTGGTTCTATGGCACTCGCCGGCCGCTGCCTACAAATAGCGGGGTCATTATTCTATACTTACTATGTAAAGATATTTTGATGTTATTGTCATTGTTCCACCAGGCGGCAGCCAAGCTTAAGCAGACGGAAGGCGTGGTGATCCTGACAGTATGTACCCCTAACCTGAAGGAGGGGGACAAGGGGGACGAGTCCCCCGCCGCGGCCACCACCCCGGGGACACCTGCGGCCGGTTCGTACAAACTATGTTACGGACACACAAATAATAAATGATATTTATTTCTGTAAATACACTAGCCTGCAAAATACAACTACCGAAGAAGTTCGAGATTTAAAATAAAAAACTGTTTATAGCAAACTTTAAAGCTACTTACTTTTTCAAGTCGTTTTTATTTCGAAAGTTTTTCTTGTGTAAGTACCAACATACTTAAAAAGTTAATGCAATTTTAAAAGTGTTGTTTGTAGTAGCATGTCTACATGCTAGCAGACCCTCCCACAGAATATTGACGTCAAGTAGCAGTATGTATACTGTTGCGTTTCGTACGGTGACCTTGGAGCGCCGGAGGCCTAATTTCTCCCTCAGTCGGGTAGGGAAGGACAAAAGAGAAGGGAGAAGGAATCTCCCTTCTCTTTTGTCCTTCCCTACCCTTTTCCAACGCATCTGCAATTCCTTTGGTATTGCAGATATCCATGGACGGCGATGACTTCTTATCGTCAGGTGGCTCGCCTGCTCGAGTTATACAATAAAAAAAACTGCATTCCCGCGTACATCCTTAATATAACACTGGCATTTTACAGCTAGAAGCAGCCAGCCAGCCAGCTAGAAAACTACTGTGAAACTTAATGTGAAATCTGTAAATTTTCGATAAAAATGTACTACAGTGAAAAATTTTAGTTGACGTCGCATTTCCTACTGCATTGATCCTAGAATAACAAAAAAAAAATCATTAGCACCCCAAGTGAAATGAGCCGCCTTCATTGCAGGCGCGAGCGCAACGTCGCGCCCGGCCAGTCGCGGCGCGGACGCGAGCCGACCACAGACGCCGAGACCTGTGCCCTCACCTGTTAAAGGTAAACTTGTGAAGCAAACTACTTATAGATAGATACTGCTTGAACATAACATACCATCACGCCTGTATTCCCCGACGGGGAACGGAAGAAAAAAAACAAAACCCAATAACACTTGAAGCGGCGGTAGCCTAATGACTAGGGCGTTGGACTGGCGATCATGTGGTTGCCTGTATGAAACTCACCCATTGCACTAACGACGTGAACCCACTCGTAACACAAGCATTTAGCTAAGAGCGAGGGGTTAAAAGGGTAGGTACTCTATTGAGCATTTCTGCATACAAACGTATTCTGGTGTTTTCTTCGTAGATAATTGCTCTAGAGCAATGATATTCACAAGAAAATATGTCAATTCAAAAACTCGAAAAAAGGCCCGTTTTTACCATCATTTTTTTCAGGCGAGTATCAGAGAAATTTGAAAAGTTTTTAACAAAAAATAAAATAATAGAAGCATAGACACGCTTTTCCTCTAAATTTTGATATATGAATTGTTTAGATTAATCCACTTTTGAAGAAGAAAACAGCTGAATACGAGACTTCTTTTGGTCAAGGTTTTTGTAGCTAAAAGCATCCTAAGCTGCTGTTGTCCTTTTCGCACTTTACGGGGAGAGACTGGAGGTGCAGCGCGACGGCAATAGTTTCTTCAAATACCTATTTTTCAATTTCCTTAGGACTAGAGTCCCCTCTTAACAAGATTATTAGTAATGTGCAACCCACATTGCTAGTAAGCTTTAAAAAAAACTTGCTGCTTAACCCATAAGAACTTATTCATGGTAAATAGCTCTTTAAAAACCACCATGATAATAAAGTGTTATTAGATTTTTCTATGAAATTTTCAGTGGCAGCTCGGAGTCTGGATTTGTGCCCGGTTAATGGCAATAGGCTCGCCCCCTATTACATGGGACCTAAACATACCGGCTAAGTGTGGGTGTACATTAGTACACCTCTGCTTAACCCTTCGGGGAATGCAGGCGTGATGGTATGATAAGTTATGTCATGATAATAATCAGCCCCCCCCCCCCTTGTTCAGTGGAGCCCCCACCAGACCCATCCACGGCCCCGGTGGTCCCCAACGTGGACACTATCATAGAAATCAACTCCAACAACGAGGCGCTGGGAGTTGTTCTACTGGGGGGCAGCGATACCTTGATCAATGTGAGTACCATCAACAGATACACACACTGGTAGCCCGACTTATACAAGGACTCGAAATAAAGGTGAAAATCGAGTACACAGAAACGGTTACTTTACTTTAATTATGCATGTATATGTTAAGTACACACATGTAAACCTTTCTCTTGAATCACTCTATCTTTTACTGAAAACTGCATTAAAATCCGTTGCGTAGTTTTATACCTAGTAAAGATATTTTTAACCCCCGAGCGACGCAAAAACGACGGGGTGTTATTATTAAGCCCCGACGCAAAAACGACGGGGTAATAAGTTTGACGTGTCTGTGTGTGTGTCTGTCTGTACCATCGTAGCTCCCGAACGGATAAACCGATTTTGATTTAGTTTTTTTTGTTTGTAAGGTGAATTAGTCGGGAGTGTTCTTGCTTTGTTTGATGAAAATCGGTCGAGATATAATTGTCAATTGTCGGGGGTTTCTTAAATTTTTTTTTTTTTGTATATGCGAATCACAAAACACGTGTCTAGTAGTTTTAGGTAAAGAATCTATGTACATCAATAAATTTCAAAACTGTATCTTGAAAAATTTCAAAGTTATAAGCTTGTTAAGTTATCTGGTTGTCTGACGCATCAATCTGTTGACTGAAGGGGTTGTTTTACCCCCCACCCTGCTGTGCGCCCGCGGCTTGTGCCGCTATGACCAGCGACCTGTGTTGTGCGCGTATGATTGCGGATAGGCACTTAGTATAGATACTTAAAATTTCTGGGATAAAAATATGACATGCTGTAAAATTATTGGAATCGATTCAGTTACTTATTCTGAAAAAACTTAATTTAAATATAATGTTGTATAGGCTGAGCCACTGCCACAAATACAGGTGCAGTCACCATCAAATATATCGGAGCAAACAAATTGTTCATAATTATCTGAGCAACTATAGAAATTAAACCATATCTCAGCGACACAGAGGATGTTTTAATGAAATGATATTTATTTCTGTAAATAGATCTTTTCAGGAAACTTTTACAAGTCGATTTTTTACATTTTTCTTTAACTAGATGGCGCCTACGTTTCCTATCTGACGACCTCTGAGAAGAAACGTCGAAACAAACTCAGAGAATCATGGTCTCTTTTAAAGTCCAGACAATAGTTGTTGTTAGATATGCGAGTTTAACAATGTAGGGCAAAATCTGAACAGGCCTTTTGAAGAAAGAGCCATAGCAGCTTTGAGTTGACCTGTCCTAACTGACGGCACGCATACATCAGTCATCGTGTAGCTCAACCATTTTATAGGGAGCTCAACGACCCGTCGCACAACGATACCAGATCAGCAGGACATTTGTGTAGGTCATGTGAAATACTCAAAACTGTCAGAGAAGTTTATTATACATCTGATGATCATACATCTTATGATCTCATTTAGAATGAACACTACACACGGCAGCTGTCATTCTGACATGTATTTATTCCCATTGAGATTAAGTTTTATTTCTCTAGTTGCTCAGATAATTATGAACAGTCTGCTCGCTCCGATATATTTTATGGTGACTGTACTTGTAGGTTCCATTGCCCACTTAAACGAATTATGTCATACAGATTTTTGGATAGATGGATGCTTTGAAAGTCCAGTTCAAGTTCAAATGTTTTTATTTCAAATAGCTTTGACCCGGCGTCCAACTGACGACAAAACATGTTGCAAATATGTATCTAACTCTATCTTACTTTCAAAGAGTGATAGTGGTAGCTGTTTGCGACATGTTCTGTTCCATTATTTATCGATGACGAAGTTAGCTTAATCCGAAATGTATGGATTTGACATAATTTCATCACGTGACATATCGAAAGGTTATGGAAATTCCATACATTTCAGATTTATCTAACTTCATTATTGATATGGAAATGTGACATTATCGACTAACATTTTTATTAAATTAATATAAATGGCACTGTATAATTAACTAACCATACTTCAGCATATTTTTAGAACATGACCCTGAACTTGACAATGACCCTGACCTTGATAATTTACTCTTGTAGGGAGCGACAGCAATCATTCTAGATATATACAAGAACGGCGCGATCGCGAAGGACGGTCGGCTGAAGGTCGGAGACCAGATCCTCGAGTGCAACGGAGTCCGCATCAACAAGGAAATGGCGCACGAGAGACTATGTCTCACCATCAAACAGAAAACTGCTAAGGTATGCGATATTCTTTTACCTTTTATTCAGGTTGGAAGTGAATGTTATAGGAATAGTGTAGGCAATATATAGATATAAAATATACTTAAATTAAATTATCAATATATGTATCTACAACTCCCTCTCTCGTACTGTACCGTGCTGTGCCCATCAGGGTCCATTATTGATCCTTAGTTTTAAGCTTACCATCTGTTTCAATTTATATGTTCATCATGGAATGCAATAAAGAATTGAATGGAATTGAAGTGACATCACAAAATAATCAGTAACACGGCTACTTTCCGTTCCTCCCTCTGTTCGATACTTTACTGCCCTTTCCAATGTGCTAAATTAGTAATATATATAGGGTGGAATAAACATCGACGCACAACCGCTTACTCTGAATTCAGTACATTATTTTTGAAGTTTGCTTTGAATTTTTTTGTCGGTTATTAAAAAAAACAGCTGTTCTATTACATTTTGACCGATTATTTCCCTCCAAAATTAGGCACATACCCTAAAATGATCGTGCTTTTATTCCAGCTAAAACTAACCGTGCACCGTCCTGAGCCGCTGAAGTACGAGGAGGTGGAGGTGGACCTGGCGCGCAAGCCCGGGCGCGCGCTCGGCCTCACGTGCGTGGCGCCCGCGCTCGCGCCCGCCGCATACCTCGGGCAACTCGTGAGTATTCCCTGATACATAACAATACGCGCTGAGGTTCTGACTCCAAGGACCAAGCTTTATATGACGTCGTACATACATACATAATATTGTCATGCCTGTCCCATGGGGGGAGACAGAGACTATAGATTTCCACTTGTTACGATCCTGGCACACTAAAGTAGTGTGCCGCTTCATCTTCATAAATAATTAAATGACAAACTCACCATATGTTATATAACTGTAATCTATCTAGTCTAATAAGATAATTCGACAATAATTTTATTTGTAATATTAAGAAAGTCGTTGTCGTCGTCGATGAATAAATAAATAAAATCATCAGTTTTGTAAATAAATTTACTGGTCACGTCTCTTGGATGAATAACAATTGTTGGAAACAAAAAATCCTGAACGTATACATTAAACGCATTCAAGGGATTCTTTTCCATATTACAGCTTCCCGGTACTCCCGCAGACTTGGACGGTCGTATCCAGCGCGGTGACTTTTTGGTTGCAGTGGACGGCAAAGACGTTTTTTCCACCGACCTGATGGTCCCAGCCACTGCGCTCAAGCTGTGCGCCAATAAAGTCACCGTCAAAGTGAAACGGTTCAAGACAGTTAGGTAATTTAGTTACGTCTGTAAGACAAGTTTTGGTGTCACCGTTTTGCGGATCAAAGGACCAGAAATTTGGGGGTCTGAGGACTAAGTGACAGGTTATAAAGGTGATAAAGACGCTGAAATGATTGACGTATCAAAAAAAATGGTGAGATGATTAAAGTATCAGAAAAATCAGACAAAATCTGAGTTGTGAATGAGAAATTGAAGGTAACCAGTGGAACTTAGGTTAGTTTATTAAAGAATTTTACAATTCTGCCAAATGACGATGTAATGGAAAATAAAACTCGCTTTTTAAAAATAAAGCATAATAAGAAATTTTTCAATATCTTTTGAGTGAATGCGATTAATATAAGAGAAAATGAATTTGGGAATGTCCATGAATTAGTATAATAGTAAGGTGTGAAAAATGGTACATTGGTAATTGCGTGGCTCTCGTATTCAAGAAGATGATGTTATTATAATATCATCTAGTCACGACACAAAAGTCAGGACAAGTGGAGAAGACAAATTAAAAGGTTTACAGAAGATGACATCCAAATTCTTGAACAATATGTTCTTCCATTTATTCCTATAGACTAAGAGCCATTGAACATAATTATTATATTTTTAGAAGTAACTTTGGCGTATTATTCTTAGTAGCCTAAACATTGTTTATAGTTTCACAGTTTTATTCAGTGAGATTAATTGAAGTTAATGTAAAAAACCAATAGTTTTAAATGCAAATGCTATAGGTTAATTGTGCATTAATTGAAACTCGAATATACGTGACACTCGAACACCAATATAACAGTGTAAAATATTTAACTGTGACACCAAAACTAGAATAATTGTTACAAAACGACATTTTGCAGATTGAAATTCAAAATATCTTCCAACCAGTTTAAGATGATTAAATTTCGTTGCAAATGTATCGCAGGACCAGATTTTACAAATATATATTTTACGTGACTCTAAAATTATTACGATGAATTTTCATACCAAGGGCATTTCGCATATTAATTTGATCTGCAATAATGTCTCAATATAACTTAGAATATAATCTAGGCCAAATTTAATACCTAGTGGTTACCCAGTAGTTAACATCGGGTGTTGACAAGTGATTAGACAATAAAATTACACTCATTCGATACTTTTATTTTCACTCATTTTAAATCGATTTAGATTCGATTTTAGAAATTCCTTTTAATATTATCTGAAGTTCCACAGTTTATTATTTTAACTTTCATATTTTGTTACCACAACATTTAATATACAGTTATTGTAGAATTTATCCATCGTTACCTAAAATGATTTTGTGTTACTAGTTGAAATACTAAACAATTTTATTTAATGTAGTATCGTTAAATTTAATTATCTAAATATAAATATTTAAGTAATTGGAACACTCAATTGTTAACAGTTAATAGTTTCTTTGTTACGATGATATTTTTTTATATAAAGCTTTCAAAAAGTAGGAATCAAATGCCATATATTTACTCTGAAATAAGTTATGCTTAATGCTAAGATTATTTGAGATTTAGATTTAATTTGCTAAGGCCGATAAAACCCTTGGTTTGTAGCTTAAAATACATCTCAGTATTTTAGATTTGCAACTTTTAAGTACATTTTTTAAATTACAAATAATTTACTGTAGTATTTAGAAAAAAAAAGCAAAGCTATTATTTTATGCTATGATTTGATAAAATGTACGAATAATTATTTTGTTCTGAACAATAAATAAATAAACAGAATAGTATATACAAGTGCCACTTATTGCATAAACACACGACACTAATCAGGAAGTAAATAGAGTATGAAATAATGAAAAGTACATAATAATCTAGTCGTAAAAATGTAAACGTTGTATAAGTTGCCTTTTAGCGTAGGCTTCTCCACTAACGTCGCTAGAAGCTAGAGTCTTAGTACTTTAAGTACCAAAATAGGACTAGGTGACGCACTTAGTACTGACACGACTGTAAAAGCCTTGTCACAAAAGCAACAAAATTAGGGAAAAATAGAAAAAAAACGAGTAAATAAAATTGTAAAAGAAAGTAACAAAAAACTTTTTTATTTGTTGTCTTTGTGGTAAGGGACACATCAAACAAAAGGTGGATTTTAATTGACGGTCATAATAATAGTTGTAAGAAAATAATGCTGTTAATTAAATTGTTAAGGAAACCAGTGAAATCGTCAGGGACTGTCAAAAGATCTAAAATCAGTTTTAACAATATGTAAATAAAATTCTAAATGAAATGGCAATTTTATTACTTAACTTAATACTTTTAGTGAATGCTGTAATATCGATTGCGAAGACAGAGGATCGAGAGGTGTGGATTGCTTCGTTGGAATGTTCAACATAATATTCCAACTAAATAAGTCCCACCTTTTGCTTGACGTGAAATTTAAGTCTTTATTGACTTAATTATGATGATAAAGCTACTTTACTTTGAAATGAAATACTTTTTTTGTTTCATTTCAGTGTAAAGTTGTAAAAAGCTTGTGGGAACACCGTCATATTTTTTTGTACAAAACTGCAAATAATTTTTAAAATAATTGTTTAAGTACGTATATTATTTCTGTATAATCATAATGAATCACTATCATCATCATCCTATACTCGTTTACTGCTGGATGTAGGCCCCTCCAAATGAACGTCTCAGAGCCCGATCTTCCGCTTTCCTCATCCAGTCATGAACTTTAGTAACAATTATTTTTTAATTATTAGATAATAATATTACGTAGAACGTATTGTTTTGTATTCACGATAACATAACCGTCATAAAAACGGTGTTCAAAGCGTGTAAAATACTATAATTTATATTTGAACTTCGCCAATACTTAGCAATTTTTAAAATAAACGCGTAACTTGCGCCTTTTTATATAAAAGTAAAATTTTAAATAATGCATTTAAATAATGGATGGATTGCGTAGCATAATTCTAAATCATTGTAAAGTGTATAAAGTACGTATTTTCCCTTTAAATAACTACATTAGAACAAAAGTACTGTAGGTAAGTCATATATTAGTGGATTTATTGTTTCGGTACACAAGGACCAAAAACTTTATTAAGTACTCATTCACGGTTGAATTGACTAATTTTGATTGAAAGTTTGTATTCAGAGTGTGCAATTAGTGTCGAATGACTTAGTCCTATTGGTCCTTTTGTACTGAAATCATGAGAATTTTGTAGAATGGCCACACTTGTAGCTAACTTTATATTTAAAAGAACATTTACATTACTTATAACTATAAAGTAACATTGTGCCACGAAAATGCAACATTTTTTAATAAAAAATGATAGATCATCATCTTCATAAAAAATATACAGAACAAATTAAATATAAACATTATATTATTATGAAAAGCCGACGTTTAACAAATCCTAAAAAAAAATATTATTCGTTTATTATACAAAGTTGGAGTTTTATGTGTGAATAGATCTTTGTAAAAATAATGCAATTCCAATAAACAGGTGCTTCAAAGGTCTCAATTTCGGCCTTATTTACAAGGCAGTGGCATCAATTCACGGGTACATAACCTATGACGTAACTATTAATGGACCTTCAAATATTTTTATTTTATTTTTATGGCCCACATCAGCAAAAAGGTGTAATGCTATTTTTAAACCTATTTGAATAGTATTCCCTTAGATTTAAGTAGAAATTTGTGATCTTCATTATAAATATAAAATCCTTATAATTATTGTAAATTTTCTAATAATTATTAGAATAATCAAATTTACTGTCTTCTGTACTTATTTAATTTTATCCCTTTTCTCTGTCGTCTAAGATTCGCCTTGATAAAGTAATTTTAAACTTTATTGTAATGAAGTTTAGGTGTATATTAGAATAGTCTCGGTTTGACTAGACTTGATCTAGCGTAGGGTTTTAAGATTTTATTGTTGGAGTTTACTAATGTATCGTGAACAGAAATTGTATGAGATAGTGATACTGTAATAAATTGTGCGCTTTTTTATTAAATTGTTTGATTTTGTTACCGTCCCTTTGCTGGGCACGGCATATTGTTCATCATTCAAGGTTACTTACATGGGTATCAGATATAATCTATACTAATATATAAATACGAGTATTATAAAGCTGAAGAGTGTGTTTGTTTGTTTGCTTGAACGCGCTAATCTCAGGAACTACGGGTCCGATTTGAAAAATTATTTCAGTGTCAGATAGCCCATTTATCGAAGAAGGCTATACGCTATATATCATTACGCTAAGACTAGTAGAAGCGGAGCATAAATTAAAAATGTTGCAAAAACGAGAAATATTTAAATGCAGAAAAGCCGAGAAACCACGCGGGCAAAGCCGTGGGCGGAAAGCTAGTTACTTATATAATAATAAGATATGAGATGCGAAGGAACAAAAAAACTCCAATATAAAAGCTTTTACAGTTTTTGGGGGCATTGAGAGGGGATGCTTTGTCCCTTTCGCACTAAACGAGTGTAAGTATAGAATTTGTATGGCGAACGCAGAGTGTGACGTAACAAAGTACGCTCTGCATATACATAGCATACATTTTAAAATGCTTATAGCTGTCTTATTTTGAACCGATTTTAATTTAGTTTTAACGGCTCTAAGTATAAAATATAAATATATATATATAAATAAATTGGCTATATTAGCCAACTAGTCTTTTATCTCCACTACAAGTGATGTCAGCATAAGAGCTGCAATGTAGGGAGTTCATTCTAAAACTTCTTTTGTGTCCTTGAGATACATTTTATCTCTATCTGTATTTATTTATGTTTCTTGTATTCATTCAATTCAATTCTTTATTCATAAACAATTTTTTTCATTGTGTTTGAACAACATAAAATTATTTATTTATTTGACATCTATTATTGAGATATATTAAAAAATACAATGAATATAATTTGAATCACTTTATTCGGGAACTTAACAGTAACTATATACACGGTTAAATGTTATAAAGTTATTTTGTTAACAAATGAATATTATGCAGATCTTAGTTATTTGTTCAAGAATCTACGTAGATAAGGGCTGTACACACCGAATCTTTTTTATTTATAGGTAAGTCATATTTCTACAAAATTGGGCCCTTATTAGTTTTTAAGTCTCTGTACTCGCTGTGGTATGTTTCGGAAGAAAGCAAGAAACAGTTAAAAGAATAATACTTTTATACAATAAAAGTCGACGAAAAAGTATGATTGTAATTTTGGACCTCATTTAAAAATTGAGAACTGCTTTGCATTTATTTTTAACCTTTTGAACGCCAGAGTATAAACGTATCGCAGTACCCCTGACGCCAGGCCACTTTTTCTGTCAAATTACACAAGGTAGTAAAAACACACTAAAGTAATGATTAAATTGTTTATTTCATAAAATGGGCGACGTATATTTTGTCATATATTTGTGACGTTGGCGTTCAGGGTAAGATTTAGTTTGTCACATATATGTGACAATGGCGTTCAAAAGGTTAAAGTCATTATCTTATACCAAATTTCCGGTGTGACGCCATTTTAATGTGATGCAATGACTAGACATTAACTTGAAGTAAGTACTTAAAATAACAGGTTGTGTCGTAACTATTAACTTATCTCATAATTATTTTATACATCACAAATTGTTCTGAGCAACAATTCTTAAGTTATTTTGGTAATTTGCTTACACATATTTAATAACAAGGCACTGGTAAAATCCATAAGTAAATTTAAAATTAGGACTAAGGTATACAGGGTGGAAGGGACATCGACGCACAACCGCTTACCACGAATTCAGTACATGATTCTGGACCTGCTGATATTTTTCGTCGGCTAGGAAAAAAAAAATCTGCTTTTTCATACAAAAGTGCAATACCTACACGGTCAAAATGTATGGAACAGCTGATTTTTTAAAACATATCCGACGAAAAATATCAACGCAACAGGGTCCAGAATCATGTACTGTATTCGTGGTAAGCTGATGTGCGTCGATGTCCCTTCCACCCTGTATAATCGCGTAAATAAAAACATTTTAGACTCCAATATTTGTGAATTTAGTAATTCCTAATTCAAAATGGTTAAAGAAAAATCTCTCCTCGACAGTCTCTCCTTGGGCACAAAAAAAATATGTTTTTGTTTTGTTTTTATAATGTTGACCTCAAAAATTTATAAAAATGTGACCCCAGAATGTTAGATGAGTACAACTTGCGAAAAACCAAAAATAAATTACTTTGGCGCCTAAAGAGAGACGATCAGCCTTACATAAATAAATAATGGGAACTTTATAATGTATATTGTGATCACACTTGAGCAGCAGCACGCATATTTTGCGTTAATGAACCATTAACTTTATTTACCTACAATTAATATTGGGTGTACCGTAGGGTTATCTACCTAAGTTTTGGGCCGTAAAAAAATATAAATTCTGGCAACATTTGTCTTAACTGCGAAAATGTACATTATATATTTTATCAGTTAATGGTTCATTCGATTTAATGAAAGCGCTCGGAAGTCATCTTGTTGATTTTCACAAAGAAATGAATTTTCTAATTAAAGAAAATTTCATCTTGTTGAGTCAATACTACAATAAAATAAATTACAAATTTAATCCCACGGTAAGCGAGCCTCATCAATCATTAACTTATCCTTAAAGCCTACTTTAAGTCCAAAGACAAAAGGATTATTTAAATCTTTCATTTACAACGTTAAAATAGATTGGTAAATAACATAATACCTAACCGTCCACTTATAATTAAGAAGTTTTTATATTTTTAACGTGTATACCAAAAATAATTATAGTCATTAAGTATCAGGAAGAAAAACGATTTTAATTTTTAGCAAAAATGTACATAATTCTTCTAAAAAAATTCCAGATTAAGTGTTTTTAACTTAATATGTTGTCTTAATATAAGAAAAAAACAAAAAGTTTGCGTTGTGATTCATAGTTATCATAATGAATATTTTAATATTTAAAGAAAAAACATAAATGTACCGTTTTTTTTACTATAAGTAACTTTTGGTAAAAACTTAAATAGTGGCTTCCCTTTAAAATCTTACAAAGGCACTGTCTTAAAATAAAATTATAATTTCTCGTTGGAATTTTTCTTGATAACCAAAGGCTTTAATCTACTTCGAAGTTTCACCAAGCGCTTGCTGACTTTTCCAGCGGAATTATTATTATTCGGAATCCTCAAATCCGGCATAGATTTACTTTCGTGAACTGGCAACTGTTCCGTGGATTTCGTCACGGTTCCATAGTACCTCGGCATACTGTAGTCTTCTTGGTACATCATGGCTGATTGCTGTTTAATACTCTGTAAACTTGTCTCTCCTTTGTACTCTGGCAAAGGAGGAACATCAGCAAAGAACCTTGGAAGATTGTTACTCTTTATAATTGGAGTATCTGGCAACTGGCTTAGCTTGAGTTCCTCAGTAGCAGACATCACTCCTACCATAGACTTGCTCTTGACCAATGGAGGCTTCTCGGGTGCCAAATGTTCCGGAATATTCAAGAACGAAGCGCTTCGATGCGGAACTCTTGATAACACTTTATTTAGTTTGTTAGGATCTATGTTCTTTAAGCTATCGACTCTGTTGAGGACAGGTCTGGACAATTTGCTGGCACTGTCAACTCTTTCCAAAGTCTTTGCACTGTTACTCCTTGGGAGATCATCTCCTCTCATCCTCAAGATGCCTTTAACGCTTTCTACTCTCGGCAAAGAGAACGGAGATGGTAGAGCCATTGAAGATACCGGATCGTATTGGTATATGTGACTGAGTGTAGTTATCTTAGTTTCATCTTTAATGGTGACAGTACTAGGTTTGATAACATCTTGTTTCATCACAGCTACATTCATAGTAAGACCTTCTTCTGTATCCTGGCTTCTTCTATCACTTTCCTCTTCTTCTTCAATCTTGAACATGTCGTGGTTAGCCAGGAGTTCATCTTTGAACATAATCTCGAAGTCAGTGACAGGTGAATTGATCTCGTCTTCGAAGTAGACCTTGCTTCTGTTCGGTCTGTCAGATAGGTAGTCTGGTTCGGATTTGGTCTCCAACTCGTCAAGTGAATCTGTGCTCTCCGTTTTTGATTTAAGCTCATGGTCATCTCTGAATATTAAAGATTTGGAGAACACCTGGAAATTAGAAAAAAAATGTGAATTTTCATATCCAGAATAAAATATTTAAAGGACAATGGCGAACTCCCAAACAATTTTTTGTTGCCAAAAATAAATACCATCATCAGGTATATCATAATCAGTGTTTCTCTACTTTTTAAATATATTTGCTTAGTTATTATGCCTATTGAATTGCAAAATATTGCACATTTTTTATTTTTATTTTTATTTTTTCAAAATGGCGAAACGATACGAAACGTAACAGTTGTCAGTGAGCCGATTGACAGGTGACGTACGGATGACACGTTGTTGTCGCCATACTAGATTCAAGGTTAGAATTATTAATGTGTTTTCTTTGTTTTTTTACAACTAAAACGGTTGTCTTCTTAGCACAAAAATAATGTTGTCATTTTCGTATTTATTCTGATACTTTGCATTATGTACATTATTGAATATAGGTCAAACACTGTACGTAACTAGGAATTTAATTTAATACTACTAATATGGCAACACTTAAAGTTCAACTGAGTATTCGACGAAAGATGAAGTCAATTATGTTTTCAAATATGATTTTTTTTTCTAGACTTAGACTTTATTAATTACTTGAAAAAACGTAGGAAATAATTTTATATGCATGTATAAAGATGATATTTATAGCCGCTTATTAATTGCCTCAACAATTATTTAGCCAGTAATCACAACTGTAATGACCGATGAGTACCGAAAATAGACAACTCCAACATTGGAACCAATGTTTGCTATTTCTACTGTAAAGGAACTGCTGTCTGAAGACATTACACTGGTTGTTCAATGAAACTTATTGACTGGAAAATTCCCTGGATCCATAAACCTGTCCGCAATGATAATAAGTACATGTTACCTCATAAAGCTTGTCAGCATGTAGAGGCACTTCGTTGATCTCCCTGCCTATGATGGCTCGGGGTGGTAGGTGGTTGTTGTTAACCGGCTGCTCGGTGACCACGCTGTCCAGGCTCGCGCCGGTGTTTGTGTACCCATTCGTGTAGGTTGTATCTTCATCTAGTCTGGAAAGAGATAAGAGTTCATTGCATACAACAATAGAAGAGAAGGTGTGATCCTGACTTTGAAACATGTAATACAGTTAGATAACTTTGAAGAGGACTGCCTCATTAGTCTAGTGGTCCTAAGCGCAACTGCCACGCTAGTGGTCCTGGGTTCAATTCTCAGGTCGTTCAAAGTGTTATTGGGTTTTTCTATGAAATTCTCAGTAGCAGCACGGAGTCTGGATTTGTGCACGGTTAAATTTAGGAAAATATACATATTAAATTAAATTAAATTGAGCCACTGGTCTTAATAATTTAGTAAGATGGCCAACCAGCGGACAATTGTATGTATGTAGATAAATAAATAAAAATTCCCACTATCAGCCACCACTCTCACGATGCTGTTGGAGCGAGCAGCTCCATCCGGTACAACAAGGACGATGCCTTTTTCCGCATTATGGCTTCGAAACTGTCGGCATGAGCTACCGCGAACATCTCTGAGGCACGGCAGTACCGTGGCAGACCCATATATATGGAATTATACCAAGACCTGAACCTGAACCTATTACTAGGCCTGGACCAGTTACTGGGCCTTCACCTATTTCTGGGCATGGACCTATGACTGGGCATGGACCTATTTCTGGGCCTGGACCTGGACCTAGACCTATAACTGGGCCTGGACCTATTACTGGGCCTGGACTTGTGAATGGTATTATACCAAGACCTGGGCTTGGCCCTATTACTGGGCCTGGACCTATTATGAGAACTGGACCTATTACTGGACCTGGACCTGCACCTTAACCTATTACTGGGCCTGGATATATTACTGGGCCTGGACCTATTACTAGGCCTGGACCTTTTACTGGGCCTGGACCTATTACTGGGCCTGGACCTATTACTGGGCCTGGAACTGTTACTGGGCCTGGAACTGTTACTGGGCCTGGACCTTTTACTGGGTCTGGACCTATTACCGTAACGGGACCCATTACTGGGCCTGCACTGGACGTAGATCTATTACCGGGCCTGGACCTATTACTGGGCCTGGACCTGGACCTAGACCTATTACTGGGCCTGGACCTATTACTGGGCCTGGACTAATTACTGGTTCTGGACCTATAACTAGGCCTAGACCGATTTCTGGACCTGTATCTATTACTGGGCCTGGACTGGACCTAGATCTATTACCGGGCCTGGACCTATTACTGGGCCTGGACCTGGACCTAGACCTTTTACTGGACCTAGACCTATTACTGGGCCTGGACCTATTACTAGGCCTGAAACGATTACTGGGCCTGGACCTATTACTGGTTCTGGACCTATAACTGGGCCTGGACCGATTTCTGGACCTGGATCTATTACTGGAACTGGACTGGACCTAGATCTATTACCGGGCCTGGACCTATTATTGGGCCTGGACTGGACCTAGATCTATTACCGGGCCTGGACCTATTACTGGGACTTGACCTGGGCCTGGGCCTATTACTGGGCCTGGGCCTATTACTGGTCCTGGACCTATTACTGGGCCTAGGCCTATTACTGGTCCTGGACCTATTACTGGGCCTGGACCTTTTACTGGGTCCCGACCTATTACCGGAACGGGACCCATTACTGGGCCTGGACCTGGACCTAGACCTATTACTGGGCCTGGACCTATTACTGGGCCCGGGCCTATTACTGGGCCTGGTCCTATTACTGAGCCTGGGCCTATTACTAGGCCTGAAACTATTACTGGGCCTGGACCTAGGACTGGACCTAGATCTATTACCGGGCCTGAACCTATTACTGGGCCTGGACTGGACCTAGATCTATTACCGGGCCTGGACCTATTACTGGGCCTTGACCTGGACCTAGACCTAGTACTGGGCCTGGACCTATTACTAGGCCTGGAACTATTACTGGGCCTGGACCTATTACTTGTTCTGGACCTATAACTGGGCCTGGACCGATTTCTGGACCTGGATCTATTACTGGGTCCGAACCTAAAACTGGGCCTGGACCTATTACCGGAACGGGACCTATTACTGGGCCTGGACCTGGTTCTATACTTATTATTGGGCCTGGAACTATTATTGGGCCTGGAACTATTACTGGGCCTGAACCTATTACTGGGCCTTTACTGGGTCTGGACCTATTACCGGAACGGAACCCATTACTGGGCCTGGACCTCCTATTACTGGGCCTGGGCCTATTACTAGGCCTGGAACTATTACTGGGCCAGGACCGATTTCTGGACCTGGATCTATTACTGGGCCTGGACTGGACCTAGATCTATTACCGGGACTGGACCTATTACTGGGCCTGGACCTGTACCTAGACCTACTACTGGGCCTGGACTGGACCTAGATCTATTACCGGGACTGGACCTATTACTGGGCCTGGACCTGTACCTAGACCTACTACTGGGCCTGGATCTATTACAGGGCCTGGATCTATTACAGGACCTGGACCTATTACTAGGTCTGGACCTATTACTGGGCCTGGAACTGTTACTGGGCCTGGACCTTTTACTGGGTCTGGACCTATTACCGGAACGGGACCCATTACTGGGCCTGGACCTGGACCTAGACCTATTACTGGGCCTGGACTGGACCAAGACCTATTACCGGGCCTGGACCTATTACTGGGCCTGGACCTGGACCTAGACCTATTACTGGGCCTGGACCTATTACGGGGCCTGGATCTATTACCGCAATGGGACCTATTACTGGGCCTGGACTGGACCTAGACCTATTACCGGGCCTGGACCTATTACTGGACCTGGAGCTATTACTGGGCCTGGACCTATTACTGAGCCTGGACCTGGACCTAGATCTATTACCGGGCCTGGACCTATTACTGGGCCTGGACCTGGACCTAGACCTATTACTGGGCCTGGAACTGTTACTGGGCCTGGACCTTTTACTAGGCCTGGAACTATTACTGGGCCTGGACCTACTACTGGACCTGGAACTGTTACTGGGCCTGGACCTTTTACTGGGTCTGGACCTATTACCGGAACGGGTCCCATTACTGGGCCTGGACCTGGACCTAGACCTATTACTGGGTCTAGACCTACTACTGGGCCTGGACCTATTACTAGGCCTGGAACTATTACTGGGCCTGGACCAATTACTAGGCCTGGAACTATTACTGGGCCTGGACCTAATACCGGAACGGGACCCATTACTGGGCCTGGACCTGGACCTAGACCTATTACCGGGCCTTGACCTATTACCGGGCCTTGACCTATTACCGGGCCTGGAGCTATTACTGGGCCTGGACCTATTACTGAGCCTGGACCTGGACCTAGACCTATAACCGGGCCTGGAGCTTTTACTGGGTCTGGACCTATTACCGGAACGGGTCCCATTACTGGGCCTGGACCTGGACCTAGACCTATTACTGGGCCTAGACCTACTACTGGACCTATTACTAGGCCTGGAACTATTACTGAGCCTGGACCTATTACTAGGCCTGGAACTATTACTGGGCCTGGACCTATTACCGGAACGGGACCCATTACTGGGCCTGGACCTGGACCTAGACCTATTACTAGGCCTGGAACTATTACTGGGCTTGGAACTGTTACTGGGTCTGGACCTATTACCGGAACGGGTCCCATTACTGGGTCTGGACCTATTACCGGAACGGGTCCCATTACTGGGCCTGGACCTGGACCTAGACCTATTACTGGGCCTAGACCTACTACTGGACCTGGACCTATTACTAGGCCTGGAACTATTACTGGGCCTGGACCTATTACTAGGCCTGGAACTATTACTGGGCCTGGACCTATTACCGGAACGGGACCCATTACTGGGCCTGGACCTGGACCTAGACCTATTACTGGGCCTTGACCTATTACCGGGCCTGGACCTATTACTGGGCCTGGACTGGACCTAGACCTATTACCGGGCCCGGACCTATTACTGGGCCTGGACCTAGACCTATTACTGGGCCTGGATCTATTACTGGTATTACCGGAACGGGACCTATTACTGGACCTGGACCTGGTTCTATACTTATTATTGGGCCTGGAACTATTACTGGGCCTGGACTGGACCTAGACCTATTACCGGGCCTGGACCTATTACTGGGCCTGGACCTGGACCTAAACCTATTACTGGGCCTGGATCTATTACCGCAATGGGACCTATTACTGGGCCTGGACTGGACCTAGACCTATTACCGGGCCTGGACCTATAACTGGGCCTGGACCTAGACCTATTACTGGGCCTGGACCTATTTCTAGGTCTGGACCTATTACTGAGCCTGGAACTGTTACTGAGCCTGGACCTTTTACTGTTACTGAGCCTGGACCTTTACTGGGTCTGGACCTATTACCGGAACGGGTCCCATTACTGGGCCTGGACCTGGACCTAGACCTATTACTGGGCCTGGACTGGACCTAGACCTATTACCGGGCCTTGACCTATTACCGGGCCTGGACCTATTACTGGACCTGGACCTAGACCTATTACTGGGCCTGGACCTATTACGGGGCCTGGATCTATTACCGCAATGGCACCTATTACCGCAATGGGGCCTATTACTGGGCCTGGACTGGACCTAGACCTATTACCGGGCCTGGACCTATTACTGGGCCTGGACCTAGACCTATTACTGGGTCTGGATCTATTACTGGTATTACCGGAACGGGACCTATTACTGGACCTGGACCTGGTTCTATACTTATTATTGGGCCTGGAACTATTACTGGGCCTGGACTGGACCTAGACCTATTACCGGGCCTTGACCTATTACTGGGCCTGGACATGGATCTATACTTATTATTGGGCCTGGACATATTACTGTGCCTGGACCTATTACTGGGCCTGGTCCTATTACTGAGCCTGGACCTGGACCTAGATCTATTACCGGGCCTGGACCTATTACTGGGCCTGGACCTGGACCTTTTACTAGGCCTGGAACTATTACTGGGCCTGGAACTGTTACTGGGCCTGGACCTTTTACTGGGTCTGGACCTATTACCGGAACGGGTCCCATTACTGGGCCTGGACCTGGACCTAGACCTATTACTGGGCCTAGACCTACTACTGGGCCTGGACCTATTACTAGGCCTGGAACTATTACTGGGCCTGGACCTATTACCGGAACGGGACCCATTACTGGGCCTGGACCTGGACCTAGACCTATTACTGGGCCTGGACTGGACCTAGACCTATTACCGGGCTTGGAACTATTACTGGGCCTGGACCTAGACCTATTACTGGGCCTGGATCTATTACAGGGCCTGGATATATTACAAGGCCTGGATCTATTACCGCAATGGAACCTATTACTGGGCCTGGACCTGGACCTAGACCTATTACTGGGCCTAGACCTACTACTGGGCCTGGACCTATTACTAGGCCTGGAACTATTACTGGGCCTGGACCTATTACCGGAACGGGACCCATTACTGGGCCTGGACCTGGACCTAGACCTATTACTGGGCCTGGACTGGACCTAGACCTATTACCGGGCTTGGAACTATTACTGGGCCTGGACCTAGACCTATTACTGGGCCTGGATCTATTACAGGGCCTGGATATATTACAAGGCCTGGACCTATTACCGGAACGGGACCTATTACTGGGCCTGGACCTGGTTCTATACTTATTATTGGGCCTGGAACTATTATTGGGCCTGGAACTATTACTGGGCCTGAACCTATTACTGGGCCTTTACTGGGTCTGGACCTATTACCGGAACGGAACCCATTACTGGGCCTGGACCTCCTATTACTGGGCCTGGGCCTATTACTAGGCCTGGAACTATTACTGGGCCAGGACCGATTTCTGGACCTGGATCTATTACTGGGCCTGGACTGGACCTAGATCTATTACCGGGACTGGACCTATTACTGGGCCTGGACCTGTACCTAGACCTACTACTGGGCCTGGACTGGACCTAGATCTATTACCGGGACTGGACCTATTACTGGGCCTGGACCTGTACCTAGACCTACTACTGGGCCTGGATCTATTACAGGGCCTGGATCTATTACAGGACCTGGACCTATTACTAGGTCTGGACCTATTACTGGGCCTGGAACTGTTACTGGGCCTGGACCTTTTACTGGGTCTGGACCTATTACCGGAACGGGACCCATTACTGGGCCTGGACCTGGACCTAGACCTATTACTGGGCCTGGACTGGACCAAGACCTATTACCGGGCCTGGACCTATTACTGGGCCTGGACCTGGACCTAGACCTATTACTGGGCCTGGACCTATTACGGGGCCTGGATCTATTACCGCAATGGGACCTATTACTGGGCCTGGACTGGACCTAGACCTATTACCGGGCCTGGACCTATTACTGGACCTGGAGCTATTACTGGGCCTGGACCTATTACTGAGCCTGGACCTGGACCTAGATCTATTACCGGGCCTGGACCTATTACTGGGCCTGGACCTGGACCTAGACCTATTACTGGGCCTGGAACTGTTACTGGGCCTGGACCTTTTACTAGGCCTGGAACTATTACTGGGCCTGGACCTACTACTGGACCTGGAACTGTTACTGGGCCTGGACCTTTTACTGGGTCTGGACCTATTACCGGAACGGGTCCCATTACTGGGCCTGGACCTGGACCTAGACCTATTACTGGGTCTAGACCTACTACTGGGCCTGGACCTATTACTAGGCCTGGAACTATTACTGGGCCTGGACCAATTACTAGGCCTGGAACTATTACTGGGCCTGGACCTAATACCGGAACGGGACCCATTACTGGGCCTGGACCTGGACCTAGACCTATTACCGGGCCTTGACCTATTACCGGGCCTTGACCTATTACCGGGCCTGGAGCTATTACTGGGCCTGGACCTATTACTGAGCCTGGACCTGGACCTAGACCTATAACCGGGCCTGGAGCTTTTACTGGGTCTGGACCTATTACCGGAACGGGTCCCATTACTGGGCCTGGACCTGGACCTAGACCTATTACTGGGCCTAGACCTACTACTGGACCTATTACTAGGCCTGGAACTATTACTGAGCCTGGACCTATTACTAGGCCTGGAACTATTACTGGGCCTGGACCTATTACCGGAACGGGACCCATTACTGGGCCTGGACCTGGACCTAGACCTATTACTAGGCCTGGAACTATTACTGGGCTTGGAACTGTTACTGGGTCTGGACCTATTACCGGAACGGGTCCCATTACTGGGTCTGGACCTATTACCGGAACGGGTCCCATTACTGGGCCTGGACCTGGACCTAGACCTATTACTGGGCCTAGACCTACTACTGGACCTGGACCTATTACTAGGCCTGGAACTATTACTGGGCCTGGACCTATTACTAGGCCTGGAACTATTACTGGGCCTGGACCTATTACCGGAACGGGACCCATTACTGGGCCTGGACCTGGACCTAGACCTATTACTGGGCCTTGACCTATTACCGGGCCTGGACCTATTACTGGGCCTGGACTGGACCTAGACCTATTACCGGGCCCGGACCTATTACTGGGCCTGGACCTAGACCTATTACTGGGCCTGGATCTATTACTGGTATTACCGGAACGGGACCTATTACTGGACCTGGACCTGGTTCTATACTTATTATTGGGCCTGGAACTATTACTGGGCCTGGACTGGACCTAGACCTATTACCGGGCCTGGACCTATTACTGGGCCTGGACCTGGACCTAAACCTATTACTGGGCCTGGATCTATTACCGCAATGGGACCTATTACTGGGCCTGGACTGGACCTAGACCTATTACCGGGCCTGGACCTATAACTGGGCCTGGACCTAGACCTATTACTGGGCCTGGACCTATTTCTAGGTCTGGACCTATTACTGAGCCTGGAACTGTTACTGAGCCTGGACCTTTTACTGTTACTGAGCCTGGACCTTTACTGGGTCTGGACCTATTACCGGAACGGGTCCCATTACTGGGCCTGGACCTGGACCTAGACCTATTACTGGGCCTGGACTGGACCTAGACCTATTACCGGGCCTTGACCTATTACCGGGCCTGGACCTATTACTGGACCTGGACCTAGACCTATTACTGGGCCTGGACCTATTACGGGGCCTGGATCTATTACCGCAATGGCACCTATTACCGCAATGGGGCCTATTACTGGGCCTGGACTGGACCTAGACCTATTACCGGGCCTGGACCTATTACTGGGCCTGGACCTAGACCTATTACTGGGTCTGGATCTATTACTGGTATTACCGGAACGGGACCTATTACTGGACCTGGACCTGGTTCTATACTTATTATTGGGCCTGGAACTATTACTGGGCCTGGACTGGACCTAGACCTATTACCGGGCCTTGACCTATTACTGGGCCTGGACATGGATCTATACTTATTATTGGGCCTGGACATATTACTGTGCCTGGACCTATTACTGGGCCTGGAACTATTACTGGGCCTGGACCTATTACCGGAACGGGACCCATTACTGGGCCTGGACCTGGACCTAGACCTATTACTAGGCCTGGAACTATTACTGGGCTTGGAACTGTTACTGGGTCTGGACCTATTACCGGAACGGGTCCCATTACTGGGTCTGGACCTATTACCGGAACGGGTCCCATTACTGGGCCTGGACCTGGACCTAGACCTATTACTGGGCCTAGACCTACTACTGGACCTGGACCTATTACTAGGCCTGGAACTATTACTGGGCCTGGACCTATTACTAGGCCTGGAACTATTACTGGGCCTGGACCTATTACCGGAACGGGACCCATTACTGGGCCTGGACCTGGACCTAGACCTATTACTGGGCCTTGACCTATTACCGGGCCTGGACCTATTACTGGGCCTGGACTGGACCTAGACCTATTACCGGGCCCGGACCTATTACTGGGCCTGGACCTAGACCTATTACTGGGCCTGGATCTATTACTGGTATTACCGGAACGGGACCTATTACTGGACCTGGACCTGGTTCTATACTTATTATTGGGCCTGGAACTATTACTGGGCCTGGACTGGACCTAGACCTATTACCGGGCCTGGACCTATTACTGGGCCTGGACCTGGACCTAAACCTATTACTGGGCCTGGATCTATTACCGCAATGGGACCTATTACTGGGCCTGGACTGGACCTAGACCTATTACCGGGCCTGGACCTATAACTGGGCCTGGACCTAGACCTATTACTGGGCCTGGACCTATTTCTAGGTCTGGACCTATTACTGAGCCTGGAACTGTTACTGAGCCTGGACCTTTTACTGTTACTGAGCCTGGACCTTTACTGGGTCTGGACCTATTACCGGAACGGGTCCCATTACTGGGCCTGGACCTGGACCTAGACCTATTACTGGGCCTGGACTGGACCTAGACCTATTACCGGGCCTTGACCTATTACCGGGCCTGGACCTATTACTGGACCTGGACCTAGACCTATTACTGGGCCTGGACCTATTACGGGGCCTGGATCTATTACCGCAATGGCACCTATTACCGCAATGGGGCCTATTACTGGGCCTGGACTGGACCTAGACCTATTACCGGGCCTGGACCTATTACTGGGCCTGGACCTAGACCTATTACTGGGTCTGGATCTATTACTGGTATTACCGGAACGGGACCTATTACTGGACCTGGACCTGGTTCTATACTTATTATTGGGCCTGGAACTATTACTGGGCCTGGACTGGACCTAGACCTATTACCGGGCCTTGACCTATTACTGGGCCTGGACATGGATCTATACTTATTATTGGGCCTGGACATATTACTGTGCCTGGACCTATTACTGGGCCTGGTCCTATTACTGAGCCTGGACCTGGACCTAGATCTATTACCGGGCCTGGACCTATTACTGGGCCTGGACCTGGACCTTTTACTAGGCCTGGAACTATTACTGGGCCTGGAACTGTTACTGGGCCTGGACCTTTTACTGGGTCTGGACCTATTACCGGAACGGGTCCCATTACTGGGCCTGGACCTGGACCTAGACCTATTACTGGGCCTAGACCTACTACTGGGCCTGGACCTATTACTAGGCCTGGAACTATTACTGGGCCTGGACCTATTACCGGAACGGGACCCATTACTGGGCCTGGACCTGGACCTAGACCTATTACTGGGCCTGGACTGGACCTAGACCTATTACCGGGCTTGGAACTATTACTGGGCCTGGACCTAGACCTATTACTGGGCCTGGATCTATTACAGGGCCTGGATATATTACAAGGCCTGGATCTATTACCGCAATGGAACCTATTACTGGGCCTGGACCTAGACCTATTACTGGGCCTAGACCTACTACTGGGCCTGGACCTATTACTAGGCCTGGAACTATTACTGGGCCTGGACCTATTACCGGAACGGGACCCATTACTGGGCCTGGACCTGGACCTAGACCTATTACTGGGCCTGGACTGGACCTAGACCTATTACCGGGCTTGGAACTATTACTGGGCCTGGACCTAGACCTATTACTGGGCCTGGATCTATTACAGGGCCTGGATATATTACAAGGCCTGGATCTATTACCGCAATGGGACCTATTACTGGGCCTGGACCTGGACCTAGACCTATTACTGGGCCTGGACCTGGACCTAGACCTATTACTGGGCCTGGACCGATTACTGGGCCTGGGCATATTACTGGGCCTGGACCTGTTTCTAGGCCTGGAACTATTACTGAGCCTGGACCTATTACTGGTTCTGGACCTATAACTGGGCCTGAACCGATTTCTGGACCTGGATCTATTACTGGGCCTGGACTGGACCTAGATCTATTACCGGGACCTGACCTGTTGCTGGGCCTGGACCTGGACCTAGACCTATTACTGGGCCTGGACCTATTACAGGGCCTGGATATATTACAAGGCCTGGATCTATTACCGCAATGGGACCTATTACTGGGCCTGGACCTGGACCTAGACCTATTACTGGGCCTGGACCTGGACCTAGACCTATTACTGGGCCTGGACCGATTACTGGGCCTGGGCATATTACTGGGCCTGGACCTGTTTCTAGGCCTGGAACTATTACTGGGCCTGGACCTATTACTGGTTCTGGACCTACAACTGGGCCTGAACCGATTTCTGGACCTGGATCTATTACTGGGCCTGGACTGGACCTAGATCTATTACCGGGACTGGACCTGTTGCTGGGCCTGGACCTGGACCTAGACCTATTACTGGGCCTGGACCTATTACTGGGCCTAGGCTTATTACTGGGCCTGGACCTATTACTAGGTCTGGACCTATTACTGGGCCTGGAGCTGTTACTGGGCCTGGACTTTTTACTGGGTCTGGACCTATTACCGGAACGGGACCCATTACTGGGCCTGGACCTGGACCTAGACCTATTACCAGGCCTTGACCTATTACCGGGCCTGGACCTATTACTGGGCCTGGACCTGGACCTATACCTATTACTGGGCCTGGATCTATTACTGGGCCTGGATCTATTACAGGGCCTGGATCTATTACCGCAATGGGACCTATTACTGGGCCTGGACTGGACCTAGACCTATTACCGGGCCTGGACCTATTACCGGGCCTGGACCTATTACCGGGCCGGACCTAGACCTATTACTGGGCCTGGACCTGGAACTATACTTATTGCTGGCCTTGACCTATTACTGGGCCTGGACCTATTACTGGGCCTGGACCTTTTACTAGGCCTGGACCTATTACTGGGCCTGGGCCGATTTTTGGACTTGGACTTTTTAATGGGCCTGGACCTATTACTGGGTCCGAACCTAAAACTGGGCCTGGACCTATTACTGGGCCTGGACCTATTACTGGGCCTGGGCCTAATACTGGACCTGGATCTATTACTGGGCCTGGACCGATTTCGGGACCTGGACCTATTACTGGGCCTGGACCCGTTTCCGGACCGGGACCTATTACTGGGCCTGGACCTATTACTGGGCCTGGACCTATTACTGGGCCTGGACCTATTAGTAGTCCTGAGCCTATTACTGGACCTGGTTCTGGTCTTAGACCTATTATGAGAACTGGACCTATTACGGGACTGAGACCCATTACTGGACCTGGACTTATTACTGGGCCTGGAACTATATATGGAATTATACCAAGACCTTGGCTTGGACCTATTACTGGGTCTGAGCCTATTATTTGTCCTGGACCTATAGTTAGACCTATAGTTGGACCGGAACCTGGATCTGGACCTAGACCTATTCCTGGGTCTGGACCTAGATATGGAAATTATTTATAGATGTGTCAGTGTTAATAACAACAGACGATCTGCATATTTGTTCGTTTGTTCACGGATCGGCGCCGGCGCACCAACGGTGATAACAAACACAAGTTATCTCTGTGACGTCGTTATGTAAAAAAATATTAGTTTGTATGTCAGATTAAAAGTAGCTTCCAGTTTATGAGAGATTACTGTTCAGTCCATTGCCCTAGCCTGGTGTGGTTGGGCTATGTTATATGCAAGTATTTTTCAACTTTTTTTCTTCAACTGTAATAAGAGTCAGGCTATCCATTCAAAAGGTTTACTACCCAGTATAAGAAGGAGGCTCTTCGAAAGCTCTTTCGAGCTCTTACCATAAAATCCTCAAAAAAGTCTCAAAATCGGAATCAAAGCGATTCCGATTACAACTATGATGTTCGTACGCACGGCTACACATCAAGCTATTAAAACCAGTATAGACTGGACTTGAATTCTACGGAAAACCTTTACAATGGGAGGTCAGTTTAAACTCGATGTGTATAGCTTGATTTGTAGTCGTGTGTACACGCGCAAATGTGTGTGTGTAATGTACGCACGGCTACACATCAAGCTATACAAAACCAGTATTGGCTGGCCTTGCATTGTGCTGAAAACCTTTACAATGGGAGGTCAGTCTAAACTGGTTTGAATAGCTTGATGTGTAGCCGTGTGTACGTTAAGCTTGTTTAGCATATAACACTTTCCAGGGGAAGTAAGGTATCGAACCCAAGGAGGAACGGAAAGTAGCCGGGTTATACCTAGTATAAAAAAAGGTAGGTACTACTAATTATTCTTTAACGATGGTACGGTCGCCAGTCTGTACATCAAGTTACCACAAGATGACAAATTTTCTCGGTTGATTTTGAACTTAATTGATAAACTCTTTAAGGTTTAAAATCACTTGGAGAAATTTGACAGTTTGGTATAACCTGATGTGCTGGCGTAAGTTGCGTACCTTGGACATGTTTTAAGACATGAGCGTTACCAACTGCTGCAGACAATAATGATGGGAAAAGTTCCGGGCAAAAGAAGTGTTGGAAGAAGGAAATTATCCTGGCTCCGCAACATCCGACAATGGACTGGGATAAGGTAAGTGGAAGATCTGTTCAGACTGGCTCTGAACAAAGAACAATTTAAAAGGATGACTGCCGACCTTCAGTAGTGGAGAGGCACCCAAAGGAGAAGAAGATGTGCTGGCGACTGTACAATTATATCACCAAGTGAAACGTGGATATCTAACTAGTGCGACAACTTTACGACTATTTACGTTGGTTTTTACGTGGTTTTCCTCAGCAAACATGCTGTGATACAATGATTTACACTACAATGCTTCAGCACACAATATTGTTTGCATACCTTTCATATTTATGAGACGCTGGTTTTTATTGTCAATGAAACATTTGTATTCTCAGTTGGATGAGTGCGATAACGGTAACAAGGCAGTGGGTTGCTTCCCGCGGCTTTAAATTCACTTCTTATATTTAATGTTCCTAAAGTGAACCCTAGATTCACGGTAAATAATAACAATTTTCTACTTGATGCTAAAAATAATCTACTATATAAAAATAAGTCGGGTTTTCCTTCCTGACGCTATAACTCCAGAACGCACGAACCGATTTCCACGGTTTTGCATTCGTTGGAAAGGTCTCGGGCTCCGTGAGGTTTATAGCAAAAAAAAATCCGAAAAAAAAAACACGGGCGAAGCCGGGGGCGGAAAGCTAGTTACATATAAACTCTTGCCAGGTGAATGCAACATAAGATAATTTTGTTAGTCGTGACGAGAAAGACGCTGGTGCCAAGACAATTGGTTACACCCCTGGCTGGACCGAAGGAACCAACTTTTTGTTTTTTGGCGGGATCGGCAATGCGTTATTCACTACCCACTGCCCCGGGGAGAGCGATGGAGTGTGTGTGTGTCGGACTCCGCTCTGAAAAGAGTTATCTACCGACTAAACCAACCTCGGCGATTCGCGTCAGAACTTTAGTGCGGGGAAGAAGAAACTAACCTAAAATAGGCATGTTTCTCATGACCTAGGAAAAACAAGGAATAAAAATAATCACGCCTATTAAAAGAATCAATACGTTTTCCAAGGATGATCTAACTATCAATGTTTGAAGGAGGATCTAACTGACACAAACTAGTTTTCGAGTGGAGACCTCGTCTAGGCAAGCATTGTTTGGAACGCCCACCGGCAAGGTAGAGTGACGGCTTATGAATGACAGCTGTCAGTGGCTGGATGAAGAACGCCTATGATCGGGCTCTATAGTGTTTCCAAGATGAGGAGGCCTACTTCCATGCACGTACATAAAATATAAGCTGATGGTGGTGATGAGACCACCATGAGTGAGAAAGAGAGAAGGATGAACTATGCCATTTTACGCAAAGTGGGCCCAGTGAGTATATCAAATGAATAGGTATATATCTTAATTGTACCTCATAATCGTGTTAGCTGTAACGATAATTATCACAAAAGGTATATGACCCTGCAAAGCACATTAACTTAGAAGAGAGGAGGATGCCGTAGCGGTATCATTATTATCTTTAGTCTTTGTCAACCCCAAAAATGGTTGAAGTTTTTTTCGATTTAGGCGATATGTGGAGGCCTCAGTGGCAAATACTTACGTCCCTAAGATTACTTGTTATTTAAATATAGCTATTATACGTCATGATTAAGGTGATAATTTCTAAAGATATGACGCACAGAAGATGTCATCTGTAGTTAGCGGTAATCAATTATATTTTAATGGTTTTAACGTGACCGAACTGGCACACAGCAATACATGTAAATATACAGCTTTGGTATCTTTTTTTTTTAATTATCATGCTAAGATCATAAAGTTAACAAACTTTAAAGTAAGTCGCGTCGGAATGTGACTTGCTTTTCAAAAGATGTCACTGATGTCACCATAAAGGCGTAAATTCAGAATGTGAAGGAAAATTTCGACCTAACGGGCGGGACTCGCATTGGCTTAGGTGGTCATAGCGTATGGTGAATTGAACCAGAAGACGCAAGTTAAAATTACATAAACACCATCACGCCTGAGTATTCCCCGAAGGGTTAGGCAGAGGTGTACTAATGTACACCCACACCTCGCCGGTATGTTTAGGTCCCATGTAATAGGGGGCGAGCCTACTGCCACAAACCGGGCACAAATCCAGACTCCGAGCTGCTACTGAGAATTTCATAGAAACACCTAATAACACTTTGCTGGACCTGGGGATTGAACCCAGGACTTCTAGCGTAGCGGTCGCGCTTAGGACCACTAGAGTAATGACGCAAGTTAATACAAAGAAATCATATCGATTTCTATAAAGAATCGGATATTGTAGAAACCGCTTTTGTTTGACTGTCACATTTGAAAAACGGTACTTTATAGGTTTGATGGACTGTAGGTACTTAATAAATGAGTTCTCAAGATGACAACTTACTCAAATCAAATCAAATCAAATGTTTTTATTTCAAATAAGCTTTCACAAGCGTTTATGAAACGTTATTGACTCTAGTTGCACGGTTCCAAAAAGTTGATCTCATGGAGAAGAATCCGGCAAGAAACTCCATAGACACTCTTTTAAAATATATTGTTTTTACATAATTTGCTGGTACATTATGCCGATAACAGGATGTGAGTGCATTGGAGGTTTATGTCATAATTAGCCTGAAGTCGGGACTAAAATTACAAGAAGGTTCTCAGCAAATGAGAACGCAATGTCAAACTAAAACAGATACACTATGTGTAAGAATACACATCATCAAAAATATGAACTAGGATAACTATAAACTACTTAGACATAAATGGCTACGATGTACTCACATTTACAGTTCCTGTTTATATAAAGTGGTAAACAATATACAAGATAATTGAGAGTGAATAAAGTAACCTCAGGTTGCCAGGGAGACCACAAGTGCACCCGTATTTTAACACCACACATTTTTATCATCAACGTAGTCCTTGATTTTGTAATATGCTTTCTTAACAAGGACCGATTTAACATAATTTTTAAATTTCTTACCGGTGAGATCGGTGACAGATTTTGGAAGTTTATTGTAAAAACGCACACAATTTCCTAGAAATGATTTATTGGTTTTAGTTAATCTAAATTTAGGTACCACTATTTTATGTTTATTTCTAGTATTATGGTTGTGAAAGTCGCTATTTATGCTGAACATATGCAGGTTTTTGCGGATATACACGATGTTTTCTAAAATATAAAGTGACGGCAGCGTTAGTATACTGACGTTCTTGAAGACTTCTCTAAGGGAATCGCGAGGGCCCATATTGTAGATTGCGCGGATGGCCCTTTTCTGCAAGATGAAAATAGAATCTACGTCAGCAGCTGATCCCCACAGCAGAATACCGTATGACATAATGCTGTGAAAGTAAGCGAAGTATACAAGTCTAGCAGTAGCTACGTCAGTGATCTGCCTAATTTTCCTAACTGCATATGCTGCGGAACTTAATCTGCGAGACAGGGCTGAGATGTGAGCTCCCCATTGCAACTTACTATCAACCGTTATACCTAAAAAAACAGTTTCATTGATTAGATTGAGTTTGCTGCCTTCAAGAATTAAATTAGTTTCAACTTGTGGTACATTTGGTAATGAAAATTTTAAACATTTTGTTTTGCTAGCATTAAGTAGTAAATTATTAGCAGCAAACCAGTTAGATAGTGATTTTAGGCTCTCATTTACACTAAAAAGATTGCTATCATTCCGTTCAATCTTAAATATAAGTGAAGTATCGTCAGCAAATAGCACTATATTAGAAATCTCAGACATCATATAGGGGAGGTCATTTATATATGCTAAGAAAAGGAAAGGGCCTAAGATAGAGCCTTGTGGAACCCCCATTTTAACTACAGACCCGGGAGATGTGACTCCATTAATGCCCACTTTTTGTCGCCTCTTCGAAAGATAGGAAGACACAAGCTCCAAAGATAGCCCCCTTATTCCGTAGTAGTCTAATTTACGGATAAGCGTGTCGTGATCAACGCAATCGAAAGCTTTGGAAAGATCACAGAAGATACCTAGGGCATCCTGTGATCCTTCCCAAGCCTCTAAAATATGAGAGACTAATTTCGTGCCTGCATCAGATGTTGACCTACCCTTCGTGAAGCCAAACTGTTCATTATGTAAGATCTTATTAACGTGAAAATGTGCCATCATTTGATTAAGCATGAGTTTTTCAAATATTTTACTTAAAGCAGGGAGAACAGAAATGGGCCTATAATTACAAGGATCCGCCTTACAGCCTGATTTGAAAATTGGAATGACTTTACTTTGCTTCATTAGGTCTGGAAAGCTTCCTGTCTTAATACAAAGATTAAATAAATTTGCAAGGGTAGGTGCGATATCGTCAATAATCGACTTCAGTAATCTAACAGATATGCCCCATAGGTCTTCGGTATTTTTCATATTAAGACTATTAAAAGCTTTTTTGACCGTAAGGGGAGACACTTGACTAAATTTAAAATTTGGTATTTCTCTATTGAAAAATTTCTTAGCTAGAGATTCTGCTAACGATGAGGACGAATGTAAAGAGTTCGTGACCTCGATCGGAATATTAGTGAAATATTGTTCAAAAGCTTTTGCGACTTCTACTTTGTTTGAAATTACTTTGTTGTTTAATTTTAAATTAAGTTCTGATTCCTGTTTATTGTTGATGCCCCTTTCCGAATTTATTATCTTCCATACTGTTTTAATTTTATTATCGGATTTGTTTATTTGACGACTGATAAGTTTAGATTTTGCTTCAATGCATACTTTTTTAAAACATTTAGAATAATTTCGCACATAATTATGAAAACTTATATCAGAGGTTAGAGATTTCTCATAATACAGATTATAAAGCACATCTCTACTTTTCCTAATGCCGTCTGTGGCCCATTCATTAAATTTACTATTTTTACGATGTGAAGCCTTTCTAAGAGGGCATGACTTGTTTAATGACTCACATATTATATTGAACAGCTTGCTATAAATAGTGTCGGGGTCTTTCGAAGCAAAATCAGTGTTACACAATTGCATTTTAACTAATTCCTGCATTGAACGTAGTTTATTTTCCGTTAGAGATCTAACTGAGATATTTTTTTTAGTAAGTGGACTTTTGTTAGTCTCAATAGAGATCAACTGTCCCATGTGATCTGATCTAACACCGCTAACTAGTAAAGAGTCTTGAACTGCACAATTTGAAAAAATATTATCAATACAAGTATTGGAATTAACAGTAATCCTAGTTGGTTCGTTAAAAATATGTTCTAAATTAAAAGAACTAAACAAGGCTAATAATTGATATTTATCTGACGATTCTATTAAAAAATCAATGTTAAAATCACCACAGACAAAGATATATTTCTTACTTTTAAAAACTTTTCTAAGAACATCTTCCATTACTGTCAAGAATGTAGAAAAACTTGAAGAAGGTGGCCTATAAACACATATAATAATATAGTTATCTACTTCAGCACAAGCTATCTCACATAAGCGATCAACAGAGCATGAAGTGATGTCCTTTCGTTCCTTGAACTTATGATTACGGTTACAAAGAATCAAGGTTCCACCACCCGCCGCTGATATTCTATTGTACGCACTGGCAACCATGAAGTTATTAACATTAAATTGCATTGTGTCAGGTTTTAACCAGGTTTCACAAAAACATAAAATATCAATGCAATATTTATCTAATAACAGTTCAACATCTAAGATTTTGCCAGAGAAGCGATTTATGTTCTGGTGGTACAGAACAACACTATCGGTATGCCTCTCTATTGTCGGTTGGGTAAGTTTAAACAGTCTATCACAGTATCATTAGAGTAGCTACATAATACTGATTCGTCACTAAAACTAACTAACCTAATCTTTGGTATGCTATCTATCACAGATTGAATATTATAGGCTATCAAAGTTGCCATCAAATGTTTACATTTTCTGGGAAGAAACATAGCTTCACCAGATAATTCAAAGCCACTAACAAACTTGTTTGTATCAAAATATAACAATTTATCACCATGACGACATGTCAACATATAAATAATACTGTTTAATTTATGAATATAGTCATTTTCTTTATCAGATAACAGATGGGAGTAAGGCAGAGCACATATCATAATTTTACCAACATTCAAATTTAGTAAGGTGGAGATACCATTAATAATATCAAATTTTTTTAGCCCAATACTATTTCCTATCAATAATACAATATGTGATTGTCTATTTATATCTGAGTTTACAATCTTGTCAACAATTTGGTTAAAGTGCATATTGTGATGACAGTGGTTTGTTACACTATAACTCATATTATTCTGTAGTATGGATCCTAAATTAACTCCTATCTTATCAGAATAAACTAAACATTTATAATTTGGCTCGATGTGCTGACAAGCTGACACAGGTTGAGCTAACTCGGGTAATGGAGATACATGCTGGAGCTCAGGAGGCGGAGCAGAGTGATCACAGTTACATGAGAGATTGTTGGTTAAGGATTCAAATCTCTCAGCATTGTACTTTACAATATCCATCAACTCACTGGCCTCCAGCATGCGTTCACTAAGTTGTTGTTGTGACGCTTCATACCTGGCAAATATATCTTGCAACATACTTTCCTTACACAATAACTCTTTATGTAACAGCTGTGTGTCTACATCATACATAGTTCTACAGTTGTCTAATTGCAAGGTACATTCATTTAATTTAGTTACTAATTTAATGCGCTCTCTACGTAAACTAAGGTTAGATTTAGTATGCTGTATTTTTTTTAAAACTAGTTGATGCCGTCTAATAAACCTTTTAATTTTAACATACTTTTTCAACTTATTATGACTTAGTAATAATGGCCTTTGTATTACAGAATCATCACCAGTAAGGTCAATTGTGGTTAGTGTAGGTGGGCACACAGGGGCAGAGCCACCACCAACCAACTCATTGAACAGCCTCTGGGTGGTAGAAGACTGTTCGCAGGCCTTTACCGATTCCAACTGAGCAATGGCCTTATGTGCAGTGCTTAATTCCACCTGTAGATCTGATATACGTCTAAGGGCCAATTCATGGATATCACTACATTCTTGGAATGATGACACTAATTTGTTTAATTGGTCATGTTGATCGAGTAAGTCCATATGTTGAATGTGCAATTCTGCAAGCTCATTTTTGAGGGAGGTGTTCCTATCAATTATATTCTTAACTTCCACTTCACTGTCTTCCCTTTCCTGTAGCAGTTGCTTGCATAGGGCTCTTGAAGACTCGAGTTCCTTTAATGTCGCTCTCAGCTTTTCCTCCATATCTTTAGTTGCCATTCTGCGAGTCAGCATTTTAGGCCCAGTGAGTCACCTGGAATTTTAGAACAAAGAGCTGAACACAATCTAAAGACAAAGTGAAATTAAGTTTAAGTGAGATGCAGTGTAAGGAAAATGGTTAGAGATAAGAAGAGAAAATAACTTTGAAAAGGTTAGACACATAGATTTTAAAGAATTTAAGTTATTCCAAGGTAAATCTATTATAGCTGAGTATTACTGCTACAAAACTGAGTAATAATTAGTAGTAAAAAGTATTTAGTTATAATTAAGGGGACACAAATTGAACAAGTGGGTAGGTTGTAGGGTTTTTAGAGTCATATACTATAAAATATATGTAAAAGTAAATTGTATTGGTTACGATATAATATGAAGCGATTTTCCGGTAAATGAGTATGTGTAAAGTAAGTATTGAAGTATAATAATGTCTGGGCGAATGTTTTTGTCGTCGATTTTGCTTCCACAATATGTCAAGCAAAAGGAGACATAAACTGAGCCGGTGTGTAATTGACGTAGCTCATAACAATGAGCAGTGTATCTGTACGGTAATCTACGTGATATCGTAACATCAATACAATTAATAACAAATGAAATAAAACAAAATACTCCCCGGGTTCGATGGTTTCAAATCCACCCGTTGACAGCCGGTACACCGGTAGATGTTTTTTCACCGGACAGAGATCTTGTGTCAATATACAATAAAAAACACTGGGTACATCAGTTTATAATCACTATTGTTATTAATAACTGTATTTAACTATAATAAACATGATAAATTAATTTTCTAAATTATTAAATTCAGAGAGACGTTTTTTGACGTCTAGCTGCCAGTGTTGCCAACTTGCAAAAAAAAAAAAAAAAGTAAACTAGTGATACTAATAGTGTTGCTAGCATCTACAAGCCGCTGCTTACGCAAAAAGTTTTACAATAAAACCTATTAGAGCCATCATCGTCATTGACGCATTACACGTCCTTTAAATATTTTATCATAACTATGTCACCAAAAATGTCAAGGTACTTCTAATAGTTTGACAATGGCCACTCAGTTATCACCATTATTATCAGTGATGGCTATCGCTTCTCTTATTACGGCATCACGAGCGACGTCAATCAATTGTCACTTTTTGCATTTATTTTGGCCATCACTTTATCTATACCGTATTTAAATTGTATTTTAATAATTTTCAAAAGATAATAAAATGATTACCATCAATCATATCGCTCGAGAGATTATATATTAAAAAAAAAATTCATAATTTAATTTATATATTAGTTTTATATAATGTCGATTCCCCCATAGATTCTATAGGCGGTCTTATTATAGGCGTCGGTGTTATGGGCGTCTGTTTAATTTTCGGTGTCGCTTTTATAGGCGTCATCCAATGTATTTTAGTTGTCGATCTCATTTAAGACGTCGTTGTTTTAGGCGTCGGTATTATGAGCATCGATTTATAGGCAGCGATTTAAGTATAGTGGGTCTTATTATTATATGCGTTGATCTCATTATAGGCATCGGTTTTATTTTAGGCATAATTTATAATTATGGGCGTCGCTTTTAAAGGCGTAGATATTAATTTAGACGTCGGTCTTTTTAGAAATCGCCTTATTTTAGGCGTCGGTGTTATAGGTGTCAGTCTTATTCTAAGCGTCGGTCTTATGGGTGTCGGTTTTAACTTATAACCTAACATCTGATTGCCACTTGCAGAAATGTCATTACAAACTTTAAGATAAAATAAAAAACACTTTGAACACTCACTTGTAGGTGGCGATCTTCTTGTCGAAACAGAACCGTTCCTCGCAGCAGTTCCAGTACATTGTCTCCAGGCAACTGAGGACAAAGAAATACCAACATTATTTCGAGGCACTAAAGTAACAGTATGACTGTTCATTCTTTGAAAGAACCATGAGACGATACCTATTTGATTTTATCATCATATTCTCAGTGCCATCCATAATCATTTATTTTCGACGTAACTCCAGAGGTACAATCAGAATTTTTTCGTGTATAATAACAATGATTTACCTGTAAAATTTAGTAACAATGTTAATACTTTCCCAATGAATTGTACCAATTTAATAATCTTTCACCAGAATATATGTGGTATTTCGAACAAGATTAATGAATTAGAAGCCTATATACAAACTCTTGGAAAAAAGGTAGACTACCTATGCCTGACTGAGCATTTCTTAAGTTGTGTTTCAGTAACTTCTTTTAACTTAGATGGTTATAATTTAGCGTCTTATAACACCCGAAATAAGAAAAAGAGAGGAGGGAGCTTAATTTTGGTTCAATCGGGTAGGAAAGTGGAGAATGTAATAGCTATTGATAGACTATACGCCGTAGAGAGTTTTGAGGTATGCTGCTTAAAGGATACCACAACTGGAGTGTATGTATGTTGTGTGTATCGTAACCCTAATGATAAGAATTTTTATATTTTTATGAGGAAAATGGAATTATTACTTGAGTTTTTATTCAACAAGAAATGCATTATCTGCGGTGATTTTAATGTTAACTTACTCCTAGAAAACAAAACGAGTGCTGAGTTTCTGAGTCTGCTGGCATGTTACAATTTTAGATGTCTTTTCTATAGCCCCACTTTTATTCGTAACCACTCATATTCCTGTCTAGACAATATTATAACGAATCTACAAGAAGAACAGGTATTAGAAAATATAATTGACCACAATGGTATGGGAGACGGACATGGTGCACAGTTGGCTGAATTTGTACTAGAAAATATAATAGGAAATTATAATACTCAAGTCTTAATAATGAATAAAAGAATCTTTAATTGCAGAAATAGTTTATCTTTTAAAGAGAAACTATTAAATCAAAATTGGAGTTCAATGGGAATAAACTCATTTTTAAGTAATTTTATTAATACTTTTCGGATATGTTATAAAAAACGCGAAATAAGAATCAATTTGAATAGAGGATCACAGTTAAAATGGGTATCGAAAGGAGTAAAAACGTCTAGCAAAATGAAAAGATTTTTATGCACAAATACAGGTAATCATGTTCATGAAAGTGTACTCAATTATAAAAATAAATATATTCGCATATATAGAAGAGTAATTACCAAAGCCAAAAAAATTGCGGTCGCAGAGAAAATTAATAATTGCAAAAATGTAGGTAAAGAAGTTTGGAAAGTTATTAACAAACGCACAAACAGATTTAAAAATAATCAACAAGAACCACTTTTATTAAGGCTTAACGATCAAATCATAGACTCGCCAACTGCTGTAGCTAACATATTAGTAAAACAGTTCTACCATAACTGTGATTCAGCCGAAACGAAGACGGAGGAAGCTCTGTTGCTTCTTCAACAAAGTTGTGAAAGGGTTTTAAATGATATTTCACTCACACCCACTAAACCCAAAGAAATAACACAAATAATCAAAACTATGTCTAACAAACACTCCAGTGGATATGACGAAATTCCTATTGCTATTCTTAAAGAGCACATACAAATACTGGCTGGGCCACTGTCTACATTCTTTAACAACTGCATTGAGCAGGGTATTTTTCCAGAACAATTAAAAATTGCAAAGGTTGTGCCAGTTTATAAAAAAGGTTCAAAAACGGACCCAAAGAATTACAGACCAATTTCGCTTCTACCCACAATATCAAAAGTCTTTGAAAAAATATTGAAATCTCGTCTATTGACTCATCTTAATTTAAATAAAGTTTTACATGATAGACAGTTTGGTTACCAGAAAGGGATTGGCACCGGAGATGCAATTTATACGCTTTTGGATGATGTAATCGGCAAACTAAATCAGAAATTAAAAGTAGCAGGGATTTTTATGGATTTGTCTTCTGCATTTGATACGATTGATCATAATGTACTTATTGCTAAACTAAATTATTATGGTGTCAGAGGTAAAGCTCTAGAATTATTTACATCCTATTTAAAAAACAGGAAAATGTATGTAGAAACCAGCACCATAGGACAAAGGGGACATCGTACAACATACCAATCATCCATGATTAATATTACTACCGGCGTACCGCAGGGCTCCATACTAGGTCCCATTTTGTTTATTACCTTCACAAATGATTTGATAAATTACATAAAATAAATCATTCCAGAAATTAATCTCACTGTGTTTGCCGATGACACCAACGCTATAGTGGGGGCCAAAAGTATTAGTGAATTGACAGACGAGGTCAATACCACATTGGCAGCTTTTCAGTTTTGGTTCAACACTAATAGATTAATAATAAATATAAAAAAAACTAATATCATGTTATTTCGAACCACAGCAGGTAATAAAGATAATATGAATGTAACCCTGGACAGTGTAAAAATTGATTTAGTGAGAAACGTAAAATTTCTTGGTATCCATTTGGATGATTTGCTGAACTGGAAAAAAGAACTAGCACATATAGACTCTACTATATCATCTGCGTGTTATGCGTTGAGGACACTGAGAGATGAAATAAATATGGAACAGTTAAAGATAGTATATTACGCTCTTGTCGAGTCGAGACTTCGATACAGTATACAGTTCTGGGGAAAAAGCTATGGTTATAATTCACAGCGAGCCTTCGTTCTCCAAAAGAGAGCTATACGTACAATTGTCAGAATCACCCAAAGAGAAAGCTGTCGATCTCATTTTCAGCGTTTAAAGATTTTGACATTGCCTAGTTTATACATTCTTGTATTGTTGGTTAATTTTAAAAAACATATCCATGAATACGAAACAGCGGAAGAAAGAATAGTCAGAGAAAACACTCGCAGAAAGGACTTTAAAAATAAACTTGTACCTAATTTTAATACTGTCAAGCATAGCTCTCATTACCAAGCTGTACAAATTTTCAATAGACTGCCAGCGGATTTAAAAGTTATGTTGTACACTAGCTCTTTTAAGACTAAGCTCAAAGCATTTCTGTTAGATAAAAACCTGTACTCAATGGACGAACTTTAACTTTAGAAAAACAAAAATAACACTATTTATTGTTTTGTCTTATTAACTATGTTTTATTCTTTGTTTATTGCATGTAATTTTTTTTTTAATCTATATAATATTATTGATAATGATGTATGTATTGTATCAAACACAATGTAAATTGTTAATGATAAATAAATAAATAAATAAATAAATAAATTTGTCACTGTGATTTTTTTTTTCAATTTAATTCCAAAAAAGATATGTTATATTTTGCCTTTAAAAAATACATCAAATCAGAATCCGGATTGAGATGGCATGTACGAGCTGACTTGTCCTTATATTGTTCTACATCATCATCGTCGTAATCATCACTGTAGTGATCTCTTTTGGAAATGTTGTCCTCAAACGTGGCAATTCATCTGAAGCGACACAGGGCGGCTTAAGATGATGAAAACCAATTCATCAGAACTCTAATTTAATATCCATTTATTAACTATTATGTACTTAAAAAACTCCAAAAGAATTGCCCAATAACGGTAACATTTACCAATAAAACTAACATTTACCTAATCTTGATGTGATTCATAAACAAAATTGAACCGAAAATGAGTCACTTGTTTAGAAGATATGATTCACTTTAGTAACACATTAAATGTCACCACATTAAAGTACATACTACAAGTAGTAAGTAAGATACCATTGCCTATTGCAATAGAATTAGTCATAAAAGTACATAATGGGTGTACAAAAATAATGGTGTATTCCAGTTAGGGCACCCAGCCGAATAGCACCTGAGATATTCCACTTCCCTCACATCACCGAATCGCATGAATATTACCTAAGTACGAAGACGCGACTGTTTCGTCGCAACGTGACGATACAACTGATTCTCATACAAATTAAGTGACATATGCAAATACAAACAATTACTCTATGTCGAGCTATTTTTAGCCTTACTTCTTAGAGTAATATTGTAACTAGTTTCTATTACAAAGACATTAGTAAGTATTTGTGAGAAGGAAATATTTTCAGGAAAACCAGAATTTATTCAGGTAATGAAACATTATAAAAGTCTTTTTCGAATGTTTGATGTAGGATAACTAAACTGGACACCTCGTTACATTCGAGTGTCGTGGGTTCGATTCCCAATTGAGGCTAATATTTGTGTGATCCCTAGATATTTGTTTCGAATCTAAGTGTACTTGATGTATAATTTTGTTTGTTTATTAAACAAACTTTATGACAAACAAAAACATTTTGTTTGTTTAAGTTCTGCCTCTTTTGTCTAGTAGTTCTAAGCGTGACTTTAAAGATCCTAAGTTCGATTCCCAGTTCGAGCCAACTGATATTGAGTTTCACTATGAAATTCTAGGCAGCTCGGAGTTTAAAGGGAAACGCCCATTTTTGGCCATGGTTTGCCCAACAATATGGTAAATACAAAAAAAATACGCATTTAGTAACTAAATTATTGCTATACACTTATTTGTAGCAGAACTCCGGAATTAAAAGCCGATTTAATTAAGAAACTCAATCGGATTGCTTTATTTTACAACTTCCGGGCTTTGGTCAATCCGTCAAAGTAGGGAGGGATAGCGACTTTTACTGAAAAAATCGATACATCTAAACCGGTAAAAACAGATTTTTGGGAAATCTCTTTGTTCGTGCGATTTTTTCTGCTTTTTTTATTGTCTTTTTACAGAAAAAAAGTGAAAAAAAGAAGTGTTTGTCCATTTTTGGGCTTCAAATACAAACTATTGAACCGATTCCGTGTTTTCGGTTTTTTTTTATATAGATTTTTCGATAAATTGATATCTTATCGTCATCCCTACGTCAATAATAATCGTAAATCATAATTGACAACTGACTGATTGACATTGACATTTCACATTTTGTTTGTTGACAAAATGCGTTATTACGACTAGTGATTTTTTTTAATTGCGTTTTCTGGTTGATTTTTCGCCAACATTGATTACGATTATGAACCCAGTTACCGCTCCTGATGACGACCTTGGCTTTACATTGGATTCTGTACCCGCTTCCCACGACCAAAAATCATAAAACTACAAGTATGTTTTTTGTTAACCGTGAATTTTTTAATATGATTTTTATAACTCCCACCGAGTTTTGTGTAAAAAATAGTGGTTGTTTCTTTATCTATAATGTCAACCCTAATGCCTATAATTTGTTTCTTTCATGGGCGTCATTTGGCCAAAACCTCTTTATCAAATGGGCATTTCCCTTTGTGCTCGTTTAGGCAATAAACTCGCTCCTTATTACATGGGACCTAAAAATACTGCTCTGTGGGTCTACATACCTACACATCTGACCAACCCTTTAGGACATACAAGCGTGATATTATGTTACATATCTAAAATCCCCTACGAATCCTCCGAATTACCTGTAGGATACGAAAATAGTTTTATACAGCATGGGAATCGAATCCGCACCTGTCGTGCAAAAGTCGATGATGTTATTCGTGTAATCAATTGGTCACATCATATTTATGTAAAAAGCTGTGATCTCCAATGTTTTTTATTAGGTACGTAAAATTTTAAACCAAAAGCTAAATTGAACAAAAAATAAGTACCAAGTAATTTATGACAAATTATCCTATTATTGATAACAATACCAACAGTCTACAGTTAAATATACAATAATGTTTGAGGAAAACCTCATGCAATATTACAGACAAATCGTCGAGGACTTGTTAATAATAAATGGTCTGTAATAAAATAATGATTGATGATCGCAAAATTGAGTTTTTTTTTTAATCAGGATCATTCGTTCCGTATTTTATACCTTGTATACATCCTACTAATCCTATCCTACTAATATTATAAATGTGAAAGTTTGTGGGGATGGATGGATGGATGGATGGATGGATCTTTGTTACTCTTTCACACAAAAACTACTGAACGGATTGTGATGAAACTTTACAGTATTATTGTTTATACATCAGAATAACATATAGGCTTGAAATTATAACTATATTTTGGGAAATGCCCACGGGATTGGGGAAAAACTATTCCACGCGGACGAAGTCGCAGGCAAAAGCTAGTACTACATAATATTATGCTATTGCGAACTTCTTTTAGAACATTTTCAGGCTAAACCTTGGGCGCGAAATTAAAATTTTATATTTATCGTAGGAGATTTGGGTAAACATTGTCATTTTTGGCCGAATCCTCTATTTTACACCAAAATCTTCTACTATAAAGATTTTTAAGCAAAAGTTTTAATACTCAATCGGGAATAAGTTATTGTTGATATCACAATTTATACAGCCATTTACTGAGCATGCTTTTTTGCCGAAAAATTTGCGAAAAACCAAGAAAACATTGAATTTCGCGCTCAAGACTGAACTTTTAGTCTTAAAAGGAACAATGCCGTCATACATGATTGTTGCGTAACTTTAACCGTTTACGTATCGCACGCAACGGAAGCTCTCAAAAGGAATAAATTTTCCCCGTTTTCGCAACATTTTTCATTGATGCACCGATGCTATTACTTGTAACGTGATGTTATATAGCCTTTCTGGATAAATGGCTATCCAACACTAAAATACTAAGTTTCAATTCGAACCAATAGTTCCTGAGATTAGCGCGTTTAACCAAATAAACAAACAAACTCTTCATCTTAATAGTATTTTTATAAGTATAGATTCACAATTTTTAAACAACTCACAATAAGCTTTAAAAAAAACTTACCTACACTTTGTTTCCTTAACAAAAGTCTCCTAAATCACGAATATCCAAACTACACAGTCACTTAATAAAATCGAATAGTACAGTCTACAGTCGACATTTGACGGACAAAACCTACACTTTCGCTCCTACTCTTCGGCAAAATAGTGTCCAAAATCAAGGGTTTTTAATACTACACTCTCACTAAAAACCACACACACTTACTTACAAGTGACATTTGACTGTTTAAGATTGTCGTACAAAATGTCTGTGCAATAAACGATGTTGTCAGCAAGGTATTATCTTGACACTGAGTGACATTATCATGGGGGAAGCATTCAGATGTGTGAATTGATGTATAGTTACCGATGATTTAGTGTGAAGTAATATTTATGTAATACGCTTACATAAATATTTATCGAAAACCAACTAAGTCATCAAACAAAGTTTGACAGTGACAGTTGACCAAAATCTGTATTTTACACGAAGCAGTTTTTAGTAGTGCCTGATGGCATGTCTACTAGCATGATTGGGTCCGCACGGCCGGGGAAATACTGTGGCCAGCACACAAATTTTGTTAATTTTTTTTTTTATTATTATAATAATGTTTAATTCATATTAATTTATCTAATTTATTCTAATTTAATAGTATTTTGCGCGCCGTGTGCCACGGCAAAACATGATGTACACATTATTTTATTGAACATCTTGTTACCTACCATGTTTTATGCAAACAAAGTTACAACACAATGTCGAATTTGCTCACTTGATTTTGAACTTAATTTTCAACATTTTAAGGCTTAAAATCATTTGGAAAAAATTGACAGTTTTGTATAACCTGATGTACAGAATAGCGACGTCAAGTAGCAGTATGCATACTGTTGCGTTTAATACGGTGAATATGGAGGTGGAGGTGGGTGAATATGGTGAATTGGTTTTGCAGATGTCCATGGGCGGCGATGACTACTTACCATCAGGTAGCTCGCCTGATCGCTTGCCGGATATCCCATAAAAATGCTATCTACCATCTATTTATCTGAACCGATGATGCTTATTCCGATTTCGCCATAGATTGTTTAAATTGTCACTAGTTATATAAGTTTTATGGCAACCCTGGGTAATACCCATATTTTAACCTTTTGAACGCCAGAGTATAAACGTATCGCCGTACCCCTGACGCCAGGCCACTTTTTCTGTCAAATGACCTTCATAAATGAAAACACACTAAAGTAATGATTAAATTGTTTATTTCATAATAATATTATGAAATAAACGTATATACGTCGCACCATATTATGGTGCGACGTATATTTTGTCATATATTTGTGACGTTGGCGTTCAGGGTAAGATTTCGTTTGTCACATATATGTGACACTGGCGTTCAAAAGTTTAAAGTTAGACTGGTTGCTAGTCTTTTTTGGCTGCTGTCTACCACTAACGATTACGAAATTAATATAGCCATGACGGCTATTAGCTTTATGTAATTTCTATCGATGTGTTAAAAATGGTCACCTTTCCACAGACTGACCGCAGCAGGCGCAGCTTAACCTTGCAGATCTGATGACCAGCGTAGATATGAAGCTTTGAAGCGTCGGTAGCCTAATGGCTAGGGCGTCGGACTTGCGATCATATGGTTGCCGGTTTGAACCCCACCCATTGCAATACCGACGTGAACCCACTCGTAACACAAGCATTTAGCTTAGCACGAGGGGTTAACAAGAATACTAGTAATGTGTGACCCACATCGCTACTAAGGTTTTTAAAAAAAAAAAAAATTTGCCACGAGCCCTCTTTGAATAACAGTATGAAATTTACAGTCGCCAGCAGGTCAAGGAATACAAAACTGTCAAATTTGTCAAAATGTTTTTAAACCTTAAATTGTTGAAAATAAAGTAAAAAATCAACTGAGAAAATTTGTCATTTTGTGGTGACTTGATGTGCTGGCCACCGTACTTAAAAAAATTAACCTATTGTTCCGTTAACCTATACAGTAGGTTAACGGAACAATAGGTTATTTTTTCTTCTTTCGATACGACGATACGATTCGACTTCTCGGATTTGGGCTTGAGGTATAAAGATAGTTATTGGTTGAGAAAAAAAGTAAGTACTCACTACTGGCACGACTTGCACAGCTTGAGCAACATCTTGAGGTGTTCTCATAGTGTCTACGAGCGCTGGAGTCGACGCTGATGATGCACTTTATCTTCCACTCTACCTTCTTGAGAACTGCATTCCTGGAAGAAGAGATTTTTTTATTTAATTAAAGAAAGAGATTTAATATGACGACATTTGGCGAAGAAGCCAAACGTAAGTGGCGGTAGCCTAATGACTAGGGTTGGACTTGCGATCATGTGGTTGCAGGTTCGACTCCCACCCATAGCACTACCGCCGTGAACCCACTCGTAACACACATTGCTAGTAAGCTTTTTTGAGAAAAGAAAAAACAATTAGGAAGGAAAGATGATGAGTGAACATGTCGTGGGTTTGATGGAAATATTCCTACCTGGTTTGGGTATTTATGTATGTAAAAAAATTGTTTATAAACGCACCCATGGAAAAGACTAGAAAATCCTAGTGTGGTGCAATGGCTTTAAAAAGATATTGATAGAAATATTAAAGATAAGACAATATGTATCGCAAATGAGAGTCTAGTCTTTACGTTGCGTCGTCACCTATATAATAGATAAGACAACTTAGAAGTATGACGCGCGAAATATCACCAATCAACAATATACATAAATTGAAAAATAATCCTAATAAGCAAAAAAATATATCTAAATAATGTTCCTCGTTGGTCTAGTGGTCCCAATCGCGACTGCTACGCTAGAGGTCTTGGGTTCGATCCCCAGGCCGAGCAAAGTGTTATTGAGTTTTTCTATGAAATTCTCAGTAGCAGCTCGGAGTCTGGATTTGTGCCCGGTGAATGGCAATAGGCTCGCCACCTATTACATGGGACCCAAACATACCGGCGAACTGTGGGTGTACATTAAGTACACCTCTGCCTAACCCTTCGGGGAATACAGGCGTGATGGTATGTTATGTTAAATAATGTTCCCTTACGTTTAATTTAAGTAAAATATTTTAATCTAAACAAGTCAAATCTCCTGGTAGCTTTCATCAAAAACGCTGCCCTTTGAGGTATAACAAAACAATGTATAGTGAGATATTCCTCTTTTATGGACAAAGCTGAAGTGGGTCGTTAGTGACAAATAAAATGAGATCGACGGGTCCGTTGGTAAATATTCTACAAATATCGACGACATCATCGACACTTTAAAAAAAACTATTATGTTAAGATAACATCACTATGATATCACCGTGATACCGGTTTCTAATGGTCGAATAGAACCTAATTTAAATAAGAACTCGAAGACATTTGACCGTCTTATGATTTTAACATTTATCTATGCGAATATAAGGTTTGTTATTATTATCAACAATATTTATAACATAGCATACAATCACTCCTGTATTCCCCAAAGGATTAGGAACCCACATTTCGCCGGTATTTTAGGTCCCATGTAATTGGGGGCGAGCCTATTATTTCAATATTGTTATATTGCCTTCCGCAAATCGTCACTCGATCTGGCCGGCGGGCGCCCTACACTACATTTGCGTAGACGCGGTCCCCACTCGAAAACTCGCTTGCACCAGCGTTTGTCAGTTCTCCGACAGATGTGACCGGCCCATTGCCACTTCAGCTTGCTAATCCTTTGAGCTATATTATATCGGTAAATATAGTTGTTTGATCAATGGATAACTTCATTGCGGATTTTATCCTTCGGAGTGACTCCGAGCATACCGCTATCCATAGCTCGCTATCAACCTGCTAGCTTGTTTTCCACTTGACTGATCACCACAAGGCGATCCAGACATATTGTATTAACTTGCATTCACGAGATTCTCAAGGCTATTGACCTACACGTGCTTAAGAACACAATTCTTTATAAACACCCGGTAAACAAAGACACAACAACCATTTATACATTCCACAGTCGGGCAACAGCTTCCTTGCGAAGAATTTATTAAATAAGAGTGAAGGAAATTACACTTATAGAGCGATTTTTGAGAGAATTCCTTGTAAATAGAATGATATGATATACAGAACATTGATAAAGAGCTCCCTATTTATCATGGAGCTACACGAGGACTGATGTATGCGTGCCGTCAGTAGGTAAGGACAAGTCAACTCAAAGCTGCTATCGCTCGTTCATTATGCCTGTTCAGACATTTCCCTACATTATAAATCTCGCATATCTGATAATGGGTCTATCTGGGCTTTTCAGTGCTCATTATTCTCTCTGAGTTTGTTACAGCGTTTCGTTTAAGGTCGTCAGATAGAAAATAGCCGGCGCCTAGTCTATATAAAATTAAAAACATCGAATTGTTAGTATCTATATACGATATCGTTATTTATCAATCTGCTTTGTTTTCGCGATCTTTTTAATTAAAATGAGAACGTGGAAAAAATATTTACGTGAATCAAGCTTAAGACTCAAGGCACAGAAACCAAATCGCTCAGCCAATACACTAACTGCTTTTCGGCATTTCGGCAACACGCACACTTCGTTGTCCTTTAATCCCCCCCCTCTATAATGACCTATCGCCCACCAGATAACAGTATCATCTGGTGTAACAAATGGGCCCTTAAGGTCAGCGACCATGTTTCAGATGTAGGTGACTGAGAGGTCTCATTTGCATACAATGGTGTCGTTATAATGTCGGTATTCAGAACAATCTGAGCTACCTCGTTATAGATGAATATTTAATAATATATTATCTCTAAGTACCTAGATACATAATTTCAATGCTATATACATTATTGCGTTGATTCCGTCGATCACGTTGTTACCAATTCAATGGAAATTTCTTGGTACCTATACCTTTTTAGAGGATACCTATGTTTCTAAGTACAATTATGTAATCTGTGCTTATGTCATATTTCAAGTTGCCAGACCCTAACACCAAGTAGTTTGGGCTGTGTGAATTCCTAGTTAATTTATTCGTAGTCTAAAAGTCGCGGTAGTTTAATGGCTAAGGCGTCGGACTTGGGTTCATGTGGTTGCCGGTTCGAAACCCACCCATTGCACTACCGATGTGAACCCTCTCGTAATAAGTAGGTACAAGCATTTACCTTAGTACCCAGGGTTAACAAGAATACTAGTAATGTGCAATCCACATTGATAGTGAGCTTAAAAAAAATATACTCGCAATATAGATCACGTTAGGTACTGTAATAGTAGAGTTTATCTCATTATAATAATGTATTGTGTGCTTACCTCAATACATGACACACATTTGTCAGATAATCAGTAATTACGGTGAACGATGATCCGAAGACGAAGTGTCAAATATGATCTAGTTTTATGAAATTTAACCAGATTTTACGTAATGATGTCTTTACATAGCCCTAGTTAAGTAGCATAAGATAATTTGTACAAACAAGCATAAGACCCGCCTGAAACGGCAACCGTTTTAAACAGACTCTAACAACACCGTCAATGTTTTAAATTTTTAAACTAGATGGCGCTGGCAAATATTATTTGACGACCTATGAGAAGAAACGCCTTAACAAACTCAGAGAATCATGATCTCTTTTAATGTTCATAGAGTAGTACCAGACAAGACCAGGGAAGCAGGTACTACCCTCCCACAGAATATCGACGTCAAGTAGCAGTATGCATACTGTTGCGTTTCGTACGGTGAGTGTGGAGTGCCGGAGGCCCAATTCTTCCCTCAGTCCTCTTCCTTCTCCTTCCCCTCCCTTTTCCTTAAATGGGATCGGTAACGCACTCCTTCTGTTCTGCAGATGTCTATGGGCGGCGAGGACTACTTACAATCAGGTACCTCGCCTGCTCGTTTGCCGAGTAATGCCATAAAAAAATGTGTGGCACATTTTTTTAACGTTGTTAACCCTCATTGCACCCTCAACCTTTTCAAATCAGAACACAGTAATGCTAGCATATTACTGCATTACATAACCGTGGAATATTTGGCATTGCCATGGTTCTGACCCGGACAGACTCTGGCAGCAGTTTTTATCAGTTGCAGCCATGGACAATTATTAATTAACTTGACACAAAGGTGCTAATACTCTTATTAATCACACTTTAAGATATGGAACGAAAAAGTTTGGTATCAGTTTGATAAAGATAGTGAACTAAAAATACTTGGCTTATCTGTACCGATGTGATTAATCACATAGATAATAAAATATAGAGCCATGGAATTACAACATTTTAGAGGAATTCGTGGATAACAAAAAAGTGTGCTGATTTCCTAACTCAGAAAATCATGGTCTCTTTTTACAAACTTTTATTTAATTTGTATGTATGTTTGTTCGGGTCAAATCTTGTGACTGAATTTCAAAGCAGTTATCCTCAACCAATTAAGCTGAAATTTTGTATACATATTTAGTTTGGATGACAATGCATGGTTAGCATAGTGACGTCATACTAAATCCAATATGGCGGACAATGTTGCGACTTGTTTTAAAAAATACAATCAATTTATGAATTTCACATATTATATAATCAAATATATACTTATTGTTAATGATATAATGTAGGGCAATGTCTAAAAAGGACTTTTGAAGAAAGAGCCATAGCGGCTTTCAGAAAACTTGTATAAGCTTATGGCACGCATACATTGGTCAGTATATTGCTCGATCATCGACCACCTTGTAATTCGATTATAAGAAGAAAAACATAAAAATAATAATCCGAATATGCGAATGGGGACTTCGAAATTTCGTACCGGGAAAGTGGTTTGGAAAAAGTTTGATATCCAAAAGTTATTTCGTGTGTTGTTTCATTTCAATTCGACGCTTCGATGTACGAAATAAGCTCTGAGCTCTTACGATGCGGCAGACAGAAAAACCCAACCCTTCACGCCAGGACTAAGAAGCAACATTGACAGATTTTACAAAATAAAAAACATTACCAATACAGAAACACCATTACTGATTTAAGGAATAATCATATGGGGAAATTCTACAGTCGCCCAGAGAACATTTATAGCCCAGAAAAAATGCATTAGGTCAATTTATGGTCTTAAATGGACTGATTCGTGTCGACCAATATTTTCAGATAAACGTTTACCTACTCACACTTCCATCCATATATGTTTTCGAAATGCGCAAATTTGCCAGAAACCACATATCGCTTTTTGAGCAGGATGATAAGGCTCCACTTAAAAGGAAAATAACACAAAAACCTTTAATAATGCCTCGAAGTAGATTAATGCTATGTAACAAAAATTGCTACCCCATGGCGGTGAAAATTTATAACAAACTACCCGGAAATTGAGAAACTTGAATGACTTAGAATTTAGTAGAACACTATACAATTGGCTTTGTGACAGATGTTTTTATTCAATAGATGACTATTTAAACTTCAAATTTACATAGCGACATAATGAATTAAAACGTAATTTTTTTGACATTGTTTATATAATAAAATTTACTATGACAAATGTAATAAATGTAATTGATATTTTTAATTTAATGTTAGGAATACTATAGGCCGACCGTTTAACTCGCGTATCGCCTGCGCTGTAGGAAGGGAGCGGGGGCGGGTAACGCTACACACGGAGTCAATAATCCAAAGATTTATCTCGAGATAGACATTGTTGGTAAAGAATAAAATAATAAGTATCTTAGTAGATACGCGAGTTAAACGGTCGGCCTATAGCAAAGCATGACTGTAAAACTTAAATATTTGCACGGCTATTAAGTCGAATATAGTGAGACTCTAATTATTTTACCATGTAAATGTACCTATATTCTCGCAAATAAATCATTCATTCATTTATTAATTTCTCAAGTCCCTACTCAGACAAATCCATTTGACTAATAGGATGCACTCGAGTGTCAATTGTTTTGCGGTGTTTAACTAAAGATAACAAGTATTGCTTTATAAACAACATCTGCATTCATATCTTCATTAATCTATTTAATTGTCTTGATAGTCTTGTCATTGTGAAGTAAATTCGTTATATTACTAGTTATATTACTTAGTTATTTGTATAAAGTAGGGATCTTCAATATGTGAAGTCTGAAGTCTTTCTCAACTATAAAGCCAACTATATTGGTTTTATGACAAACACAGTATTTTACAGATAAATTGCTAAAATGCTTGTGTTACGAGTGGCTTCACGTCGGTAGTGCAATGAATGGGTTTTGAACCGGCAATCAGATGATCGCAAGTCAGACTTCCTAGCCAATAGGCTTCCGCCGCTTTATATATATAGTTGTAGCAGTATATTATTACTAACTCGTTTTTTTGTATAAGTCCCTGTGGCTAGTTCACATGGCGCAAGTATCCTTTAGTTATAATTAAATTCCTTATTATTAACTGTTTTCAACCAACCCTGATTATGTTTTATTTAAGATTCTTGTTTTTACTCATAACATTGACGAACGTACCATAATAATAATGCTGTGTTTACCTTTAATTTAAATATACTCGAGATCAATACTGTAAAAGATAATTATGTAATGCTCTGTGTGTATTTAATTGGTAAGCCTATAAATAAATAAATATGAGTATAACCAAGCAGGGCAATGTCTAAGATTTCCTTTTGAAGAAAGAGCTATAGCGGCTTTGAGTAGATCAGTACCAGCTGACGCATGTTATATAGCCTACGAGTATTAGTGTTTCAAACGTCTATATATCTATGACACAGAGCATCTTCGTCACTTTACCTCCTCAAGAAGAACAGGCGTAATGGTGTAATTAATATACGACGACATAAAACTTGGCCGCACTCCAGCCAAAGGGATAAGGACAGTTAGTCACAGGCAAACTTAAATAACACTGATTCACGTTAATGATATGTTTTTGTGTGCAGTGTTCCTGCACTACGCGTGGATTTTACATTGACTCATTTTAATCAACCTGTACCTATACAACATTATTTTTAGTGTATATGCGAAACCAGAATATAGTTTGTTCAGAATAAGTAATTGAATCGATTTCAATATTTTTTACAGCATGTTATATTTTTTCCCAAAAGTTTTAAGTACCTATACCAAGTACCTATCCGCAATTAGGTATACGCGCACAAAACAAGTCACTGCCCGTCATAGTGGCACTAGGCGGGGGCACAGCAGGGTGGGGGGTAAAACAACCGCTTCAGTCACCAGAAGTCGATGCTACAGACAACGTATTGATACGACAGACAACCAGATAACGAATCAAGCTTATAACATTGAAATTTTTTAAGATACAGTTTTGAAATTTTGTACATAGATTCTTTACCTAAAAATACTAGACACGTGTTTCATGTTTCGTATATACTAAAAATGACCTGTAAGCGGCCTATTGAAACTAAAATAAATGAGTTTATTTATTTATTTATTTATAGATACCCTGCACGTATGGGTTTGATGAAAAAAAAATTTTGAGTTTCAGTTCCATGTATGGGGAACCCCAAAATTTATTGTTTTTTTTTTCAATTTTTGTGTGAAAATCTTAATGCGGTTCATAGAATACATCTGCTTACCAAGTTTCAACAAAATAGTTCTTATAGTTTCGAAAAAAAAGACTGTGACACGATCGGACAGACAGACAGACAGACAGACATGACGAATGTATAAGGGTTCCGTTTTTGCCATTTGGCTACGGAACCCTAAAAATTACCAGTAAGCGGGCTATTGAAACTAAAATGATGTTAAGTTAAACACACTTTTACTTACTTAAAGGACATGGTAATGTGACATCACAATGTGGAAGACAAAATAGAAAAATTGCATGAAATCTGCATGTCAAGTACCTAAGCATAGAATTAATATGCGTAGGTCCGCACGGCTACACATTAAGCTATACATATCCAGTATAGGCTGGCCTTGAATTATACGAAAAGCCTTTAAAATGGGAGGTCAGTCTAAACTGGATTTGTATAGCTTAATGTGGAGCCGCGTCAATTTTTTTTTTTTTAAATAATGAATGTCGATTACGCTTGCATAAAGTATCTTAAGGCTACTGGTTTAAACTTGGAAGCCAAATTCAAATTTATTTTGTTTTTTCGCAAATTGTCAAAAACACATTCTAGGATCATCGCAGTAGTTTTGTGTTTGTGTGTTTGAACTTGTACATGTTTTATTTATTTTTAACCTTGGACCAACCAGTAATTTTTTTAAGTTAGTTTAGAAACGAATGGATGGATGATGATAAACAGAGTGAACAATGAGGTTACGGCTGACAGCGATGAATACTATATGAACACGCGCCGACCACAAATAAATTGGGACGAGGGCAGGAGGATGGTGTTATTAAAAACTAATAAGTAACTTAAGTCAACTAAGTTAAGACTGCCTCATTAGTCTAGTAGTTCCGAGCGCGACTGCTACACTAGAGGTGGTGGCTTCGATCCCCAGGTCGAGCGGTGTTAATGGGTTATTCTATGAAATTCGGAGTCAGGATTTGTGCCTGGGTAATGGCAATAGGCTCGCCCCCTATTACATGGGACCTAAACATACCGGCGAAATGTGGGTGTACATTAGTGTACCTACTCTCTGCCTAACCCTTCGGGGAATACAGGCGTGATGGTAACAAACTTAAGTTAATACACAACATTAAGTATTCATCAAAGGAACCATTTAAATCGGTTGACTCTCATGCCATTAGGCAAGCGGTCCTCAGCGTTACTGCTACCTAGAAGCTTCTGGCTTCGATTTCCAGGTTGAGCAAAGTGTTATATTGGGTTTTAGCAGCTCAGAGTTTGGATTTGGATCGGGCTAATGGCAATAAATGCTTGCTGCCTAAGTTTTGGACATGGGACCTACGCACAGCGGCAACCTTCGGGGATTAAGAGGAGAGCCCATCGAGAACGCAACAATGCTGCACTGTTGTCGCAGTCTCTATCGCTCCAGATGTGAACGCGTCCCCGAGAGGTGAAACAACAATACATTTGCAACATTTTCGCGCGTATTTCGTGTTTTGAAATTTGGAGATTTCTCTTTTAATATAGTTATTGCCTAGATTTTTATTTTTGTAAAAGGATATTCATTATATTGTCTGCGTTCCCCATGAGTCAAAATGGTTCTGTATTGATACATTATCTTGAAAAACTAGCATAAAGTTGGGTCGTTTTCATCGAAAATTACCAATATTTGAGCTCGTGTAACTTTTTAACCGTGTATTGAAATGAAGTTTTACATTCAAGGAACACGTATTTTAATGATAAGATTGTTACTGTAAAATTTCAAAGACTTCCATTTGTTAACATTCAACATAGGACCAAACTACTTTTGTATGGAGCGCGGAGCGGATAGAATCCTCTTATAGGGGTGATGGTATGTTATATGTGTACCAAATAAAAACATATAAAGTAGATTATAAATAGGTATACATGGAGATAAATTTATCTATTCCATTCGAAATGTGGATTTAATTATATCTTCAATCCATCTAGCTGCTAAGCGCCTGACACTTGTCACACCAACACAAACTACCAACTAATGACCACATCATTCTAACGCACTTAATGTACATCTTGTTAAGCTTGCCAGATAAGTGGGGAAAGCGCGAGGGCTAGTACATAATAACTGTACCAGTTAACTAACAACTATATATAGAATAACTACTTTCCCGCCTTACGACTTAACTTAATTTTAAGCCAAATGTTTCTATTTCAAATAAGCTTTTACAAGCGTTTATGAAACGTAATGACTCTAGTTGCACGGTTCCAAAAGGTTCCTATGGAGAAGAATCCGACAGGAAACTCCATGGATACTCTTTTAAAATAGAACGTGTTACATTATTCACTGGTACATTATGGCGATAACAGGATGTGAGGACATTGGAAATTAATGTCATAATTAGCTTGAAGTTTGGACCTTAATTAAAAGAAGGTTCCCAGCATCTGAGAACTCCATGTCATCCTACAAATAAAGAACCTACTTATATGTTATTATGATAATACAGTGTTTCTTTAATTGGGGTCCAAAGACCCCTAAGAGGTCCATGATATGAGTGCCAGGGGTCGCAATAATTATTTGATACGCAGGAAGAGCGTTAGGAGCGGTGGTTGCCCTGTGGTAACGGCCGCGACATACGAGTTGTAGGTCGTAGTTTCGAACCCAGACAGGCGCTTTACTTTATGTAAATTATTTCATCACCACTACTCCTAATACTATCCTACTGACATGTGACATCTCCCAACCCGCACTGGGCCCGCGTGGTGGATTATGGCCCACTCCCTCTCACCGAGAGGAGCCCTGTGTCCCAACATTAACATAACATAACATACCATCACGCCTGTATTCCCCGAAGGTTTCAAGTAATAGAGGGCGAGCCTATTGCCATTCACCGGGCACAAATTCAGACTTCGAGCTGCTACTGAGAATTTCATAGAAAAACCCAATAACATTTTGCTTCACCTGGGGATCGAACCCAAGTCCTCCAGCGCAGCAGTCGCCATTGGGACCACCACTAGACTAACGAGGCAGTCATAGGAATATTATAGGCCGATTACTTATGTATGTTTATGTTTGTACGCGGGAAGACCAAAGAAGCTCATTGACTCACTAAGTTCTGTAGAAATGATGTATTTTCAGAATTACTTAGGTATAAATTTACTGATCTGGTATTGTCATGCGACGGGTCGTTGAGGCCCCTAAATAATGGCAGAGCTACACGATGACTGATGTATGCGTGACGTCAGTTAGGACAGGTCAACTCAAAGCTGCTATGGCTCTTTCCTCAAAATGCCTGTTCAAAGATTGCACAACATTGCAAAACTCCACATATTATTAGATATTACTACTAACGTCTGGACTTTAAAATAGACCATGTTTCTATGCTTATTTAGGAAAATTAAGCACCATTGACTTATTATCTCAACAGCATGTAGTGTGACCGCAACTTTGATCCTAATCCCTTAAGAATTTCCCATAATTATTTCTTAGTGGATGCTTTCATACTATTAGCCCCATCTAGCTAAAAAAAACAAAACACTGACTTGTAAAAGTGTCTTTAAAAAATCTATATCAAGAAATAAATATAATTTATTAGTTTATGTCAAATTACCGACTGTATTTTCAAAGTTCGCATTATTTATTTTTAAAGGCGAAAAGGACCTGATGTATTTAAATCAACCCGAGAATATCCTTCTTACTAAAAAGACGATCCAATCGACACCTCATTTCTCAAAATCTGATCAGTAGTTTTTGACCTACGATCCAAGATCCATATATACACGCACACTTTAATGCGTTCTTATCCTTCCTTTTTCGTATTCGGGTAAAAACGTATTTAATCAAGCAAAATAACAGGTAATTTTGCCTTCTTTCCTTATCCAAAATAATTGACGTGATAAGCACCTACGTAAAAAGAAATAAAAAGACATTGTAAATTTCTTTTATCGTCAAAAAACAGTGGGATCGCATGTCGACGATGTGTTGAATGTGGAGACAAATGGCGAAGTGATAAAGATATAATTGATTAAGGATGGTTGCACGGTTACGACAATGGTGATTATAAAAAGTTTGAAAAACCAAGTCGTTAATTATTTTTAGTATTTACTACGCAAACTGCCAAGAAATTATAGACGCAAAGAGAGAGACACTCTAAAAAGAGGTCCTAAGTAGGTTAGATTGTCAAGTGTTGAAAAGTGTTATCGTGTTTTTTTTTTCAAGAATATTTTAATAGAAATCGGATTTTAGATCGATTCGATCAGGCAATGGCAATAGCTCGCCTACCTACTGTTAAATGGGTCAAAAAATATACATACCAGAGAAATGTGGATCTTAGTACACCTCTGATAAAGTCCACATTCCCAAGAATCTAGAATTTGTTAGTGCAATTTTTTAAACTTTTACACATATTATTATTAACATTTTTGCATCTTTTTTCTAAACTGCCTTATTAGTCTAACGGTCGCTGGATGCTGGATTGGAATTCTTAAAGTTGTAGGTTCGATTAGCAGGTCAAATCAACTGTTGTTGGCTTTTTCTATAAATTTCTCAGTAACAGCTATAAATTTCTGATTGGTTGTCGGTAATAGGCTCGCCCTCTATTACCTGGGACGCAACATACCATCGAACTGTTTGATGTGCTTATCGCTCAATATAATCAATATGTGAAGTGTTATTGAGTTTTTCTATGAAATTCTCAGTAGCAGCTCGGAATCTGGATTTGTGCCCGGTTAATGGCAATAGGCTCGCCCCCTATTACGTGGGACCTACAGGCAAAATGTGGGTGTACTTTAGTACTCCTCTGCTAACCCTTAGGGGAATGCAGGCGTGATGGTATGTATGTATGAGTAATCAATATATTTATTGCACTCCAAAATGTTAGCAGGTGTTTTACAATGACATTACACGTTATTTAGTACACTTCTTTCGAACCCTTTGGTAAATATTATAACAAACGTGATTGTATTTTATTTTCTTAAAAATAATATAAAATTATGTAACGTTTGCCGCCAGCCTAACATATAACTTCCTTTCGGCCAAATGTCGGCGACCGGCCTTGACCAGTCCACTCACGACCCGTGGGTTCCGCATACACATACGTCACACACTTTGTGCATTATCTCACCGTCGTATATACTACAAAGTGGTCGTACTTTAAAAATCTGTACAAATTCCACAGATAAGATCCCGATTTATGAGAAGTTGATGACGTATGCTTCGATGTTTGTATTCTGTATACATCTTTTTCGCTTGAAGGGTACTCGCATATCTAATAATATTACTATTGTCAGGACTTTAAAAGAGACAACTATTCTCTAATTTTGTTTCGGCGTTTGTTCTCAGAGGTCGTCAGATAGGAAATGCCGCGACATCTAGTTAAAAACAAACCTAAAACATGCTCGTGTTAAAGTGTTTTAAAAGGATTTATTTACAGAAAAAATATCATTTATACATTTTCAACCGACTTCAAAAAGGAGGAGGTTCTCAATTCGTCTGTATGTTTTTTTTATTTTTTTTGTATGTTTGTTACGCGATATCTCCGCCAATTGTGGACCGATTTTAAGGATTGTTTTTTTGTTTGGTAGGTCATACTTCAGAGGTGGTCCCATTCAAATTTTATCGAAATCAGTTGAGCAGTTTTGGAAATATCAACAAAAATCTAAAAATTGTTTACATCGATGATATTATCGTTTACTCCGAAACATCGCTGTCTTATTGGAGCAGTGCGTTTAGTTGGCTAACAAGTACTTCTAAACAAAACTTTCCACTAAAAATAACAAAATAAAATTACTTTTAACAAAAAAGTTAAACCGCCTTCAAAAAATAATAAAATAATTTTGTCTAAAACAGTTTGGGAAGTCGGTGGCGAAAATAAAAGACCAACTCAAATGGAAGTCACCGACTTCCCAAACTGTTTTAGACAAAATTATTTTATTATTTTTTGAAGGCGGTTTAACTTTTTTGTTAAAAGTAATTTTATATACCACTCATTACTTAGGCATTGTTGAGGAATACCTACATAAGTACTGAGACAGATAATAAAATCTTTCTTACGAGGTTTAGTATTCTTTTTTTCTTTATAGTAGGTATTATTACATTTTATCTAAAGCCGCCATTGTCCAGTTTTGGTAAAAAAAAAACTTTGCAAAAATTATCCCAAAGGCTTTCATTATCTTTTATAAAAAGTGGGTTATCCTCCGTACGTTTGTAAAGTTATCTGAAGTATTAGATGAATAGATTCCTAGTATTTCGTGATATGCTGATCTTTACAAAAACCCCATTGTTCTCTCCAGCCTATGGGGAAACCCCACAGCACCAATTTTTTTTCATTGTCATTGTATTCGTCATGTATAATATTACTATTGTAGGTACCTACCACATCTTCCAGCAAGAAAACATAACAGTTAATAAAGCCGTATGGTTTAGCGGTGAACTCTAACTTATCTATAGTCAAAAATTTTAAAGAAGACACGAGATTATATCATAATTAAAATTGAAGACATTGTAATTCACTCAACTACTTAGACACGGGTTCAACGAAATAACCATGCTGAAGTTATTTTAGTGAAGGAAAAATACGACCGCTGGCAGGATTCGAACCTGCGTCTTCTGGTTAAGTACACCAGACGCTATGACCGCTAAGCCACCGCGACTCCCACCCGCCATGTCGAAATTTGCCTTCACATTTTTAATTTACGTCTTTGAGGCGACGTCAGTGACATCTGTTGAAAATGTGCTTCTCAACCGACATGACATGCTTTACAGCAAGTACGATGTCGTACAATGCCACCTTACCTAAATCTTTGCATGGAAAATGCTTAAAAAATACAAAACGATAACCATGCTGAAGTTAATTCCGAACGTCTGCGCAGCTAAAAAAAATATCGAAATTAGTAAAGGACAAAATAATTATCAAGGAAGAAAAATATTTACCACCCCAACTGTCTTTACAGTTTGTTCGAAATAACCACGGAAGAGAAATAACTAAGGCTGTCTGAAGTTATCCGCAAGTGGTTTAGCAGTGGTTAAATTTAATAGAAAGACTCTGTGAAAAGGCAATTGTGGTCGTATATGTTTCACATTTGTGATTATTTTCTTTACTAATTAGGATATTTATGTATAGAACACACCAGCGCTGTAGGAACGGAACGACTAACTTCAGACGAGCAGACTTCTTTCGAACAAACTGTACGTCAAGTTTATATCGTAAACTTTATAACTGCGCAAAGATTTGCGTCCAACTTCAGACTCTAATAATGCTTATTTCATTGAAATTGTAGCAATTAATTTAATGTTTATGTAATCAATTTCTAATTAACTGCTGTTAGGCTCGATTATTTAATTTGTACTTAATTGTCATTCAGTGGTTAAAACGATTTATTTAAATGTTATTTATAACAGAGATATAATTATTTAAATAACATATCATCACGCCTGTATTCCCCGAATGGTTAGGCAGAAGAGTACTTATGTAACCCACGTTTCGCCTGTATGTTTAGGTCCCATGTAATAGGGGGCGAGTATATTCCCATCAATCGGGCACAAATCCAGACTCCAAGCTGGTATTAAGAATTTCACAGAAAAACTCAATAACACTTTGCTCGATCTGGTCGAACCCAAGATCTTTAGCGTAGCATTCGCGCTTGGGACCACTAGACTAACGAGGCAGTCTTATATCTGGATCTACTGAACAGATTATGAAAATTCTTTCACCAATACAAAGATACATTATTTCTGAGTGATACAGGCCGCATTATATCCCGTCAAATGTGTCCAGGCGGGCGACACCGCGGGCGGAAAGGGAGAAATTCAAATTAAAAGAAAACAAACCAGTTTTTATTAGGTTGACATTTTTTGTTACCATAAACGTTTTACAATTAAAATAATTGAGTACTCCAATGTAGTTTTTATTACAACGCCGCGGACAAACACGGGAGACAACATAAGTGTGATATCATAATGAACTATTCCAATAATTACGGTAACTACTGCCTATTTCCGTACTTATAACCATTGACCATGGTATATGATCTAGTATGAATGTCATGGTAATTTCGTTATTATCCTAATCATAATTATGATATGTCATGAATGTTAAACAAATGTTACAAATTACAACCACGCCTGCATTTGCAGAAGGTTACCACTGATTGACCTTCTCATTAATCTTGTGGTCCTAAGCGCGACTGCTAAGTACGCTAGAGATCCTGGGTACGATCCCCAAGTCGAGCAAAGTGTTATTGGGTTTTTCTATGAAATTCTCAGTAGCAGCTCAAAGTCTGGATTTGTGCCCGGTTAGTGGCAATAGGCTCGCCCCCTATTACATGGGACATAAACATACCGGCGAAATGTGGGTTTACATTAGTACACCTTTCTCTTACCCTTCGGTGAATACAGGCGTAATGGTATGATATGTTACCAATGATTTGAGATTAAATTTCATTTGAAAAACACTTGACAACTCCATTTATCAACTTAGTTTGTATATCTGTTGTATATCTGGATCTACTGAACAGATTATGAAAATTCTTTCACCAATACAAAGATAAATTATTTCTGAGTGATACAGGCCGCATTATATCCCGTCAAATATTTCCAGGCGGGCGAAGGCGCGGGCGGAAAGGGAGAAATTCAAATTAAAAGAAAATAAACCAGTTTTTATTAGGTTGACATTTTTTGTTACCATAAACGTTTTACAATTAAAATAATTGAGTACTCCAATGTAGTTTTTATTACAACGCCGCGGACAAACACGGGAAACAACATAAGTGTGATATCATAATGAACTATTCCAATAATTACGGTAACTACTGCCTATTTCCGTACTTATAACCATTGACCATGGTATATGATCTAGTATGAATGTCATAATAATTTTGTTATTATCCTAATCATATGATATGTCATGAATGTTAAACAAATGTTACAAATTACAACCACGCCTGCATTTGCAGAAGGTTAACAATGATTGACTGGGTACTTCATTAGTCTAGTGGTCCTATGCGTGACTGCTACGCTAGAGGTCCTGGGCTCGATCTCCAAGTCAAGCAATGGGTTGGGTCGTGTTACTGGGTTTTTCTATGAAATTCTCAGTAGCAGCTCGGAAACTAAGGCTCGCCCCCTATTACATGGGACATAAACATACCGGCGAAATGTGGGTGTACATTTCGTACACCTCTGCCAAACCCTTCGGAGAATACAGGCGTGATGGCATGTATGCATGTTATATAATTATTTTCTTATCGACGTACTCTGTATTCAACTTCAACCTATCCGTTATAACGCAAATCTTATAATTAAGTATAGTGAGACATGATTGTAGTAATTACCGTCCTTATATTCGTTTTCAACCGACTTCAAAAAGGAGGAGGTTCTCAATTCGTCTGTATGTTTTTTTTTTTGTATGTTTCTTACGCGATATCTCCGCCAATTGTGGACCGATTTTAATGATTGTTTGGTAGGTTATACTTCAGAGGTGGTCCCGTTCAAATTTTATCGAAATCAGTTGAGTAGTTTTGAAAATATCAACAAAAATCTAAAAATTGTTTACATCGATGATATTATCGTTTACTTTGAAACATCGCTGTCTTATTGGAGCAGTGCGTTTAGTTGGCTAACAAGTACTTCTAAACAAAACTTTCCACTTTGGCGAAAACAAAAGACCCACTCAAATATAAGTCACCGACTTCCCAAACTGTTAGACAAAATTATTTTATCATTTTTTGAAGGCGGTTTAACTTTTTTGTTAAAAGTAATTTTTAAACAGAAATATTAAGTGTGAATTTATCTTTTTGTCTAATGCCATAAGGCTGATCTTTGCTTGGGCGCCAAATGTTGCTGATCTTTTTTGGTTTTTCGCAAATTCCTTCGCTTCCTTTCTCGAAGTTTAGGCACAGTATAAATATAATATTTTAAACTGTGGTTTAGGTAACCTACCTAGTCTATCTATTTAAATATCTACCTAGTCTCTGCTTATGATACAGTTGTCTTGCCATAAAATTGAGATAAAAGTCCATAATAATTTATCAAATATTGAGCGTGTAATTTTAAATACTTCATGCATTATTGCTCTTCAGTAGAAAAATATCTCAACGTCATCCCATTCTTTATAATATAACAATGTCAACCATTAATAATATGTTTAGTCACATTTAAAACGGTTCAGCAGTTTGTGAGAAACTCTGACTAAGACATATTAAGGATATACGCACTCAAAATGAGGTTTAATAACGTCCAAACATCCTAATTATTATTGTTATTTCAACTTTTTGTCCTGTATGTGTTCATATTAATTTATTTTATTGTACATAGAACTAATGTTTACAACAAAAAATATAATGAATAATACATTAAGTAATAAAAAATATTTCATAACTTTTAAACAATAATAGTTAGGCATAGTTTCCATATGAAATATTGTTAACCCCCGACGCAAAAACGACGGGGTGTTATAAGTTTGACGTGTCTGTGTGTGTCTGTCTGTGGCATCGTATCTCCCGAACGGATGAACCGATTTTGACTTAGTTTTGTTTTTTGTTTAAAAGGTGAATTAGTCGGGAGTGTTCTTAGCTATGTTTGATGAAAATCGGTCGAGATATAATGCAATTGTCGGGGGTTTTTTTAATTTTAAATTTATTTATGTATATTTTAATAATATTTGTAGTTGTTAGTCACGAGTATCTGCCTCATATTCAGCGTCAAAGTATTATTGCACACAACAATGCACTAATTAGTAACACACGACATCTCAACAGTTTATATTCACGAACAATAAACAATAATGTATGTAGTAAATAAAGAGTACATTGTATCTACACTTATTCACGCTTCTTTGAGAGTCAAGGGTAATTTATTTTTTAACCGACTTCATAGAAAGAAGATTTTACCTGATAGTACTTAAATAAATAAATGCTTTATTGAAAACAAAGTAAGTACACAGTACTTAGGTATTGTATAAGGGTGATTGACAATTAGTGTCAGATACTTAAGCACGTACTTGTACGTACAGTCGCCAACACAACATAACATAACATAACATTTTTTTTTTTTTTTTTTTAAAAAAAGCTTACTAGCAATGTGGGTCACACATTACTAGTATTCTTGTTAACCCCCCGTGCTAAGCTAAATGCTTGTGTTACGAATGGGTTCACGTCGGTAGTGCAATGGGTGGGGTTCGAACCGGCAACCACATGATCGCAAGTCCGACGCCCTAGCCATTAGGCTACCGCCGCTTCAAAAATAACATACCATCACGAATGTATTCCCCGAAGGGTTAGGCAGAGGTGTACTTTTTATGTAAGTACACCCACATTTCACCGGTATGTTTAGGTCCCATGTAATGGGGGGCGAGCCTATTGCTATTAACCGGGCACAAATCCAGACTCCGAGCTGCTACTGGGAATTTTATAGAAAAACCCAATAACACTTTGCTCGACCTGGGGATCGAACCCAGGACCTCTAGTGTAGCAGTTGCGCTTACGACCACTAGACTAATGAGGCAGCCAACACAACAGGTTATACAAAACTGTTAAATTTCACAAAATGAATTTTAAATCTTAAAATGTTGATTATTAAGTTTAAAATCAACTGAGAAATTTTTACATTTCGTGGTAACTTGATGAGCTGGCGACCTTACCTATTGTACATTGTATTTTACCTGATTAAAAAAATTAACCAAATTAAGTGCCTAAGGAATTCAACTTCGTTTTAGTAAGTAACACATTTTGAAATTAAAATAAAATAAAAACTATATAAAAGAATGAAACTTTTGTGGTAGGGCCACGCTGTTCGCAGCATGAATGGGCCGGCTTGACCGGGGAAGTACCACACTCTCGCAGAAGACCGACATCCGAGTAGTAGCGTTTCGTTACTGCGCTTCGTTCGGTGAGTGAGAGGGCCGGAGGCCCAATTCCTCCCCCAATCCCCTTCCTTCTCCTTTTCTCCTTCCCCTCCCTTTCCCTAAATAGGCTCGGAAACGCATCCGCAACTCCTTTGGTTTTGCAGATGTCCATGGGCGGCGATGACTACTTACCATCAGGTAGCTCGCCTGCTCGTTTGCCGAGTTATCCCATAAAAAAAAAGAATCATGACGTCTTTGACGACAACGACGACCAAAAGCGCATGCGCACCCCGAAGAACCGATTGCCTCATTGACCAAGGAAGCATACCTGCTTAGTGGGAAGTCTAAGGTCCGATTCGCTTACTCAGTTTTAATTGATAATTATGGATACTTTACGGGTGAAAATATTACATGACCGAATTCGATAATTACCATATAATTACCGAATATTGTTTAGTAACAAAAAGTTTTATTCTCATTATTATAAAGGGGACTATTTTAATTTTATTTCACGGTCCAAAATATGAGTTTTATGAAGATTTTTTTTAACAAGAACCTGTGTACACACTTAAAAAAAAGACATGATCAAATACAGCATCATATTTTGTTGTATTTTTCATGTCATATTTTCTGTAGCATTTGTTGACTCAATAAGATTTTATACCCATATCTAATATAAGTTATATAATCAATACGGTAACTAGGTATAACTAGTTTGAATTTTATTAAAAACGTAACAAGATTTTTTAGGACCATCACCAAATGTAAATAAATCTACTGGCATTTGTAAAACGAGTGAATACTTTAAACATTAATAAAGCTAACGATAATTATTATAAATGTCGTTTTTTTTATCTACACCTCCAGTATATATGACTTCAGGAAAACTACGTGGAATAACTTTAATAAATTTAAGGCGAGATAATCTATGTATATTGCTTGCAAAATTAAAACTAAAACCGGTCTTAAATAATATTATTATAATCGTCTCTAAAAACTCTGGCAGGTACTTATGACTTATAGACGAAACTTGTTCAGTCAACAAAATATTTTTTCTAGATAAATAAAAACTTTTTCGAATACTGTTTTGATTTGGTGAATAAAAAAAATATTGCCTAATCTCTCTCATTCTGAGAGGAGACCCGTGTCCAGGAGTGGGACAATGTCATGGGTTAACGATGAAGATAAAAGGAAAGTACCACGTTAATAAAAATTACCACGGGAATATTTTTTAAAATAAAACATACCTTTGCGTCGTTTCCTATAGAACTTTCACCGCATAACATCTATTTTACACACTCACTAGTAAACTTTGTCACTGAAAAGTCACACTAAGTCGTAAAGTATCGTAATTTTATCACATGGAGTACACGGTGGTACCACGAAGCGTGTTTTGGTCACAAACGGGTACATTGGCCCGATGCGGTAGTGAAACTGCGCGCACGGCGAGCGTACTACCGTCGCGCCGTGATTCATTGACGAGTAGCGGGTGGGGCGAAGCATAGGCGGTAGCGGGTGACAGGTGAACGAATAATACAATGTGACATTAGCGGTAGCGTGTTGGTTGGTATTTTTGGACGGTATGATATGTGTGTTTTATTTCATGAATTCTTTAACTAATATTTATCATTAACGGATTTAAAAATAAATTGTGTTGTAAGCTGTAATAAATAATTGTCACACCATAACTTGAGAACGACTTTACCAATTCCTTTCATATTTTTTAATGTTTTAAGATACTTTGTAGAAAGTTCTTATGAAAATGAAAATTACGCAGAATATTAGTATAAAAGGATGACGTCTATCGTGTGAGTTAGTTTATATATAAAAATAAATCCCTATTCTCCTTTGTCATACCGTGAGAACGACTACCCATTCATTACGACTACCACATTTTTTTTTAAATTTTGTAACTCTTTATAGAAGGTTCTTACGGAAACAAAAATTAAGAAAATTTCGCAGAATATTGTTAAGACAGGACAACGTCCGTCGAACCAGCTAGTTACATTAAAAAACTGAATCACAACAAATTATAAATATGTACATATGAATAATATCACACATCATCGCAGCTAGTGACAACTATATTGACCTCAATGACTATTAAAAATGATTTATTGCATATCAAGTGTAGATGAGCAGTAATTTATATATATAGCACGTGATGGAGTGAAATATAGAAGAGTACCGCACATAGTAGATACTTACATTAGTGTTATTTAACATGGATATGATTAGCTGGAATCATACGAAATCATAAAATGATGATTAATATACAAATTATTCTCGTCATAGAGCTAGCACATGGAAATTATATTAGATTAAGTAGCGAAAACGTTTTAATCAACTTGGAATAAATTATATTTTAATATTATTTTTCCACAAAAATATTTATTGTTAACAAATAATTGTACCAAAATAACAATGATTGCTTGAAAATAATTTGGCTTTATGCTATATCAAGAGTATTAAGTACCTATCTCATAGCAATATAGCCATGAGTGTTAAATTCAACGGCATTGACCGTATAACATTGGCGTAATTCGTCACACTACCGACTGACCGCGACCATGTAGTATTATACCACGTGTTAATATTGCACTAATTGCCATTCTACGCGAATATTTTCAAGCAAAACCTTACCTATATTTATTAATAGAGCAATTTTTTTTTTACTTTTTTATGTGGTACATAAAAAAGTAAAAAAAAATTTGCTCTATTCTCTCCTCTTTTGTACGATGAATGTTTTTTTTAATCGAATTTTATAGCAGAAGGAGCCAGGTATTGCTTCAAATATAAATAGATAGTTTGAAAGCATACAATATTATTTCAAAAATCCCCTCAGTCGCCCGGAGTCAATGCCACAAAGTGATGCGACAAGCAACTAGAGAACATAACAAGCTTATAAATTTGACATTTTTCAAGATACAGTTTTAAATGTTGTACATGGATTCTTTACCTAAAAATACAAGACACGAGTTTCGTGTTTTGCATATTATGTATATTAAAACTAACCTAGTATTAAATATTATAATTATAAATAAAAACAGGGACAAGACAGTATAAGTCACCTAGGTATACAAAATAAGGTGCAGTAGTTAATTTGTAGGTACCTAATCTATAAGAGAGTAACAAGAAGACAGAGAGAGACACACAAACATATTGATGTTTTTGTAGTAGGTAAATCACATACATAATGCAGCCTAGCTTCCTTTTATACCAGTTTAGAACTTACAATAAAGGTAATAAGATACTATTTCATTTCTTGCGACCCGCTGCCACTTATGACTTGCGTTCAGAACGCATTTTTTTTAATAATGACGTAACTATCGGCATTGGACACTGGTTTCTAATGACGTAGTAAGTAGTATACAACTTATGTTTACGTCGTCACGTAGGCTTTCCCGGTAAACTGTGAGAGTATGTGTCATTTATCTTCACGAACTCGAAGAAGGAGAGGGGTTCGGTGGTGTATCTGTACACCTCTGTCTAACCCTCCGGCGGTCGTGATGGTATTTTAATTATGGTATGTATGTAGAAAAAAATAACGCAAATTCTACCTAAACAATATTTTTGTGAATTAATTTATTTATATTGTTACTTTATTAAAATTTATGTGGGTAGTCGTTTGTTTATATATTGAAAGAGATTGCGCGAGTGACCATCATAGTCTATTTATTCCATACGTTGATATTGGCTTCTAGTTCACAAAAGGTATGTTGGAATAATTATCATTACGCCTGTTTTCTTTGATGAGTGCTGCAGAAGTGTCAATGCTGATGTGCACGTACTCATCAAATCACCAGCGAACCTAAGATAGGGCAAAGTTTGTCGGCTCAACTAGTATGTGTATGAAAACACTTTTTTATGTGACATTACCTGAACATCCTTTTAGAACGGCTAACTTTAGACACAGTTTTTCGTTGGGACTGTACCTCACTGCTATATTAAAAACTGCATCTTCTTGAAAGTTAATTCTCTAATTGCGTGTAACAAAACGAAAGAATTCATGAAATAGTGTTTTCTTCATTCTAGTGACCGCTTATCGGTCTAATAACTACGTTATTAAGATCTAGATCATTAATTACTATGCAAAGCAATTACCACCTTATTATCTACAGACAAGTCTTCTAGTTAATTGAAATTATTCGTTACGTAAATTTATGACAATAATTTAAGTCTTAACGCTAAGAAATTAAAGCTCAAAATAATGTTAAATTTCTCTCGTGTGTCAATCAAATTAAAACCAAATGACTGACTGCAGATGATAATTGTATTGACATGAATAAGGCTTAATATGGATGGACGGTTCGGTCGCAAATTGACGCGAATTGCGGTAAAAAAATCGTGATAATTATACAATAATTAATTCAATTCTTTCCGATTGAGAACCACAAGGCTTTATAAGGACGTACTATTTTGTCGTAAATTATAGGCAATTTGGTACAAACAGGGTTAATTATAGGTACTTTATTTTTTATGTTTATTACGGTGAAAAGTATAGGTTGGTAGTAACAACTCTTGTGCGGTGGCCAGCACATGTGCTATGTGAATAAATTTATTTTCTTTCTTTCTTTCTTTCTTTTCTCTTTCACATCAAATTACCATAAAATGTCAAAGTTGAGTTTGAACTTTATCTTCAACTATTTAAGGTTTAAAATCATTTGGAGAAATTTGACAGTTTTGTATACCTTGACCTGCTGGCGACTGTACTTCTCACAGAGGTAAGCAGAATGTTGCACACATACCTATATTTTTCACGCAACACTGCTCGACCTAGCTCGAAAGAACAAGCTATTGGCCGCAGTCACTCGCGTGAGCTATGCTTGGCAGTTCTCTACGCGACCAAGTCAGAAATGAGGAGATCCGTAGAAGAATCAAAATTATCCACATAGCACAAAGAATTAGCAAGCTTAAGTGGCAGTGGGCGGGGAACATAGCTCGTAGAACTGATGGCCGTTGGGGCAAAAAGGTTCTCGAGTGGAGACCACGCACCGGAAAACGCAGTGTGGGACGACCTCCAACAAGATGAACAGACGACCTGGTAAAGGTAGCTGACAGTCGTTGGATGCAGGCGGTATATAACCGGTCGAAGTGATAGTCTAAGGAGGAGACCTCATTTCGCTCATAAGATGATGATGAATCGCTTGAACTCGCATCCCAATTTTTTAGGTTTGTCATTTGCGAGTTATAGTGCGTCAATAGTAGTATCGTTCTCCAACAATCAATCTATTTCTATTATAATACTAGTCACCTATCCTGGCTTCACAAAGTTATACACAATTTAATAATTTATCGTCATATTTCTACCAATTTACAAAAAAAAACCAAATCACAATACAGACTGATAGACTGCTAGTTACTTTCATATTAATTTATAAGTATGGATGGATTTTGACGACGTAAGCTAAAAATCTTAATAAATTTTTAGTTTAAGTGGTCTTAAATCAGTCGAGATTTATTTACAAGTCAAACTTAATTTATTAGTAGACGTTATCATTAAAACCAATATTATCGTCAGTGAGAAAGGAAGAAATAAACATTTATTCGACTCGAATAACAAATAATGTAAGTGCAACCAAACCCTAACATCGATTGATACATCGAACACAAGAGCGTTTCGCAAAACATTTCTATTGGCTATCGTGACGCCATTGCTATGGCCTTCGTTACACTTAATTGGTGATCGTTTTGAAATATAATCCAATATGGTGACCAGGGAATACCGAAGATTTAATATGCAATGGTGGTAGATGTTTGTCCATATCAATTTTATTGTACTATGAAGTTTAAAACACCACAGCTGTTTTCTCCGAAATTAATTGCAGGTGTATTGTGGTACGCCCCGCATTCATAATTTCGAAGGCGGCTAAAAAGAAATACACATCATTATCACACCTGTTATCCCCAAAGGAATAAGCAGAGGATTTACTAATAGACACCCTCGTTTAATTAGGTCCCATATAGTAGAGGGCGAGCCTATTGCTATTAACCCAATAAAACTTTGAACCTTACATGTTTTTTAAACTGGTTGGCGCCGGCATTTCTTATCTGATGATCCCTGAGAAGGAACGACGAAACAAACTCAGAGAATCATGTTCACTTTCAAAGTCCAGACAGTAGAAATATTTTCAGGTACTGATTTTGCCCTTACTTGTAACACTCGTATAAGTGTTACAAGTAAGGGCAAAATCTGAACAGGCCTTTTGAAGAAAGAGCCGTAGCAACTTTAAGTTGACCTTTCCTAACTGACGGCACGCATTCGTCAGTCATTGTGTAGCTCAGTCAATATTAAGGGAGCTCAACGACCCATCGCACGATGATACCAAATCAAGAAAACCTAATAACATTGTTTGACCTGGAAACTGCGGACATCAGCATCACTGGCCATCTCTCTCTCTCATTTAAGAGCTTGGCTCTCGTCGGTGGAGCAATCGCTACTATTCTCCATTCTCTGTCTTCTGTTTGACCTCTTGATACGACTCTACTCCCACTTGTTCAATAAAACTTCTTCATTCCTCGTTTTCCTTCTAAAATTGGTTTAAAATAGTCGTAGTGTCGTATCAAGTGATCAATTCACTGGACCATACAACAGTTAAATCCAAGGCCTATAATTATAACTAAAACCAAAAACAATGTACGCACGGCTACACATCAAGCTATAAAAAACCAGTATAAGCTGGCCTTCAATTGTAGGGAAAACTTTTACAATGGGAGGTCAGTCTAAATTGGCATTTTATAGCTTGATTTGTAGCCGTGTGTACTACTAACCTTATAAAAGCCATTAAAATTCAGGCACGGTAATGACAGACAAAAAAAACCAGATGAAGATACAAACAAAAACAATCTCATACAGTTTTTGTATGAACAGTTTTTGTTACATTGTTTGGGCAAGATCAAGGTTGATCAGCCATTGAGAGCAGCGGCGCGTGACCTCGCGAGCGGCGGAAAGTTCAGCGTAGATATGGTCCATAAAATTGCTATTATTTATTTTTTTAATGTACAGCAATGCACGTAAACATTTTTTATGGATAAGTGCGTTTTTCATACTTTAATACTGCAATGGCAACGCGCTACATATTTAATGTAAGACCCGAAAATAATAAAATAATAAATTTTGCTTAACAAGGAACAATAATAATTTGCGCCGCATTGCTCATACGAGGTCCAGTGGTCCATCAAAAAATTGTGTCTAATTAGTTTTTGAGTGATACGCGTGCAGTTATACAGACAGACAGACGAATAAAAATTCTAAAGGTAATTGTTTCGACTTCTAACACTATGAACAGATATTTATTTTTTACAGATATATTAAAATGTAATTGTAATAGTTTTTTATTTTTTTTTATTTATCAAACATAAATTCACAAAAAAGAAATGATACATAGTGCCACTTAAACCTCTTGAGTTTGAGTGTGGCACTTACAAATTCCTCGTACAAATACATAGTAAGTTAGCATCATTGTAGAATGACATTCATTAATATTAATGTGCTACTTTAATTTACAATAATTTAGTTTAATTTTTATTTTTATTTTGTCTAACCAATTTTGTAATGACTGAACATACTAATATGACAGTAGTTAACTATTAATGTAGTATTACATAAATAGTTATTCTTATATTTATATGTGACATCAACAACGGTTCGACAATGTTCTGTACTACAATTTTGAAAGAAAAAATGTTTTTAATTTGTACTTTATGTTATTTTTAGTGATAATATTATTGCGTATGTCGGTAGGCAAAGAATTAATTAGTCGTGGAATCAGATATGCGATATATCAGATAGTTCAAATTAGTGTGCGCGTGCGTTCACTGAATCGAATACGAGTTTTTCCCACCGTGATAATGGCGCTAGTAGCGCTGGCTGTACAGGCCACGGCCTGTGCCTACTACCCTTCCCGCCAGAGTCGCAGACAGTGAAGCGGGAACGTCAACTGTCAATGAATGAAAATTAATAGAGGTGTTATATCTGGATATTACTATTATTGAATATATTCACTAGCTGATATTAGCATACAATACCTATTACCAGGTATTAGTCAAATATTAGTCAGCCATCTTGATATTCCGTATTCGTTATAATATTGATATCGTACCTATTATCCGTATTCGTTAATCTAACATAATATTGATATCGTAGCTATTCTCCGTATTCGTTAATCTAACATAATATTGATATCGTGCCTATTCTCTCCATATTCATTACTTTCGAACATAATTTTATTTTTTTTAATATTATTGATATCGTACCTTATTCTGTATATTATAGATAATAGTGTTATGAATTATTTAATGAATAATAATTATTTATCGTTACACCTCCTAATACATGATATTAGTTTGTATTATAAAATATTATGCACAAACTAATATTGCATATTCAGCGCTAAATGTAGTGATTTTGTTTTCATTGAGTGTTTACTTTGTAACCGTCACATTCAGCTTGCATACAAAGCCCGACGTGTATAATGTTGTCTTTAGAAATCTCACTCAAACACGCACGCACACGTCAAACAGAAGTAAGCAGAATCATCTCGCTCACTCCCCCGAATCGTCTCGCTATGACGCGGTTGCAGCGGAGTAATTGTGTGTGTGTGCGTGCGGCAACCTCCCGTAGCGCGCTCGTCGACGCACACAGCCGCGCAAGTCACCGCGAATATCAGAACACTGATCTCTTGGCGTGCCTATTATTTGACTAATATCTGGTAATAGTCTACGCTAAACTAATATATACTAATATGAATACATATACAGCTCGTATCATAATATCTATACCTATTACGAATATATTAGTTACACCTCTAAAAATTAATCAGTTGTCAGTCGACGCGTACTCTGATATGATTGTTTTCCGAAATTGTGAAAACTCGTGAGTTGTATAAACTCCAGCTCTTGGACTATCAGCACCGTGTGTTGTGATTATCCATTAAGATCCTCGGCTTCCCTGTTTCCGTCGCAGATAGGAAGTTTGGGAGGACGGCTGTTGCAGAAAAACGGTGAGTCGTACCTACCTATTCAAGTTTTATTTTCGATTTGTGGAATTTGTACAAGTACCTTCGAGAGACAGCATGACGGGATGATAGGAGTAAGATTTGTTATAAGAGATATCCTCGCCAATAATATTGTGAATCCGATTTAACCTTTTCTTTTTTATCAGAGGCAATAGTAGGTAGGTACTTTTCCAAGATGGTCCATCGTTTATCATTCGATAATATCCTAATCGTAAAAAGTTATTTTTTGTTACACTTTACTTACTTAATAATTTCCGTGTATGATAATATCATCACTATATGTAGATGGGTGGGTGACCATTCTGAGTAGGTAGGTAGGTACATGAACGTAACATGAACATGAGGTACATTGACGCCTCCGTACCTTAGAGAGCATACAGTTTGTTCGAAATAAGTAAGCCGATCGGAAGTTGTCTGCAAGTGATTTAGAAGTGGTAAATTTTAATAGAAAGAGTGGGTGTAAAGATACTTAGAGTCGTATATGTTTCACATTTCTAATTATTCTGTTTAATAATTTCGATACTTATGTATTAAAACACTTAATTAAACGATTTTATCACCGCGGTGGTTCGGAACGGCTAACTTCCGATCGGCTTACTTATTTCGAACAAACTGTACCGTCGGTCTCCGTGCTCATACAAACACTTATGATAAACATAATAAGTAGACGGTAAAGATAATGCCATTAACCAGGCCTAGTCAGGCACAAATTTTAGGTAAAAGCTCCTACTCACAACTCGAAATCTATAGTCTCTGCCTACCCCCATGGGAGACAGGCGTGACAATATGTATGTAAAATTTAATAGAAAGAGTCGGTGTAAAAATAATAAAAACTATAAAATTAGGGTCATACATGTTTCGTATTTGACTGCTTCGTTAGTCTGGTGGTCCCAATCGCGACTGCTACGTTAGAGGTCTTGGGTTCGATTCGCACGTCGAGCAAAGTGTTATTGAGTTTTTCTATTAAATTCCCAGTAGCAGCTCGGAGTCTAGATTTGCGCCCGGTTAACGGCAATAGGCACGCCCCCTATTACATAGGACTTAAACATACCGACGAAGCGTGGGTGTACATTAATATACCTCTGCTACTACTATTTCGGGGTATACAGGGGTGATGGTATGTTATGTTATTGTCGTATTTGTGATTACTTCCTTAACTAATTTCTATACTTGTATATAAAAACAATTACTTTCAAGCGATTTTACCAGCGTGGTAGTTCGGAGCGACTAAATTCAGACGAACAGAGTAATTTCGAACAAACTGTACGTAACGTTACCTACATAGGTAGAAGTAGGTACTCCCTATTTAATGTAGATTGCTTCACGATGCGTAACATCAGCGCCCAGCATGCACCATGCCGCAATAGTCGGCGCATTACAATATAATGTTGTAGACTTGTTCTAGATTAAACGATGTAGCTTTGAATATTAAAAGGTATGGATGATGTTGACGAAATACAGATGATATTATCATGAACACTGGGTATTGGGATGGTAGAATGGGGAGACTTCGGGGGTAAAATATGTGATCAATCAAATGGTATTTTGTTTTTTTTTTTTTTTATGGGATAGCTCTGCAAACGAGCAGGCGAGCTACCTGATGGTAAGTAGTCATCGCCGCCCATGGACATCTGCAAAACCAAAGGAGTTGCAGATGCGTAACCGAGCCTATATAGGGAATAGGGAGGGGTTGGGCGTCCGTCGCTACACACTCACCGTATGAAACGCAACAGTATGCATACTGCTACTTGACGTCGATATTCTGTTACCTATTCATGCTGGCATATAGGCCAGCAGGCACTACTACTAAATCTGGGTGAGTCTGTCATGGGTGCCTGCCTCATTAGTCTGGTAGTCCCAACCGGGGCACGGGTCGTGAAAAGTGTATTATTGGTCTATTCTATGAAATTCTTCCCAGTTCGGAGGCTCGCCCTTATTACATGGTACGTAAACATACGGGTGAAGTGTGGGTGTAGTATAACATTAGTCCAATTACTCTCCTTTGGGGAATACAGGCTGATGGTATGTCATTATATAGCCCTTTAGCAAATGAAAATGAAATTAATCTATCTTTTTTTAAAGTTATTTTAATGAAGTTAAGTCAATATTTAAGCGGCAGTAGCCTAATGGCTAGGGCGTCGGACTTGCGATTGTGTGGTGGCCAGTTCGAAACCCACCATTGCACTACAAACGGGAACCCACTTGTAAATTAAGCGTACAGCTTAGCATGAGCGGTTAATAAGAATACTTGTAATGTGCGACCCACATCGCTAGGCTTGTTAAAAAAAAAACTTATACTTATAATTAATGAAATAATTCTGCGTGTTATTTTTTAATCTCTGTCCACACAGACAGATGGAGTTATCCTTAACTGTAACAGTTACTAGACCCTGCACCAATTGTGACAACCTAGAACATAATTATTTAAACTTGCCTTCGATAATTAATAGATATGTATCCATATCTAACGTTTTTGCCTTACTTATGTCTTTCTAGCAATGATCTTATAGGATCTCGTTATGATCTACCAAGTTAAACCATGTAGTTATTGAAAACTGTATTTCATAAGCAACAGTGTCTAAAATCGCTTGTCTCAGCGTCGAGTTGATAAGGTACCTTCTTAGAATCTACCAAGTTAATCTTTGCAGACAGTTAAGTTTTAATGTCCTAGAGTTAAAGGTGAATTTACTTTGTAAACATGTTGTGTATAAGGTTGTAACTTGTAATTAATTTAATGTACTTGTCCGTTACATTATAATTGGTGCAGATTACATGTAAGGCGAATATAATAAATTATTAAATGGTAAAGTACATAGTGTTATGTACTTGTAAGATATAAATAGGTATTTAGATTAGAACGTATATAAGCATAGGTGTGTTAGTAAAGTTGTATCAGAAAAGTTATTCGGAGAACGGGTTTTCGATAAAGCCTCGTTATTCGTTTTCATACTGACATACATACATACCATCACGCCTGTATTCAGTATTCTGTATTAAGGGTTAGGCAGAGGTGTACCTACTTAATGTACACCCACAGTTCTCCGGTATGTTTAGGTCACCCGTAATAGGGGGCGAGCCTATTGCCATTCACCGGGCACAAATCCAGACTCCGAGCTGCTACTGAGAATTTCATAGAAAAACCCAATAACACTTTGTTCGACCTGGGGATCGAAGTCGAACCCAAGACCTCTAGCGTAGCAGTTTCGATTGGGACCACTAGACTAACGAGGCAGTCAAGTTAGTTATCAATATCCATATCATAAATAAATGGTGGTATTTGGGTTGAAGCAGCTGTCAGACCCAACACTTTGTATTACTACAGTGTTCGAGGTACAGAGAGGATGTGTGAAGAATGGTCACCCATCCATAAACCAACCTCAAGCGGCGGTAGCCTTATGGCTAGGGCGTCGGACTTGCGATCATGTGGTTGCCGGTTCGAACCCCACCCATTGCACTACCGACGTGAACCCACTCGTTACACAAGCATTTAGCTTAGCACGAGGGGATAACAAGAATACTAGTAACGTGTGATCAACATTGCGAGGAAGCTTTTTAAAAAAAAAAAAAAAACTTCTTCAAGTGCAGCTTAACCTTGCAGATCGATTGATCAGCCTAATTATTTCTAAATGGCGCGCTACTCGGAGTTAAGCACCACGCATCATAATTAATTTTATAGTCTCCTTAAACAGGTTAATGAACCATCTTGTAATAGATTTGTATGCGAATGGTGTCGGTACAATGTCATCAGTATGTATTGCATATTCAAAGTACGTAGAACGCTTGTTTCCAATTGTTTCTATACATATAATAAACTTACTATACTTTGTCCATTATGAGAACCGTTTTTTGACAGATGGAACTAGTGATTGCAGGAACGTAACAACGCGATTATCGACCCGATTATTGACACTTTGATTACCGTCTAGTAGTGATTATCGATTGTTAGGTTATCGAATCGAAAATGGTGCAACGACCACCAATAATGAATAAATATGTGTAATATTCATCTGATTGTATTAATTTTTGTGAAATATTCATTTTCCATACATTTCTTTTCAAAAAGATTGTTTAATTTATATTTTATTGATATTAGAGTGGATGCCATTTTCCGATACTGATTTAATGTCATTGTTCAAAATGATTGCAGCGAATACATTCGATTGCATCACTAGATACGGTAGAATGTGGTAGAATGTAACCAAATTCAATACGCTTAACAACAATTATTTTTTTTGGAAAATCCGTTACATTAATGGTATTATAATGTCTGCAAGGAATCATAATTAAGATAATTGAATAACATAAGGTAGATAATACATTGATTTTGTTACGCATTTCAATGTTAACTTTTACGTAATCTGGAACAGCTACGTTCTAAGGCAGTCTTCGCCCGTGTGGACATACGATTCTTTTCATTTTACGGGATGATATATAGGGTGGAAGGGACATCGACGCACATCCGCTTTCCATGAATTCAGTACATGATTCTGGAAACCCCGGCGCAGATATTTGTCGTCGGTTATTAACAAAAAAAAACAGCTGTTCCATACATTTTTAAAAAAGTATTTTATACAAAAGTGCGATACCTACACGGAGGTATCGCACTTTTGTATAAAATACTTTTTTTTTTCAATAACCGACGTCAATTATCTACGCCAGGGGGTCCAGACTCATGTACTGAATTTATGGTAAGCGGATTGCGTCGATGTCCCTTCCACCCTGTATATAGCATATGTCACTCAGGAATAAAGTGTCTGTCTATTGGTGAAAGAATTTTCAAAATCGGTTCAGTAGATCCAGAGATTACACCCTACAACACAGTCATAAACTCAAAGTATAGATTGGATCATATTTAGGGAATGTAAATGAAGTGTGCCCGACTGTGTGATGCAAAAGTGGTGTTATGATTTTTAGACATGATGTTTGTCTCACCATAAACGGCATATAATTTTCCCACTGTTGGGACACAGGCCTCCTCTCGGTGAGGAATGGGCCGTAATCCACCACGCGGGCCCAGTGCGGGTTGGTAGATGTCACATGTCTTCGAATTTTTTGAACTTAGACATGCCGGTTTCCTCACGATGTTTTTCCTCACAAAGTAATAGTAAAAGTTACAGTAATATAACATACTATCACGCCTGTAGTCCCCGAAGGGTTAGGCAGAGGTATACTAATGTACACCCACGCTTCGCCAGATTGTTTACGGTTTAACATCCCATGTAATAGGGGGCAGTTACAGTTGTCGAGAATAGACATAGAATAGACTGTCGAGTCGAGGATACGCCCGTCATTCTAATTACAAAATCGACACTAACACGTTATAAAATATGTACATACGTGAATAACAGATCGAGTGTAATAACAGGAAAACTATTACATTGTGCTGTTTCATACATTAACAATATTAACAGTAGGTTTACTTTTAGTTTACAAATGCAAATAATGCTAAAGTTGATCGCGTAGGCTTGGATTGATTTTGATATCTTCTATACATAAACATACGTGTATACAAATAAATGAAATTGGAGTGTGTTTGTAATATTAAAATAACCACTTTTTACTTAATGCTTATGGATATATACACGGTATATATACCAAAATAACATAGATACCATTTACAAAAAAATGTCTGTCTGTCTGTTTGTTCCGGCTAGTCTCTGAAACGGCTGGACCGATTTTGACGGGACTTGCACTGGCAGATAGCTGATGTAATAAGGAGTAACTAAGGCTTCATTTACTTTAGAAATTTATATATTAAATAGAACAGAGAAGAGCCGTGAAACAACGCAAGCGAAACAGCGGGCGGAAAGCTAGTCGAAAATAAAAAATCCAAATCAGTCAAAGCATATTAATTGCTAGACTTTAATTGATTTGGTCTTTTATTTTCGATTGAACTCCATCTATATCAGTTTGTTAATAAAGGCATAATCTTTATTATATAGGTATGGTATGGTATTTTATAAAGTGAACACAATAACACAAACTCCTGATCTGTTACTCCTTATTTATTAACAATTGATTATTGTTTTTTGCTCTTTTAAGTCGAGGTTTTAAGCAAGATCAAAATAATAAAAACAATATAAAACTCCGTCAAATAAACTCCATTTATTTTGTATCTTTCGTTTCCGATTGAAGTCCAAACCGCTGGCATTTAAAGTAGAAAGATCATTATTTTTTTCCGCATAGTTTTATAAAGACTGTACCTTTTTTATCTTGTTGTATTGTGGTAGTGCATACAGTTATAGGAAGGAAATAGCAAATTTATTTCAAACACTGCGATTAGGTGTATAATCGATGACTTTTCCGTCCGTACGTTATCGAGGCCTTGTTTGATATGACTGGAGCTTAAATAACTTGTATATGGATATTTTAACGACTTTGACACACATTTAAACTGGACGATACAAGTGTTAATATGGTGTGAAATAATTGAAGGTTCAGGTATAAAAGTTAAATTTAGAAGCAATATCGATTTCCTAAGGCTAGATCTTTTCTATCAAAAGATCTATTTGGCAAATAACATTAGTTAAAGCCAAAAAAATTTAATCAAGATAGACTTCTAGGTGTACGTTTTGAACGTCATTACAGAACACATTACACTACATTACATTACAGAAAGTCCCCCTTCACCGACTCCTAATGTTAGAGCTGGGAAGAAGAAGCGACGTGACGCAACAAACCTTAACGCAACAACAAAACGCAACACATTTCTGTCTCTTCATTTACTTAGTCGTTACAATTTACACAGGATCAATATCTATAATTTATCAAATAAGAGAGTACCTATATTAGATTTTAGGGCCAGAAAACTTTTTATAATGGTTTAACACGCTGAGCGTCATTGGACCAAGTAATCTCGCTATCTAAAAATGTTCATCAAAACCCCAAATTATTTTTCCTGTGGCTTAAATTAGTTTCAATGTGTGAACAAGTCTTCTATCTGCATAATAATAATATTGGCTGAACCTTAAAAATAGACCGATCCTTGTGATTATCACATAATAATTAGGTATGAACAATCTTTGATACCTACCTAGAACTTTGTAGCAATTATTATTTTGTCATTAAAATTTCTCAATCATCACTGTACCAGATTACAGAATTCAATCAGCGGAAACGAATTAGGTATGGAATGAGTGGATAGAATGGAAGCGGGACAGTGTTTATGCAATTGTCACCATAAAACTAAATACGTAACTACTAGAGCAATCGCCGTGGGAACTCCTTTCCCTTAACCGACCCTTTTATTTATAAACTTTGCTACCTCTTCGATGATTATTGAATATAAGATTATTCTTATAAAACTTAACTTAACATACCATCACGCCAGTATTCCCCGAAAAGTTAGGCAGAGGGACAATAAATGTACACCCACGCTTCGCCGGTATGTTTAGGTCCCATGTAATAGGGGGCGAGCCTATTGTCATTAATCATTATCCGGGTATAAAGAGGTAAAGTTTGTGATGTTGTAGGGGGTAATTTCTGGTTCTACTGAACCGATTTTGAAAATTCTTTCACCAATAAGAAGCTACATTATTCCTGAGTGACATAGGCTATACAATATCTCGTAAAACGAAAAGAAACTTATTGTACACGCGGGCGAAGCCGCGGGCGGAAACCTATCTGTTATGACTTCCATATATTTTGCGGCAACAGGGGCCGTATTACCACGTATTAAATGCCATTATTTTTAGGCTGTGAGAGAGGGATGCCGCTCTACAGTTTAAATAGTGGCGTCCCTCTTGCACAACGTAAAAATGATGGCATTAATACGTGGTAATACGGCCCCAGAATGAGAATGTTTTGGAGGCGAGTGAATCGCACCTACTAAAGATGGCTGGAAGCACTAAAGTTTTTTTTTATCACAGATAGGCTTACGCTTGACCACAACTTGCCTGATGTTAAGCATCGAAGTGGTCTACGATGGAGGGCGCTTGCCTAGAAGATACCTATCTCACGCTCGTCTTGAAGACACCCAATTTGTAGGTCGCAGGGAACAAAGATTCCGGTAACGAGTTATAAGAGATAAACTCACTCACTCCGCTCACTAAAGATATAACCCAAATTCGTTTGTAAGCAACCCCAATTCTGGCAATCGTACGCATTAGAGCAGCGTCGGTGAAAGCCGAACGTTTAACAAATAAAATGTTCCGCATTCACTGTTACTTACTAACTGTAGCCCGATTCACGTTATTAAAACCGTAGCGATGTCGCAGCGACTTAATCGTTGAAACAGTTTTCCTATTCACATCCGTCGATAAAAGTCGTTCTATTCAAAAACCGCTGAACCGTATTCACACCTCAGATCAAATAAAAAGTTAAGATGGAACTTTGCCAACAAAGAAGTGAGGCCGGCTAAAAGGCAGGCTTTCGATAGCTCGATAGCTCGACTGACAAGATAAGGCATAGTTTCGGTATACGTGTGTGCGTGTAATTGTGTTTTGTAGACGGCATGGCGTAGTTTTAGCCGGTCTCACTTCTTGTTTGCAAAGTTCCTACTTTACTTTTTATTTGATCTGAGATTCACACATGTTCGTTGGGCGAGAATCATTGTAAAACGTTGGCTTGACAGTTTTCACATAACACTGGAAAACTTTTTTATTATTAAGTCGCAGCGACATCGCTACGGTTTTAATTACGTGAATCGGGCTACTGTTCTGCTGATAAGCACTAGATGTAAAAGAAGCACTTCCAGAGAGTGTTCCTATTATGGCTCGCACACTCAACTGCTTCAAAAGTCGACTTGATCTAAGTAACTACCTACTAGTGTATCTTACCATAATTATAACATACCTTCACGCCTGTATTCCCCGAAGGTTTAGGCAGAGGTGTACTAATTACGCCCACGCTTCGCCGGTATGTTTAGGGCCCATGTAATAGGGGGCGAGTATTTAGTATGATTATTTTTATATGGGAACTACATACTACATTACCACTACAACTACTACTACTATTACTGATACCACCAATATCAATGGGAGTTAGGTAGTACGTAGGTTGGCACACCGGCTTCTGTGACACAAATCACATATTCGACTCCCGCACTTAAAAAATATTTCCAGTACCTATAAGCCTAGAGGTATCTTTTCCGGCCCTTCCGGGTGTGGGTGCTTGTGTGTGAGAAAATCCTAGTGGGGCATTTTTTTAAAAATAATATCGACCTGTGCCACAAGGAAGTCATATAGAGGAGTAACAACATTAACACACACACATACTTAAGTACATTTTTATTTCCTGTTATCACAAATTCACCTATGAATTGGTACATTTATAATTTTCTTTCTTCTAAAAATATGGATTTTGTTACCTTAAATAACTTTGTCACTTTCTTCAATCGTTTGATCACAATATTTTCGTAGAAGTTTCCTTACAAATGATTATTTAATTAAAAGCCAAATCAAGATCAAAGCCTTTAATGTATTATTAACAATAATATATAAACAGGCTTTGATCCTGCAAACTGATATTGAATGTTCTATAGGTAATTTTAGATAACCCAAGGCGAAATTCAGACGTTTAAAAATAAATATTATCTACGCGATTTGATTACTAATATACACAGATGTCCCTAACCGCAAATTGAAGTTGTCAAATATTTACCTTATTCAACAGGTGTAATTCTGATCAAATTACTTCTCGATTATGAATTCATATTCTATGAATTATTATCAGTGTCACTGATAATCGTACTGAAAAAACAACTCACATCTCACTTTTAATTAACACAGACACAAATGTAATATTTTTTATTCCCAAAATAAAAACTCCCGATCTCCTGAACTAAGATTCATACAACAAATCACTCACTGTTCCATTTTATTGCACAAAAACAACACAAGAATTTAAGCGGTTATATTTCGAACTTTGACGAAAAATACATACGATTTCGTTAATTCCGAGCCACGAAAATTGTAACAAAATTCACGTGTTAATCGCTTGCCCGCGTAACAAAGACTGATGTCATATTGGATGTGTATTAATCACAGTTTCGTGGGAACTGGTAATTATATAAAATCACAATTACCTCGTTACAAACATTTATTATTATTTGTGTCCTTATAAGGTCTGTTGGATATCTATAAAAAAATGAATGCCTATTCCCCTTTGTCACGCCATAAAACTTGAGAACGACTTTACCGATTTTATTCATATTTTATTTTTAATGTTTACAGTTGAAGTTGTCCGCAAGTAGGGTTGCCATCTCTTAAATCAGGTAAACAGGACAAGAAGCACGAAAACCCCGGATTTTGGAGCTTGGAACCCGGACATGTGGACAGTGTTTTCTTAAAGTTTTTCTATAAAATATTTTTCACAAAGAAATGAATTTTCTAATTAAAGAAAATTTCTAGTGAAAGAAAAATTCGATCTCAGGCAGGGTTTGAACCTGCGTCTCTCTGGTTAAGTACACCAGACGCTTTGCCAACTAAGCTACCGATAAATATTTTTCAGTTATAATCTTCCGGCAGCGACCGATGACTAGACTTTTAAACCCGGACCACAAATGAAACCCCGCCCGGACGCTCCCCGGACGCCCTCGAAACTAGGACAAATCCGGGGAAACCCGGACGGATGGCAACCCTATCCGCAAGTGGCTTAGCAGTGGTAAATTTTAATAGAAAGAGTCTGTGTAAAGACAAGAGTCATATATTTTTCACATTTCTGGTAATTTTCGTTACTAATTCCGATTTTATTTATAAAAACACCTAATTAAACGATTTTACCAGTGCGATAGTTCGGAATGGCTAACTTCAGATAAGCAGAGTTATTTCGAACAAACTATACGCTGGAGGTCCAGGGTCGATCCCCAAGTCAAGCAGTGTTATTGGGGTTTTCTATGAAAAGTAGCAGCTCGGAGTCTGGATTTTTGCCTGGTTAAGGGCAATAGGCTCGCCACGTATTACGTGTGACCTAAACCTACCGGCGAAGTGTAGGTGTACATTAGTACACCTCTGCTTAATCCTTCGGGGAATACAGACGTGATGGTATGTTACTTATGATAGATAGATAGATTATTCTTTATTGTACACAAAAAAGAAAATAAAAACAAAAACAAAGTTACATAATTAAGTACAATTGGCGGTCTTATCGCTCATGCAATTTCTTACAGACAACCATTGGATGGACAAGAGTCATTTAAAAAGATATTGGGCTGTTGCAGGTGTACATAATAATGCTCAATATTTTTTTACTTATTTAGAGTTTTAAGTAAAATAAATAAATATACATACATACATAAATAATATAAATATTATACTAATAATACTATAACTATATCTATATAATATATAGGTATACTATAAATATATATACTTATATATATTCAACACAATAGTAGGTAACAATTTAAGAACAAGCGGCCAAGTAATGCTGTTTCACCATTAATTTAAATGATGCCAAAGTTTGTGCACGTCTTATAGAAACTGGTAGTGAATTCCACAGACGAGTGGCCTGAACTATAAATGACTGGTCAAAAAAATTCGTTGTGTGCATTGGCATCTTTAGCTTTAAGTTTTCTGATGAACGTAAGGATCTCAAATGTGTATCACAGACGAACTCAAAGCGAGTTTTAAGATAGGAGGGTGTTGTAGGATTAAAAAGAATACTATAAAGTAATGAAAGAATATGAGCATTCCGACGAAGACGTATTGGGAGCCACTTGAGCTTAGCGCGAAATTCTGACACATGATCATATTTGCGTAAACCAAATATGAATCTTATACAAAAATTTTGGAGACGCTCAAGTTTATTAAATTGGTCTTCAGTGAGATCAAGATAGCTGACATCGGCATAGTCAAGGATAGGCAAGAGAAGAGATTGCGCAAGCGCAACCTTAGTGGCTGTTGGAAGAAAGTTGCGTAATCGTCTCAAGGATCCTGCTGACGCAAACATCCGGCGGCTAGTTTCCTGCAGTTGTGGATCCCATGATAAAGTTCTATCCATGATTATTCCCAGATTTTTGACCTTATCACTTATGGGGATTATGATGCTATCAAAGATAAACTGGGGTAGGTGAAACCAATCAATTTTGGAAACCATTCGTGAGCTACCTATAATGATAACCTGCGTCTTAGATGGGTTAACACTAAGTCCATAGTGTTTGCTCCACCGTGATATTTCAGCAAAATCTTTATTAATAATGTGAATAGCTTCAGATAATTCCTCTAGCGGAGCTTGCGAATAAATCTGCAAATCATCTGCATACAGGTGGTAGGATGAAAGAAGTTGATTGGAAATTGAGTTAATAAATATAGCGAAAAGTAACGGGGATAAAACGCCACCCTGAGGCACGCCAGCTTCAGTATCACACCATGAAGAGAATGTATCGTCAATGCGGATACGCTGCCGGCGGCCAGTCAGGTAACTACGAAACCAATCAATTACTGTTGGAGATATGTTAAGAGAGCTGAGTATGCCTAGCAAAATGTCAAAATCGACGGCATTAAAAGCATTACTGAAATCTAGTAGTGCAAGTGCCGTCAACTTTCCATTTTCCATACCTAGCCTGATGTCATCTGTAATATTAACCAGAGCTGTTACAGTACTATGACCAGGACGGAAACCGGATTGAAAAGAATTCAGAAGTCTATTTTTACAAAGAAATGAGCTTAATTGCTTGTGAATAAGACGTTCCAGGACCTTGGATAAGAACGGTAATATATAGATAGGACGATATTCAGAAAAGGATGTGGGATTGGGTTTTTTCGGTAACGGAGTAATCTGGGCGTCTTTCCAAGCAGTCGGAAAAACACCGCTGGATATCGAATGATTCAGGATGTGACAAATGATGGGAAGGATTTCGTCAAGGATAGGAAGGATCATTTTGCGGCTTACCAGGTCGCTTCCAACTGCATTAGAAGTAATAGACTTATGATATTTTGTAAAAGTTTTTTGCAGAAACAAAAATCAACAAATTTGCTCCGAAAGTTGATAAAACAGGAAAACATCTGTCGAGTAAGCTAGTTAATATGAAAATTATGTCAATTCTGAAAACCTCAGTAGTCATGGATGGCTGCATGCACGTCATACCTAACCTACGTGGTGTGATGCATGCATGAATGTCTTACAAAACTACGTTTATTCAACGCATCGACAATCTCCGTGTTGTTACAATATTTCCAATTTACGGAAAAAACTATGCAAAACTACCTTAATTTAATTTTAAATATGGAAAAATCACGTAGCTCTAAAAATCAGTCTACAAAATAAAAAAATCTGTAATTAATTGACTTATTGACTGCCTCATTAGTCTAGTGGTCCTAAGCGGGACTGCTACGCTAGAGGTCCTGGGTTCGATCCCCAGGTAGAGCAAAGTATTATTGGGATTTTCTATGAATTTCCCAGTAGCAGCTCAGAGTCTGGATTTGTGCCCGGTTTAATGGCAATAGGCTCGCCCCCTATTACATAGGACCTAAACATACCGGCGAAATGTGGGTGTACATTAGTACACCTCTGCCTAACCCTTCGGGGAATTCAGGCGTGATGGTAGGTTAATTAAAGGGATAATAAAATCGTTATTGATTTTTATTAAAGAAAATAGGTTTCATTACTTAATGAAATTGTGTGTTGTGTGTGATAGGTGGTAAAAGGCGCGCCCCCTATTAATAACAACTTAGGGCATTGTGACAATCATAATATTGCCGAATTTAAGCCATTATTGAGGATTGAGCCAGGATTGAGAAAGGTATGTTAAGATGGTTTGGTCATGTAGAGAGAATGGATGAACGGAGTTTGACGAAACAAGTATATATGGTGAGTATGGATGGACGAGTTGGAAGGGGAAGACCTCGGCGAACGTACCGCAACCAAATTGCGGATGTTCTTAAAAAAGGCCAGGTTCCGAGCACCCTAAACCGACGGTCATGCATGAAGAGATTAATGAATGTAGATGAAGCGAAAGTAGTGTGCCAGGATCGTAGCAAGTGGAAATCTATAGTCTCTGCCTACCCCCATGGGAGACAGGCGTTACAATATGTATGTATGTTAAGCCATTATAAATATTACGGGACGAATAAACTTTTAAATATCTAAGAAACAGTAATTAAACTTTATGTCTGAGAAGAAGAAAGTGTGAACCGCATTAAAATTTTCACACAAAAATAGAAAAAAGAACAATAAATTTTGGGGGTTCCCCATACTTACAACTGAAACTTATAACATTTTTTTTTCATCAAACCTATACTTGTGGGGTATCTATGTATAGATCTTCAAAAATGATATTGAGGTTTCTAATATATATTTTTTTCTAAACTGAATAGTTTACGCGAGGGACACTTCCAAAGTGGTAAAATGTGTGTGTGTGTGTGTGTCCCCTGTACCTAACTTCTAAAATAAGATAATGATAAAACTAAAAATAATATATGATGTAAAATTAGTTTGAACGAGATCTATTAAGTAGTTTTTTTTTAATACGTCATAAATCGTAATGGTACGGAACCCTCCGAGCGACTCGCACTTGGCCGGTTTTTCTGTGTTGCGATTTACATTACATTTAGTCATTCACTTTTATTTAAATAGATAAATGTAAATGTTTCCAGAACCATGAACTTTAAAAACGACAATAGCCCAATTGATAAGATATCGACTGTCGATGAAAAGGTCACCGCTTCAAACCAGTACAACACATAACTTGACAACATTATTATAACAATATTAAGGCTATGCTCACAATAAACATTTTGCCAAATACCGACCGGCTCTGAGCCCCTTACCAGTGAATAATCAGTTATATGATCTTTATTGTAAGCTTTATATTTCGTTACAAATTAACCATTATGAATCAGTGAGCGCTAAGCAAAAATACTGAGTATGGCCATAACCCAATTCTACTAATTTATAGCGATAAAGGAACTTTTCAACGATCTTCAACGAAAATGTACGCACGGCTACACGTCGAACTATACAAATACAGTCTACGTTGGCCTCTAATTGTATGGAAAGCCTATACATTGCGAGATCAGCTTAAACTGGATTCGTGTAGCTTGATCTGGAGCTGTATGTACGTGCAGGTGAATGGATCGTTTTTATTTGCGTAAGAATAGTTATCATTTAGCTACGTTTCTATAGCGTTTTACAGTCAATTTTGTCTAATAGTACAGATTATTGATCCATTGTGTGTGTTCCAATCTATAGTTGATTATTTACGATGTTCATGAACGGGCTCCTGTGTATAGATTTTTTTGCAATGGCTCACACACTGTGTACCCCATGTGTACTTATCCTAAGTCATACATTAAAACTTCGTGACAGTTTCTCTTAAATAATTATAGTAATTAACAAGATTCGATAAAAGCTGAGTGCTTTTTATCCGGTACAATTATAATAATTATTTCGCAGACGTTTGTATTCAATAATCCTTTTAACCTTTCAACTTTTTTTGGAGCTCAGAAAAAGTATAGGGTAAGATACCCAATTATTGACACTTTAAGGGCTGTCTTGCCAAAATAGTTTAATATCTGCCATTTTATGGTATTGCCCGTTGGATATCCGGTTTATAATAATAGAGCAAGTATTGTATTTCCTTGATAGTTACCAAAAAACATATTTAGATGATAATTGGTATTATTTTTTCAAGTTTTATTGATTTACTATGTATTGCCCAATTATTGACACATTTTGCCCTATTATCGTCAGGTGTTGAACCAATTGACACTGCAATTTTCTAAGTAGGTTTACCTATTAATAAAAATTACATACGGTTTTTTTAAATCAAACAAATCTTAATTGTTTGTAATTAACCTATTTTATTATGAAATTGTATTTACGAATAGAAAAACTTGAGTATAATCAGTCAACTTAACAAATAAATCGTATTTTTGTTTATACTTGAAATCACTGGAAATAATGAGGTTATTCTTATGAGGAACTTCTAAATAGGTACCTACTTGGGTATTATCTTTGTGATTAAAATCTTTCAATTTCTTCTACAGTCAATGCTACATTTTTAGGGTTCCGTAGCCAAATGGCAAAAAACGGAACACTTATAGATTCGTCATGTCTGTCTGTCTTTCTGTCTGTCCGTCCGTATGTCACAGATTTTTTTCTCTGAAACTATACGAGCTATGCTGTTGAAACTTGGTAAGTAGATGTATTCTGTGAACCGCATTAAGATTTTTACACAAAAATAGAAAAAAAATAAAAAAATGTGCGGTTCCCCATACTTAGAACTGAAACTCAAAAATATTGTACCCATATGTGTGAGGTATCTATGGATAGGTCTTTAAAAATGATATTGAGGTTTCTAATATCATAGGAGGATTTTCTCTATCTTTAATGATTCTTGATCCACTCCACTAAGTAATTATCTTCGGCTTCGGTCAGGAGAGTAACAGGACCCGGACAGGCATGTACTCATGTTGAGGGTTCTGAAGTCTTTTAATCAATGTTGTTCGAAGTTTTATGTTAGGAATTGTCTAACTACAAAACACATACCTATGCACTAATGAAAGCGATCATGCGACACAAGCATAATGTTCGTCTGATGATAACCGCAATATTATCTGATCATAACTTGCATAATCCTTATTTTATGAGTGTAAAGGATGCAGAAGTATCCAAACATGTAACTTATGGAAGAGAGTTCTTATGTTTTCATTGTATTCCAATTATTGACATAGCCTTGCCCAATTATCAACACTGATGTTTGTATAGAGAATATTGATTTGACACCCATGTCGGAATTTGGAATAAAGGTGTATTTTGACTTTAATCTAATTTGTAGTCATATATCAAGTCATAAACTAAGTATATGCAATTGAATTAGCCTCTTCTAAAACTAATTTGAAAATTCCAATTATTGACATGGGTGTCAATAAATTGGAATTTCACTATTTTCGACATACCAAAAATCGACACCCTGTAAAAATTAAACTAATCCAGTAAAGTGAGAAATAACCATTGAAATCTGCTATATAAACCTTCAAAATTAGAATAACACAACATTCAAAGAAAGGTTTTCGAATTTCTGAATACTTTAACACGATTAAAATGAACGCTTACCTTATCGAAACTTTAAGGAAACCAACTTTCTCCTTCTAAAACACTGATTGCTCTATTTGAATCAGCTATTTGGCGCCGTCTTAGTTCTTTTAACAGATTAGTTTTGCCAGTGGCATACAAAAATAAACTATCAAAAATCATTTTAATAAATAATACACTTAGGTTACCAAGTTTCCTTATATTTTGATAATAAAAATAGAGTGTCAATAAATTGGGGGGGGTGTCAATAATAGGGTGCTTTACCCTATATATAATTTATTAAGAGAGGTTTCGTATTGATAAGAAATGAATAATGATGGTCTAAGAGACCAATTCCACTTTTTTTAAACATTTTTGTTACTTGTAATCAAACACGTAACAAAAACGGTTACGGTAAAAAACCTTTGTTAACTTCTTCGAAAATATAGTTGGATCGATCGATCGTATTTAGAATAAGATAATAAAAAATACTGCTGCGTTTCGTACGGTGATTGTGGAGCGCCGGAAGCCCAATTCCTCCCTCAGTCCCTTTCCTTCTCCTTTCTCCTTTCACTCCCTTTTCCTTTGCTCGGCAATCATCAAGGCATCATCTGACCATGTTTTCCCTCGGCCCTGGGAGCCGCAAAATAATATTATTGAATAAAATTGAAACTATAAATTGTGTACAAAAGTTTACCTAAATAATGTCGAGAATTACCCGTCTTTTGGTACAGTTGGAAAAAAAGTGTTCAGATTATTATTGATGGTACTTTTTTTTGATCTTTGTGCACAAACAGTACAGCGGCGGACTTAATGCCTAAGACGTTTTCTACTAGTCAACCTTACGGTTTTAGGTATGTCAAATGTCGGACAACCACCAACGAAAATTTGCAAAAAAAACCGATCCACGAAATTCTATTCGCATTGACATTTTTTAGTTCGTTTTTCAGCGTCACGGTCCATTCGTGCATGGCGGGAAGGTCGCGCAATTACATCAATAGGACAAACAGCTCCATAATTATTGGTACATCATATAGAAATGACCTCGCTTTTTAGAAGAGAGCGATTGTTCTTTTATTCACGTAGACCATAAATGTTCCACATTTTAAACCAATTTTTAACTGAACGATAAGATGTGGGATAATCGCAAATTTCAGAAATCAAAACACCTACGGTAATAATGCCTACATGGGACCATGGCCCATGGATCATGGACCATGGACCATGGGTATGGTCGAGCCTATTTTCATTAACTGGGCATTAACGCAAACTGCGAGCTGCTACTCATACTTTCATAGAAAAACATAATAACACTACGGTCGACCTCGGAATTGAACCCAGGACCTAACGAAGAGCGTCATGAGGTAGTCTCAGAAATTAAAAGCACATTGGTTCACTGAATAATATACTTACTTAATATAATACTTCTACAGTAAGGTTCAAAGAACAATCCTACTTCCTATTAGCAGGAACTTAGCTGATAACAGTCAAAACAATTATGTTACTTGTAACGCAACCTACTTAACAAGTTGTTTATTATATATAATACGTAACACATAATAAGAAACACCTTGATGCACATTAATCTGTATTGACAGTTGTCGCCTTCAACGACAGTCACATGACAGCTGCGAATACTATCCAACCACAGAGTAAGGAACATATGGATTGCTTAAAATTAAGTAATACAAATGAATTTATAATTTATTTTTTTATGTTTATTATATTATAAAATAACCTTATTCATTCATAAAAAAAATAGAATTAAAGATTATTAGATTATTAGAAAGACTTAATTACTATGGGTCCATAGTAATTATAAGTCATTCAATTGTCTGAAAATAAATGTTTTTTTTTCTTATTATTATATTAACTTTCAGCCTTATGACGTTCGACGACACGCTTATGCTAGGTATTGGTTGACGTTTCTGTATAGAAAAAACTTACCAATGAGGAATAAAAGAGGTAATCTTGTTATAACGTACACAATCCCATAGTGAGGCAAAGGCTCCTCTGTATCTACACTTATCCTTATTGGTGACTTTCTATGCCCAATAATCCAAATCCCTCGGCATGTCCATAACGTCGACGACATTCTTCAGACACCCGCTGGGTGCCCATCATACCGAGTAAATTCTATGAATGAGCCTTGTCCTTCTCTAACTTGAGCCTGGAAGATTTTTTTCCTGTGTTTTTGATACCAGTTTTTGCGCGAATCAATCTCGAGCCAGTATTTCTCGAAGTAACTAACATTATAGTTGTTAGTAAAATATCCAGTAGTTCACGCATCTTTTATTGTATGCCAGAGGCTGACAGTTACCTGACTACAACAATTATGGATACAGTAGTTCTTTAATTGTTGTAGTCACGGACTAAGTGTCCGTGTGTAATAAGGTGATTTTTTTGCTATGGCTAAAATTTCATTACCTTATATCTTAACTGTGTCCGACGACTTATCACTTCATTTATTTCCCACTCGGTGTTGTTAGTCAGACTTGTATAACACGACTGAGTGAGAAGGTCGTAACTGACGTAAATATCCTCTGACAGAGAGAGTGTACTTAAATTAATTAAGTTATACCTGATATTATCATGAGAATTAGATCGTTATATAATTATGTTTGTATTGAAGTGTGGGGCAGGAAATAGACGATGTCATGGCATACATTGTAACATTGTGTTATATTGTACATGAATAGTAGATACATTGGACTCCCTTTAATGTTTAATAACTTACCTACTTGCATTGCGATGAGTTTGTTTTTGTACGGGCTAATCTCGGAAACAACGGTACGGGTTTTCTTATGGCTCTTACCAATAGAATGAGAGGTTATCGAAACTATCACTGAATACTGTGAGCTTTGGGTGGATGACCAATAAATATTTTTTGGAGAAATCTACAGGTAGACATCTAACCCCACGTTTGCACTGACGACAAAACATGTTGAAAACAGCCTATCCCACTCATTTTTTGAGTGTTAGATAGAGTTAGATGATTAGAACATGTTTTTTCGTCAGTAGAAACGAGGGGTAACAGTAACAATTTGGTTATTAAGGTAACTAACGCTTAGAACGTAAAAAAAACGTAGTCCAATTTTTTTTATTTAAAAAAAAAAGCTTACTAGCAATGTGGGTCGCACATTACTAGTATTCTTGTTAATTCCTCGTACTAAGCTAAATGCTTGTATCACGAGTGGATTCACGTCGGTAGTGCAATGGGTGAGTTTCGAACCGGCAACCACATGATCGCAGTCCGACGCCTTAGCCATTAGGCTACCGCCGCTTTAAAATATACTTGTTAAATATACTTGTTTACTTACTTATTTTAAAAAACATTACCCTCCATCTGGCGCAGTCTGATAAAAATAACCCTGCATTCGGTGAATATTTAGGAGCGCACACTTTCCTTTAAAAGTAAATCCATTTTAATGAGACGATAACATCACAAAACAATCTTAGAACCGCTGTCATCGTTCTACATGACATTTACAAGTATGCCATAAAATACCATTCCATACATTTATAAACAACTATTGTCGTTAGTTTAGTAGTCTAAGATTAATTAGTATATAATTGTGTAATGATATAGCTGTTGCCCACGGTTTGAATCGTATCCCAAAGGATTTTTTTTGTCTCTAGGTATACCTACCAAAATTTGAAAAAAATAGTTCAAAGGTTTGACTGCCTCGTTGTTCTAGTGGTCCCAATCGCGACTGCTACGCTAGAGGTCTTGGGTTCGATCCCCCGGTCGAGCAAAGTGGTACTGGGTTTTTCTATGAAATTCTCAGTAGCAGTTCGGAGTCTGGATTTGTGCCCGGTGAATGGCAATAGGCTCGCCCCCTATTACGTGGGACCTAAACATACCGGCGAACTGTGGGTGTACATTAAGTACACCTCTGCCTAACCCTTCGGGGAATACAGGCATGATGGTATGTATGCTAGTTCAAAGGTTTCGGCATAAAAACTATCAAACAGACTCAACTTTTGCATTTATTTCTAATACTAATACTTACAACTTTTACTTCTCTAGCCTCTATAAAATAAAAAAGCGATACAGTTTTCGTTTAACAATCGAGACAAATCAAGATATCGATCCCAAACGCTCACAATTTTCCACTTATTTTTTTTTAATCTAGGTCAAACAAATACATATTTATATCTGTTTCCTTTTGAATTCACACTTCCTTTTTGTCCGCGGCTCCAATCACCGGACCCATATAAGGCTAGTTAGTCATTAGTGCATTGGCTAGCATTCCTAGAGAGCCTGACACATTGCCAAGCTTTTTATAGAAAAAGGAATCTAATTTATAGGAATATATTGTATTTTTATTTGGCGTAGGGTCTGGTTTTCTTCTTCTGTAGTAAAGAGGATAGTATCCGCTCCGCGTTCCATACAAAAGTAGTTTGGTCCTATATTGAATAATAACCAATAAAAGTGAAATTTTGCAGTAACAATCTTATCATTAAAATACGTGTTCCTTGAATGTAACACCTTATTTCAATACACGGTTAAAAAGTTATATGAGCTCAAAGAATGGTAATTTTCGATGAAAACGACCCAACTTTAAGCTAGTATTTCAAAATAATGTATCAATACAGAACTATTTTGACTCATGGGGAACCCAGATAATATAATGAATATCCGTTTAATAAAAATATAATCAATGTAATAACTATATTAAAAGAGAAATCTCCAAATTTCTGAACAAGAAATACGCGCGAAAATATTTCAATTGTATTGTTGTTTTACCACTCGGGTACGCGTTCGCATCGTGAGGGATAGAGACAGCGACAACAATGCAACATTGTTGCGTTCGCGAGGGATGTACTCTTAAAACTAATTAGACGGTTCCAAAAATGCGCTCTTATGGGGAGGAATTGACAAGAAACTCCGTGGATATACACTTCATTTACCGCCTATAATGTAACGCCTGTCATGACGTAATACGGAAATCACCAATAACATATTGCTCGACCTAGGAATAGAACCTAATACTTCTAGCGCTACTAACACTTGTCGGGCTAACATCCCCAGGCTGATGAGACAGTTATTCAATCGGGTAATTTTGTTTAATGTAATTGCTTAATATAAAAATATCGCCTTTCGCAAAGACTCTTTGAATGTAAAAGTTTTTGATCTGAATAAATTAACATAAGATCTAAATGTAACTTTCTATTCGTGGCTTTAATAAAGCTGAGTTTGGACTATGCTTTGAGAATAAAATTTACAATAAGACATCTAGAAATTTATTAGATACGCCCTTATCTAGAAATCAGAAATCTTTTATTCATTTTTACTCATTTATTGAACCCGTAACTGTTGACGTCGCTACCATCTGATCAAAAATAATTTAATTATTTTTTATTATTATTCTATGTGCTTTTTAGAATAATTTAAACATACCCCTACTTTCGTGTAAGCTCCTTCACTGTTTAAGTAAAATATCAGTAAATTATATATGAAGTCCATGTATTGTGAGGTAAATAGAATAAAATGCCTTATGTTCTTACTCTAAATTAAATTTATTTATTTAAAATATAACGTTTCATAGGTACTTCAAAAATATATACATAATTTATTTTGTCTGTTGATTAAACATTTGATCACTCAAAATAACAGACGAATATTTGATCCAACAGCCAACACTTTGATCAAATAGTACAGTTCCAGTAATTTTAACGTTTCATCAAATTACTAAAACAACATCATTACTTTCTTTTCGTGATTATTTTTACCAACTACAATAAGTCTTGCGTCCTCTAAAAAGACAGAATGTATTTGGTAAAAATATATAAAATATACTCATTTACTTACATCGTTGTAAAACGTAACAATTTGCATTGAACTAGAGATAAAATAACAAAAAAAATAACCGTTATTTTATATCTAGTTGTGAAAAAACAATATTCGTTTTAAAATAACGGGTATTTAACGTTACTCTATAGTAACATAACGTTATTTTCAACGTATATGTAACTTTTTGAGCATAACAGATATTAATGTTCATTATTGTAAATTTTTTTTGCAAAACGTAGCTCTAATTCAAGATATTGTTCCTTTCTCTGTAACAACATTTTACAACATCATTCCTTTCATAACATCACGAAAACTTTCAGACTAGTAAACTTTAAATGCATAGCCTTGACCCGCCAGCTTTACTGGAAGACTGAATACATTGAATAACAATAGCATAATCATCATGAACTAGCAGCCACTGCTCTGGGCACAGTAACGATAGTTTCAACGTTTGTTCTGACAACGGTATCGGTAGTTCTAGTAACGGTATCGTTTGTTCTGGTATCGGGAACGTCCGTGGAGGTTTGTGCGGCTGCGCTTTGTGCGAGCGCTGTTGTGAGCGGTGCTGTGATTGGCTGAACTTGATAGTTCGGATAGTGTACACCCACTACTTCTTCGTAGCTAGGTGGCGCCATGCATTCTGAAAATTGAAATAAACAGAACTTCAAGAATTTGATTTTTCAAGTTAAATTGCAAAAGGTATCGGCGTCATTAACCTATTACAATGTCCCAATGTCCCGCTGGGCACGGGTCTCCTCTATTAGGCTGTAGTCCACCACGCTAGCCTACTGCAGGTTGGCAGACTTCACACGCCATCGAGAAAATCTCTCAAGCATGCAGGTTTCCTCACGATGTTTTCCTTCACCATTTAAGTGCGTGATAATTTAGTATTAATACACACTTCGAAAAGTCAGAGGTGCGAGCCTTGGATTCCAACTAGAGACCTTTGATATGGCAGTCCTATGGTCATATCACAAGGCTATCACTGCACATAAAACAATAGGTACCTATAAAACTTTAATTTAATACCGATATTGATACCATAATTACAACTAGTTGTCTTTGTACCTTTGAGCATCAAGATCAAGGTAATGATAGTATAAAAACAATATCCACTTCGTTCAATGAGGTAATAAAGGAGGAAATATGTTATTCAATTGAAGAACGGGTGTTATATGAACAGGATATGAATAATACCGATACAAACAATAAGTTAAGTATCACGTGAGGATGCAACGTGTTTTGTACTCAATAATTTTTATAAAACCTCATTGGTTAACCCAAGGTCATAATATACACAAGTATCGCAAATGTTAAGAGTTGGGATCATCATGGGAGCGGTACTGGCCCAGTAGTAACTGCCGCGACTTACGAGTTGTTAGTCGTAGGTTTGGACACAGACAGGTGATTTTGTGTAAATTATTAAAACACCACTGTTACATAAAACAAACTGTTACATAAAAGTATTATATGCATGGGTCCAAAGATTTATAACCAGATCCCAAAGAACATCAAACTATTAAATTCAAATTTATTTAAAATAAAACTAAGAAAGATGTTAACTGACAAATGTTATTATAATATACATGACTTCCTGAATGATAAATGTTGATCTCTATAATTTTATGTTATATAATTTAATACAATGTCTATAACTGAATAATTTTAATTTTAATACAATTTCAATATTTGTACGCCTTCTATGGTATAACATGTTGCTCATATTTAATATTAATAACACCATTGCATGCATCTAATTTTGTATTGTAATTCACACATGTTAAAGCAAATAAATATATCTTTATCTTTATCTTTATCTTTACCACTCCTCCCAAAACCAATGAAGGAAAACGTTGTAAGGAAACCATGTCGTAGAACCAAAAATTCGAAGACATGTGACATCTACCAACCCGCACTGGGCCCACGTGGTGGATTACGGCCCACTCCCTCTCACCGAGAGGAGGACTGTGTACCAGCGCAGAGTAGGAACATTATAGACTGATTATGCTTATGATTTAGTAGGGCTAAAACCCAAACTCCAAGAGAAAACTGTTTCAATTCGCGTAGGCTTTTGGGATACATTGTGGCGATGGCACGATACCCATTGCCGTGACTGACAAGGGAAGGGAACTGCAGTTTCTGGACGTTACGAATCTAGGATACCCTGTCACCTGCCGCAGAATATATAAAGGCTTATTGGCTAACTCGACCCGAACTGTCTTCAGTTGACCAGAGAATGAGTGTACTCACCATATTTCGGTGGGGGTGGCAGGTTAGAGGGGCTGACGTATATAGACGGCTCGGGCTGGCCCAGCGACGGACGAGCTCGAGACCCTACATACATTCGCCTCTGCTGCGGACTGCGCGTTTTTTGTCCTAGAACGAGAGAAAAACAACCTTAGAATAAATAGAATACAGCATAAAATGGTTTAGGGAACCAGGTGTCTATTTAGAAACGAGTCTAGAATAGAGTCGTACACAACGATTCACCTATAAGTTAAAAAAAATAATATTCATTGACATTGCTGATTTCTGTAGCCTTATTAGGTACTGCAGCGTGCGAACTTCTATCTATCGACAATATTGTAACCATAAATTGTACAGTCGCCAGCAGGTCAAGGTATACAAAATTGTCAAATGTCTCCAAATGATTTTTAACCTTAAATTGTTGAAGAGAAAGTTCAAAATCAACTGAGATAATTTGACATTTTGTAGTAACTTGATGTGCTGACCACCGTACCTACGACATTTTTAGTGTCTTACCTAACCGCTAGAGGCGCTGTGAAAAGATTTATACTAATATATTTATTTTCGTGCTACTACATAATAGCGAAGAACTGCATTTCGAAGATATATAGCTACCTTGTTGCTGGCAAAAAGTTAGGTAAATAGTCCATTAATATTATCTAATAGTTTTTATACTCGTACACCGAAATCAAAAACAACGTTATCATTTTGAATTTAGTCCGTCACAATATATTATATCGCCTGATATTTGGATCCGCGATAAATGTTCGGATAGCAATAATATGAAAAGATAATCAAGTGATTGCAGCCAAAACATCGCTTTTCGCTCAAAAGTACATTCTTACTTGCGAAATTATATAAATGATAGCAACATAATATTTTTACTTAAACGAAATCTATTTAATCCGTTTTTGATCAAGCTTATTATATTACCACGATTATTTAAAGTGCACAAGTACTCTTAAAAATAACTGTTACTATGTTTCCAGATATAGCAGAGATTCGCACTGATGGTTTTAATCACTATTCATTTACATAATTGGAACCCTCGAATTTAAAGAACACCAATTGACCCAATAGACGTTGTCCTACCCTAAGTCTATCGCAGCGTCACCTACCAGGACCAATTGTACATTTAAACCATGCCTGTATAAGAGCAAACAAAACAAAATCAAAATGAATCAAATCGGTCAAGCCGTATTTTGAGTTTTAGCGACACTAACGAACAGCAATTGATTTTTTGTAAGAAATAGATGAAGAAAGAGGAAATAGATAACTCAGTGAGTGATATTGCATACCATCACGCCTGTACTCCTCGAATGTCAATAGGTGTTCTTATGTACACTCAAGTTCTGCCGGTTTGTTTAGGTCCCGTGTATAGAGAGCGAGCCTATTGCCATTAATTGGGTATAAGTACTTAAATCCAAACTCTGAGCTGCTACTGAGAATTTCATAGAATAACTCAATATTATTTTTCTCGACCGGGGGATCGACTCAAAGACCTCTAACGCAGCAATTGCGCTTAGTAGAGCAATATTTTTCCTGTAAAATAATTAGAAGATACAAAGGAATGGAAAATAAAATAATGGAAAGCAGTTATATGCCTTTGTATGCCTTAGACGCCATTTTTCCTAAAGATAGATATATTATTGGCTGCCTCATTGGTCTAGTGGTCCCAATCGCGACTGCTACGCTAGAGGTCTTGGGTTCGATCCCCAGGTCGAGCAAAGTGTTATTGAGTTTTTCTATGAAATTCTCAGTAGCAGCTCGGAGTCTGGATTTGTGCCCGGTGAATGGCAATAGGCTCGCCCCCTATTACATGGGACCCAAACATACCGGCGAACTGTGTGTTCATTAGGTGCACCTAATGAACACCCTCTGCCTAGCCCTTCGGGGAATACAGGCGTGATGGTATGTTATGTACGTTATAGATATATTATTAATCTATAGGTACGGCAGAATAAACACATAATTTCCCATAGCGATAGCAGACATGATGACATTCAAAATATAAGGTTTAATCAGCATCCATACCTAAAATAAGTACCCTGATACAAGTCACCATGAAGATTATTATCACAAATATCGTCGTAGTACTGAGAGCGGACCATATCACATCCGCGAATGAACCGTTATTAATAACTGATGAGCCGTCACTATTCACGTCCGAAGCTGATTCCGATGTGAAATTTAGAGATTCCATTTTTGAAATGAACTAATAATAATTTAGTACAATTTTTTATTCACGGTTCACTTAAACAGTTACTTTTGACGTAACAGATACTAGGGCTATTTTTTAAAGTACACGTTTCATTTGTAACAAAAAACAGCACCGCGGACTTAATTTTGAATAAGATTAACTTCACAAGTGTCTACAGCACTAGCAAATATTAATTAAGAAAATAAATTTAATGTAAAAAAAAATATCACTATTATAAAAATACTATTCACAAATATTATCACTCCCGGCCGTTGCATAAGTTGAAATGACAGCGAAATTATCGGTGCGATACATAATTTATCAAAATTGGATTTTATCTTGGATTAACACTAATTTATGGTTATATGCCCCCAACGTATTGTTTATTAGAGGCTCTAGAATTAGATGTGTGTTCTATGAACGTCTTATACATACTAATATGTAATATGATGACGATATCTTATTGAGTTCTGAGTTGATTTTAATTGCCTATGCAGTTCAATCGAGATTTACCGCATTCTATACCTTATAAACATATTTTTATAACAGTTTTCCTACATACCACAAATTAACATCATAAATAAGAAAATATTGTTTGGGTTTACACAAAAGAGTTTTTCATCTAAGCTTCCGGAAAATGTAAGTAATTGTAACAGAAAACTGATAAGCACTATCCTTTAAAATACATAGATATGACAGTGAAAACTACTGTATTCATTTAAAATTAGGGATCACTATCTGTCTGATTGTGCTATGATAAAAAAACTATCTAGCTGTATAATAATACAGCTGTTATGGACTGAGAAATTATCAGACTTGAACTATAAAAAAACTTTACCGATTAAACCTAAACATAAGCCTACAAAAATTTAAACACGGAAATTGAATACAGTATACTAGTCTTGACATCATACGACATCAAAAATGAAATAAATACAGGAAGAAAAGTAAACACAATAAATATAACAGTAATATAACATTATCTGTTAGCATTTGGAAACCATAAAATAATAAAGTTTGATAAAAAGAACATACATTGAACCACGATGGCGATTAAGTAGAGCAGGTAAAGGTTTCAAACAAAATAAAGTTTTGGACTGGCTTAATTGTCTAACAATGAGTATTTACCCATCTAAAATCTTGTCTATCTTATTATATAAGCTCTATATTTAGAGCTTCTCTCTCCAGAAGAATAACTAAACAATTAATGTGAGCGACTTACCAAGTGATATAAGATAAAAGGTTAATAAAGCGATAGGTTTGATAAAAAATTGAAAACAATTCTAAGACAAAACAAAACTAAAAGATTAACTATTTAATTATAATCATGTACTTATTGAATCATCTGGTATTTATTGCAAGACATTAAATCAGGTAGGTATCGATTTCTATCGCTATTTAGGTTCTACTAGAAAGTACTTATCTGATCAAATAATTCAACATAAGGCGTTGAAATAAATAAGTAATCCATTTGTCGCTGATAATAACCACTTAGGGTTTGAAAATCTTTAAGCTGTATAAGTCCCTTCTGATAATATTAATGAAATATACACACTAGTGATGGCAGGGATTTAATTAAGTGATTATTTGACGTAGAATGGTCGTAGTGACAGATTTTGAGTATGTCATTTCATCACTAATTGACGTGCGTTTGCACATGCCATTCATATTATCTTATAACACTTGAGTAAAATTTTAATTGTACCTTATAGAAATAGAGCTTATAGACACACTTGAAGATAATAGCGTAGGTAATAATTAGTTATGTATGATAGTATTATTATATATCAAGAAATAAACTTTAACTTCAACAAAAATACGCAATAGATAGAGCAGCTTGGAAAGAAGGGAGAGATAAATCAAGCTAATAAAGGACAAGATAACAAAGTTATTTCTATTCGGAAAAGTTTAAGGATTAAAAACATCGTTAATGCGGAAACAAAACCGAATAGTCTTCTAATATCGATATCCGTCAAAGTAAAGAAGTGTAACAGAACCCTGTAGCTTTAGAAGAATACATTTTAGCGCTTCTACAGCAGCCCACACTTTTACCACTTAAAAATATTAGTTCCTGATGCTGTTTGAATACTCGTACAGTGGGTTATAGCTGTTACCTGACCCACCGAGACCCCACCGTCACACTTAGGGTGGGTCAGGTAACAGCTATAACCCACTGTACATCTACATACTTAAAGTTAACATTAACAGAATGTCAATTTACTTAGAGCAATGATCCTCAGACAGAAGAACATTAGGAGCCAGATGAGCAGCATTCCGACCAATATCACCATATACCAGAAAGCCATCTGACTTAAATTAGTTGAATCATCCGCTTCTTCCAACTTTTGATTATTGTTTGACTCAACAGACAAATCGTCTTTATCAAAGATATCCAAATTTGGGTAATACGGAGCCATATTTGGTTTAATCTGATCAAATATTGTTACAAGTTTTGACGCAACTATATGTATCCCAACTTTTACTTTCTTTTCGTTTAATTATTTTATTTAACGTTCAACCATAATTTGTATACCATCAAAATATATTTTTAAACAAAATTTGGGACAAGTTTTCTGATTCAAATGTTCGAGAATCTTCTAAATTGCTTGCAACACAAACTAATAGAGATCTCGACGATTTTTGATCCACTCACAACTAATTTGAATCAACAAATTATTGGAATGTTATCACACTAAACACTAATACTTTCACTGAATCACAATTAATAATTTTTGATACATCTTAACATGAAATTCATGGCTTTTCGCTCACTGAACATCGTACTAATGTTACAGCTACATCAAAAATATCTATCAGTATCAGACACTATCTCTGATATGTCACTATTATCGCTAAGGTTAAGCAACGTTTTCAAGAGTGTCTTAAGATTAAACTCTTTTTAAAAGCTGTCAATGTATTTGGTCTACATAACTCAAATAAGGCCACCGCAGAAGCCTCTAGTTGATTAGTATTTGAGTAGCAAGTTTGTGATTTTAAAAAAGACCATAATACTAATGAAACTCACAGCCTCCCCGAAATGTTTGTATATCTTAATCAAAACTGTCTAATTTTTCCAACAGAGATTAGACTTTTACCACACCCATATTTCGCCTAGTTTTTTAGTATGTAGGTAATAGAAAATATTATATCCATCTATATGGGAATTGGGAATTTCATAACGTAAGGTGCCATTTTTTTGGTAGAATCCTCAGTAGTCAGAAAGCCGCCGCAGGTCTTAAATTAAATAATGAGTAGCTTATAAAGAAAGTTGAAATGATAGCAACAAAGACGCTTATAGAAGAAGTTGAAATGAAAACAATTAAATCAGAATAGATACCTATACGATACATCCTTCCGCACATCAACATGAAGGCCACGACCAGCAGCGTGACCAACACAGACATATATATCACGTGGTATATAGAAACACTCGTCACTGTGTCAGTGGAAGGCGCCATTTTTGTTTGTTGTAGATGATTTGTTTACGATGGCCTTTGGATTCAAAATTTCTGGTCTTGAAAGTTTCTTTTGATTATGATAAGTAAGTAAATTAAATGGATTCTATTCAGTTGACACTAATTCTTGATAATATTATTTCTTAATTATTTTATTATCTTTTGTGGTCAATTTGATTTTAATACAGTGATTAAAAGAAATGATCACTCTAATTGAATTCTTAACTGCGCTTCACAGACAAAAAATATTCAATTCAATATTCCTTGCTGGATCAGTAACATCACTCTCCACAGTATTGATGATAATTACGATATTGTTAATGAAAACAAAACGAATTATCTCTAATTTTAATTCACAATCACACAAGTATGTTTACTATTTCATAAACATAACGGTATTTGCCATTTTTGTGTTTTATTATTTATATATTCTTCAGATTCACAAATCACACTGGTATTCTCTGAATATCCTAAAGATACTGTAATCCACGTACCTACTTTTTAGAGATGTCATTTCATATGACTGATGAATTCAATGCTATCTAAATGCTCCGAAGCGTGCTTTTAGCAAATTTGAACTTTATTTCAATATCTTTAAGACAATCATTACAATTTTATTGAATCATTTTTGTTATTCCTATTTCTTTATCTATATTATCTTGTATTCTTTATGTGTCAGCTTTTTCTAGATTTATGAGTGCTATCTTCGGGGGAAAATGAGCAAAGATAAAAATCATTAGGGTAACCCAGAACAGTGTGTAAAATAAAGAGTTAAATAAGAATTTGGTCACAACGGAATTATATAATTTGATGATCACATGGATGCAGGCATTGAACAGGCCATTGGGGGCCTAAATTTAATGAAACAACAATTAAATAACTTTCGTTATAGTGGAAGGTGGTTAATTCTTGTAATTATGATACAGTTAATAAAATTGTAATCACAATAGTACAGCAAGACAAAAGGAATATTAACAGAAAACGAAGGAGTAAATACGAGAATTGATGATGTATAACTAACAGTAAGTCCTTGGTTCACGTGATAGTAGAAGAACATGATAATGATGCAAGGGTACTTTTAAGTACAATGTTTACAAAGGCTAACAACAATACATTGTCTAGACTAGTTTTCTTCACACCAAATGTCCTTAATAATACAATTATGATCATTACAGTGCAAGAAATTTATTTGACCTTTTGACAGCATAGCGTCTCGTTCAAAGACTATGGGTCTCGTCCCCTATTGACGATGGCGTTTTACTGTCAACGAAAATACCTACAAAGCAATGTGCACAAAATTACTGGCTTAAAAGTACTCTTCATACAATATCAATAATATGTTGGCCATTATTGCAATATTTAATAATAGACACAAATATAATACCAAGTCCAGGCCAGCTGACATTACAGACGTTAATGCAGGTCGGGTTGTATAAGTTTGTCGCACTGTACACCAAACTTTGACAAAACTTTTTTGGTATAAACCTTATTCAAATAATAATAAGAGAGAAACACAAAACTTACGGCACATGAAAATCAGCATTAGTATTGCGATGGCACACATCCAAGGAATCCAAAAGTAATACGATTGAGACATGATAGACATCTTTTAATTTTGCTTTCTTTAGATACGTGCATAGAGTTTATCACTTTATAACTGAGTAATTATGTTTTAGCGATAAAAATTAACAATGGTATCAATGGTCTTATCAATTTTTAATCAAACACTGTCATTTTATTTTTTATTTTTATACAATCACGCCTGCATTCCCCGAAAGATTAGGCAGAGGTTTACCATTTTCCTACACCTACAGTTCGACAATTATGTTTTAGATCCCACTAGGTAACGTTTAAAATACTCAAAGTCTTAATTATCAACACTATGACTCAGTGTTCGTACTCGTATTTATCAAAATTAAATAGTACAATCAGTACATTCGTTTTCGTAAAAGATGTATTGATTGCATCACTAAATATTTTTTTAAGTGGATTCTTGTCATTTCTTAATACAACCGGATAACAATAAAACCTAATTACGAGAAAATCAAAAAGGTATTTAAATTATTAATTCGTAGATATCTATAATACAAAACCAGGAGAATTTGAAATGTTGAATTTTTAACACCAAAACAAAATAGATAATTTGTAAGTAACTTCTAAAAATGTTGTTCTCCTAACTTATTTGGCCACTATTATCCTTTAGGTAATTAATTAAATAGTAACATTGACTCACATGTTTCGGTATCAGATGAATCCTTAATAAACAGAACCAGATTTTTTCAAATAAGGATTTATTTATGGGTTTTGCCAACAAACGTTGTTTTCATAGGATGTTTAATTATCATAGAGATATATGTCATTGGGAACACGCAAATTAATTTTCCTTTCCGTTCACTGCTAGGGCAACGGCAGAATGAGAGGCATACATAAATGCTCTCTCATTCTGATATGACTCTCTTTCCTTTAGATTAAAGTCATAAAAGTCTGCATCCACGCTCTCAGAATGAGAGTGTGTAGATTAAACTCTCTCATTCTGAGAGAAAACCCCCGTGCGCAGCAGTTTTATAAACATCAAATTTATGGATACTTAGTCAGTTTACAAATTTGAATATGTAGTAGGTAATCCTATCCTATCCTTCTATCCTACTAATCCTACCATACTAATATTATAAATGTGAAAGTTTGTGAGAATGAATGGATAGATGTATAGATGGATGTTTGTTACTTTTACACGAAAAACTACAGAACGGATTTTGACGAAACTTTACAGTATTACTATTATTTATACATCCGAATAACATATAGGCTTTAACTTATAACGATATTTTGGGAAATTCCCACAGGATTAGCAAAAATCTATTCCACGCGGAAAAGCTAATAGATAACTAATAGATAGGTACTTACTTCTCAAACTTATCACAATCACAATAATTATAACGACGTAAAAAAAGGACATCCACAAAATTGCCCAAAAATATTCGTTATCAATGAGATCCATTGTGATATCACAACTCTAACACTAACTCAGGTACTTGTAATATAAAAGTTAGACTCCAATATTATATACTAATGATAAGTATGATAATGATATTGAAATTATAATTAATATCGATTTTAATCAATGAGTCGGCGCACTTTTCTTACAGTTCTGTTATCCTCGTATGTGCAATATGGGTGTGACGTAGAGTAACTACGTCACGATAATTGGATATGTGACGTGATATTGGATGAGTAACCATTGCACTTCATGTAGTGGGTTCCATTGCCAACCCGGAAAACCCCAACAACCCCAAACAAATTAATTTAGTTGTTAACACCCTGTGTTAAGCTCATTAGTCTAGTGGTCCTAAGCGCGACTGCTACGCTAGAGGTCCCGGTTTCGATCCCAAGGTCGAGCAAAGAGTTATTGGGTTTTTTTATGAAATTACCAGTAGCAGCTCGGAGTCTGGATTTGTGCCCGGTTAATGGCAATAGGCTCGCCCCCTTTTACATGAGACCTAAACATACCGGCGAAATGTGGGTATACATTAGTACACCTCTGCCTAACCCTTCGGTGAATACAGGCGTGATGACGTTACGAGTTCACGTCAGTAATGCAATGGGTAGGTTTCGAACCAGCAAACATTAACTCAAATTAAAGCCAAAGAATACAATAGTATGGCTACGTGGGCTATATGGGTTCTATGTGAGGTACCTACATGTAACCACCTCTTAAGAACCCCCACAGGCTATAAGTATTTAAAGAGTTCCCTCGATTTCTTTAGGATCCCATCATCAGATATTAACCTGATAACAATGGGACCACTTTGAGAGTTTTTTTTAATTGACGGATTAATCAGTGAATATACATAGAAAAAAAATGCATTAGTCTACCATAAAACCTCCTCCTTTTTAAAAGTCAGTAAAAAATAAAACGCAAATTATAGCAACGCCATCTAGCGTCAATGGTGAAAACGAGATAATATGTAATACACAAACTTATGACATCACCGAAACTTACTCAATGATCTATAAGCCCCAAAGGCAACAGCAAAAATGACTAACGTTGTCCAAATAGCCACATATTGCAGATTCATCACTATTATTTAATCGAAACACTCGACTGGTAACAAGGCGATTGAATCACAAAGTGGGCAAAATATAAATAGATAAGGTATAAAAAAGTAATTTGTAACGGATAATGATCCCTAAATCTTATCATTATTATCGTCTATATAGACTCAACTGTTTACACCTCGAAAATTAATGATTAAAATAACGCCATCTAGTGTCAGTTACATAAACTTTTCTTAATACTGATGAAAAATGATTATTTTAAAAGTGTCCATGGAGTGTCTTTCCGGACTCTTCTCCATAGGATCAAGTTCTTGGAACCGTGTAATTACAATCAATAACATTTCATAAACGCTTGTAAAAGCTTATATGAAATAAAAAAAATGATTTGATTTTCGAGGGTTAAAATAATTAATTACGTGGAGTTAGATTTTGATTTTGATCTGTCAATGAACAATAGTTAGCAGATACCTACAAGGAAAAATACAATTGTCACGATCATCTGGAGTGTCGCCGTTCTATGAACTCATTAAAAAAAATATAAAGTGACTAGTTAACTTACTTATCCATAATATAAGGGAAAAAATCACACCAAGTATTGATCCCACAACTAGAATCCATCCAACTACAGTATAAAGGACCATATTTTTTTTATACACAGGCTAAAATAATACCAGTACTACTCTAAGGTAGATTTTCTTCGACAAAGACATAAAGTTTCTTACTAGTAATAATAATAATTGTTCAGCTTATCAAGCTATTATCGTCTTCATATTCCATAATCAACTTTTTTATGATAAAAACGTCAAAGCTAGGTAGGTATGCAGATTTTTTAAAACAGCGCCATCTAGATTTATAAACTAACATTATGTATAGGTATAAGGCGTACATGTCTGTAGCTTGATATAAAAATCTTTTTTTTTATAAAATTTTAGTAGTTAATTATTTAAGAAATCTACCAAGTCTTAATTTACAATAAAGATGCCAAAATCTTATTACTGTTAATAAAACTTACTTTTTAATCGATAATACACAATCACTATCAATGCCATTAATAATAGACCCCAAAATATAGTCTGAAATATATAATACTCAGTGTACATTATATAAATGAAATTTTCTTCTGTAATTAATAATTATTATAAAATCATTGAAAGCACGGCCAATACTGAAACAGACACTAATACAAACTACGTAAAAGAAAAACTGTATCATTTTATTATCTTATCATTATGATATAATTATAATGAGTACCTACTTGAGAAACTTTAAATCAAAGCTTTGAGGTTTATTTAGCACTATCTAGTGATAGTCGTGAAAACTAAATAAATTTACACAACAAACTTTAAAACAACGCCATCTAGCGGTGGCATCTGAATAATAATGATAAAATTACTACAAAGCTATACTTCTACATAATTATCTATTACTTCTACACCGGATAATGGTAGTTGAATAAAGTGTTGCAAAACTTACGCAATGATCTATAAATAGCGATCGCAACAAAAATAACAGCAATGGCAACCAAAATTACCAATCGGACTATTTCAAAAGCACTGTACATGATTTTATGGTTAGAACCACGTAATGCTCACAGCGGAACAAATCGGAAACTAATCGATAGGAAAATTTTAATTGTTGATATCTTATCATTACGTCCTGTTTTAATTTCATATCAACGTAATTATGGTGAACTTGACATCAATTGAAAAGGACGACAGCCTAAACAGTTGATTATGAGACTAAGGCATTAGCCCTACCGTATCCTTAAAAGATAAGGCAGAGATGTACTCATATACAGCTTGCTGTTATAATTTTAGGTCTTATGGCGGGACCTTTATAGGGCCTAAAATCATTCCACTAAAAGGGTTCTTCAAACTGTAGAAAGTTTGAAGAACCCTTTTGCCGGCTACAAATCCAGAAGATCGAAACGCAACTAAAAATTTTATAGAAAAAAAAAAGAAAAATTATTACAGCCAAGTTTAAAGGCTTATACAAATCTTACCGTGCCCACAGGCTGTTATGAATACGAAGATGAAAACAACCGTAATCCAAAGTGCCAATATAAACATTTGAAAATACATTTTTGGACGAAAAACTAAAATATCGATCAAATTACAGAAACATACTGAAACATTTTCAAACAAATACCGTTATAAGTCAAAGATAAATTTATAATAATATGCGATAATAACCAAATCTTATCGGTATTTTTAATTAAAGTGATTAAAAATTGTAGCTTTCCAAGCCTCGAAAGTTAATGAACTTAATGAGTACCTATAAGAATTAATTTAATTGAAACTTACCCCATCTTTTGCACGCAGCAATCGCGATTAAGATTAAGACAAAAATTATCCAAAAAAATAACACAAATAGTTGGTACAGTAATGAATAATTATACATTTCTAATAAAGACTTTAAACTCGCTGCCACAGCAGAATCACACTGTAGTGCAAAGCTACTTACTACATTATCATTATAAAATAAAGATTAATTCTTATATATTTTTGATAGCACCGCAGGAAATCTTATCATAATTATGTGTGATTAGACACATCAATTTTGAACAAACTGCTGTTGAATATTGATAATTTTAATTAACACAATAAACACTTAGGCTTTCTAATGGCAGCTAATATGAACATGGCAGCGATTATTAAGACACAAAATAAAAACCCAATAAACAGTCTATCAACCATTTTAAACAACAAAATAAAAAATCCCAGTTCCTACAAAACGATTCGATGTGAACCTGTGGGAGTCAGTATTGATTCACAATTGCGAACAGTTTATTTTTTAATAAAACCGTCGGCTAAATCTTATCACCCGGCGATTATTTTAAAATATATGATATACCTACATATTGAAACGTTTCAAAGTTAATTAGGTCAGACATTTAGTGCAAATTTTAGAACTTATGCGAGAGAAACCTAAATATCAATATGAACTACTACTAGGAAGGGATTTAAAAGCCGCATCTTATCTAAGATGCATGAAGTGTTAACAAGAATACATTCAAAAGTAGATTATCTATTTCAATTTCAATCATTTATTGCGAATACAGGTAAATAATGTAATACAGGTAATCTAAGTTAATGTAAACACGTTCATTTAAAATGATCAAAAGATGATAATATTAAATTAACGTAATTAAGATAACCTCAATACGCGAACCCGATTAACAAAATTAGAGGCTTCCTCTAATAAGTAATGAGAATTGAAATTCATATCATAATATTCTGTCATATAAAAATATTTATTACGTATTTTATGATCAAAAGGTGAAACTAAATGAACATAAACGTTTCTTTCAGCTCAAAAATAATTCTATTCATGTGCTATCAGTCTAGATGACCTATTTATACCGTATGCATTCGGTGGAAATAAGATCATATTTAAGAGTTGTCAAAATGAAAAATTAATAAAAACTTACTCCAATTTCTAAAGACAGTCCATGTTAATACACTGACAACAATTAATGCCCAAGCAAAAAACGCAATTAGTGCGTACTGCATTTTTTATAGACACAAATTAAAACTTCACTGATACAACGTAACTGACTGGTACTTTCAGTGAATTGGACTCATTCTTATGTTTTTATTTTCGATAACTCCCCACCTATCACTATGTTTATCAATACATTATTTTTCGCCGGTCTTATAATAAAGATACAAGTAATTTAAATTTGCAATGAATGGGGACAGTTGTTCACAACACTAAAATTTTTATGTAGATACGTAAAACGGAACGTTAATAATTGTTAAAATGGTACCAACAAAATATTGATAACATAATTTATTCAGGATACAATGGGATTCAATGCTTGCCTGTTTTCCAGGTTTTGAAGACATTGTTTCGTATAATTAACTAGTAATATGGGGATTGGGGACCAAACGTGAATAAAATATAGAAAAACTTACTCCAAGTTCTATAAAAAGCCAATGTTAGCAGTAAAAACATAAAAGCCACCCAAATATTATAATTAACTAGTAATATGGGGATTGGGGACCAAACGTGAATAAAATATAGAAAAACTTACTCCAAGTTCTATAAAAAGCCAATGTTAGCAGTAAAAACATAAAAGCCACCCAAATATAAAACGAAATCATTCTGTAATGCATGTTAAGAAAAAAATAAAACTTAAATGTCTGTCGCTACAAAACTGCTTGATACGTTTAATGATTAGGTATGTATAAATTTGTATCATACATGTTATTTTAGATAAACAATCTTTTAATATAATCTTATCTTCTAGATATTATTAATTTTGGGCGAGTAAAGTCTGATATAATTATTGGATAGTACACATAAGTTGGAATAAGTATTTTTTTTAAACGAAACGTTCTGAATTAAGAAGTGTAGTTTGTGAGTCTTGATTAGTCTGGTTTTGGAACTAAATTACTGTGACTAGAGTATTTAAGCAAAGAAATCTTTAACAAAAACTTACTCCATCTCCTATACGCAGAGGCTGTAAGTAAAATTAGAAGAAATGATAGCCAAAACAGTATCACAATCATAATATACCGATCTAATTATGCAGAATTAGAATCAACACACACTAGCACAGTAAAACAAGTACTGATAGGTAACACATTCGAGGGTTAATCCAAAAGAGGTATAGATAAAATTATAATATGTGATAATGGCGACACAAAATCTTATCTGTACATTAACTTCTAAGCAAATAAAGTGTTCAATTGAGGACCTGGCCATTTTAATAATAGTATAAATATAGCGACGGTGACATAGGTGCCTTACCTAACGTTTTAAATATTATTTATTGTATTACTGATAAGAAGAAATAAATTAAAAAGGAAAGAAATGAAATGATGCAATACTTTTTATGTTTAACCGTTCATAAAAAAATGGAGAAATAACAAACAATAATGATAGTGAGTGAGTGTGACTAGAAATAACCCTACTAGCTACTAATTTAAACTCATCAAGTCGGACTAGAACAAAAATGCTTCGCAACAGAATATAGGGAATATAGATCCCCATTTTCTAATAAGCAATACTATTATGCAATAAAATGATATAAACTTACTCAAATACTGTCTATATGCGGAAACCACTAATAAAGCCACTAAAAATGACATAAAGACGACTAGTGTAGGTATTTGGGAAGACATCATTATAAAATAATTGAATATAAACAGCCACTGCAGATTTAATGCCAATACATACTGAAAATTTGATAATTACGGATGAAGATAGAATTATAATTCTTGATTACACGGCAGCAAAATCTTATCGATTCGAATTCTTAACCGATTAATCATAAGCAAGGGTCGATTTGTATGTTTCATTTATTTCATCCATGGATGCTATTTATCCAAACTATGCTTGGCCATCCGTCCATTCTGTTCTAACATAATGAACTACCGTAGCGTCCATTATCCGTCGTCTCTGGTCTAACTTTAGTATTGTGGACAGACAGAAAGAAGGTCTTATTTGTGCATTGAATATTTAACGCATGAGAAAAATAAAATATCTTTAAAAATGTTTATGCGTTACTGCCAAATATAATAAAAAATGACTGTAATAAACTTACTGGCAATGCGACAACCCTAGCGTTATCGTTGTACCGGTGATTGCGCGAACTGATAACTTTAGTATCAGGAACACAACAAAGATGGCGTTTATTATTATTATTTGCTTCTTAATACTGGTAACGCCACCTATCGGCATTATTTGTGACTATATTTAATGGTCTGTGTTAGTACAGCTATTATACGCTAGGGGAATATATTTTTTACTTTTTAAACAACGCTCGACTGCCTCATTAGTCTAGTGGTCCTAAGCGCGACTGCTACGCTAGAGGTCCTGGGTTCGATCCCCGGGTCGAGCGAAGTGTTATTGGGTTTTCCTATGAAATTCCCAGTAGCAGCTTGGAGTCTGGATTTGTGCCCGGTTAATGGCAATAGGCTCGCCCCTATTACATGGGACCTAAACATACCGGCGAAATGTGGATGTACATTGGTACACCTCTGGTCCTCGGCCTTACCTTTCTGGGAATACAGGCGTGATGGTATGTATGTAAACAACGATTGTTTGAAGCCGCAAATAGTCGACACTAACAAAAATCGTCTCTTGGGCGTCCATCTAGGGCCAAGTCGTGATGGAAAGCGGGCTCATAATAAATTAATACTTTACTCACCGCAAAATTTCACAAGAACCGCGTACATAATCCAAAACAACGCTATGTTGAGTACCATAAAGACTAAAGTAGCTGTCAGATTCACCGACATTTTCGTATGTTTGTGGTGGACTAGCTATTATAGAAATGTTGCTCGAAATGATTGGGCCGTCCGGCGATATATTTTGATTATTTTCTGATATACTATCAGATGATAACGGGTTTAATTATCGATTTGCACTTAGCTTTTTTTGAGTATGGCCCCGTTTAGGTATTTTAAAAAAAGAAAGAAAGCGTAATATCACATTATTGTCTCCATTGTTAAATTTTGATAATTTTAAGTAACGACAGTCTCTACAACAAATCCAAAAATCAAACTTTTCAACGAGAATCTAAAGAATCCAATTTTAGCAAGCGATTCTTTGGTTTCAAAGCACCTTCTTTGACACCTTCCAAATAAATAGTGACAGGTGTAAGTAGTACAGTTGTCGAAATAACTTAGCCTGTCTGACGTTGTCCGCAAGTGGTTAAGCAGTGGTAAAATTTAATAGAAAGAGTCGGTTTAAAAACAATTGGAGTCGTAAATGTTACACATTTCTAATAATTTTCTTTACTGTTTCGCTATTTATGTATAAATACATTTAATTAAACGATCTTACCAGCGTGGTAGTTCAGAACGGCTAACTTCAGACAGGTTTAGTTATTTCGTCGAACAAACTGTACGTAAAACGATGCCGCGACAATTAACTGCCCGAAAAAACGCGCGCGATTTGTGAGGCAATGCTGGGCGAGCGCGGTCCACTTGGGACGTCCTCCCGCGGTGATCGCACTTTACACTCAAATTGACCACAGGAATGTTGATCAATGTTTGCCCAATTCGTTCATGATTTTCCCGGGCAGTTAATTCTCGCGGCATCGTTGAATTTTAACCAATGAAAATCTTTCAAATTTTACAGTAACAATGTTAACATTAATTACCTGGTCCTTGCACGTACCTTAACGAACGTACCTTTCAATATACGGTTAAAAAGTTACACAAAGATTGGTAATATTCGGTTAAAAACGGCCCAACTTTAAGCTGTATTGATACATTGTCAAGATAATGTATCAATACAGAACCATTTCGACTAATGGGGTCCCGAGATAAATATAATGAATATCCTTAGACAAAATAAATCATAATATAAAAAAAAAATCTACGTAATATATATTAAAAGAGTACCTACTCTCCAAATTTCGGAACTATAAGAAATATGCGCGGAAATGTTGCAAATGTATTGGTTATATATTATACGAGTATCACCTGCGGGGCTTGCATTCGCAACGTAAGCGACAGAGACGGTAACAACAATGTCGCGCCCGCGAGAGACACTACTCTAAAGAAAGGGATGGCGCTATATATGTATAAAGAGTAGAGTAGGCATGCCTGTGCCTGCCTCTCAATCGCAAGACAAACGCAATAACACGTGTTTGCACGGCCCCTAGCCTGGTGCAACGTGTCAGTTTAAAGGACAACATAACCCCGCGTTTCTACTGCGACCAAACATGTTGCAAACGGCCACTCTTTGAAAATTAGATAGATGTGTGCAACTTGTTTTGTCGTCAGTGGACACGTGGGATAGCATAACATACCATCGCGCTTGCATCCCCGAAGGATTAGGTAGAGGTGTACTAACGTATACCCATTATTCGCTGGTAGGTTTGCATCCCACGTAATAGGGGCGAATCTATTGCAATCTCTCTAAACTTCCAACTATTTACGAGAATTTCATAGAAACACCCAAAAACGCTTTACTCGACTTGAGAATTAGACCCAGGATCTTCACTTTGCAATAAATTCTGACTCTCCGCTGTATATAGATTAGGTACGTATAGATTAGGTGATGTTCCTACATATTTATACATAAGTTCTGCATGTACACTCCAAAAATTTTGAAATCGGTTTTCTTTAATTATACTCAGTAGGAAACATGTGCTATCGGTGAATACGAATTTTGACTTTAGGTATAATAAATAATCGGACATTGACCTTACAATGATCTACAAACATAAAAAACTTACTCTTTTTAATACAGTTCCCGAAACAGAACCACAGCCAAAATAAATACACACACATCATTGTCAGTATACCAAACATAACAGTGGATAGCAGATCCATTGTGTTTACTCTGTGAACCGATCGACACTGAACGCAATCATCTAGGACCCACTATCTTATCTTTACATCGCGTAAGTACTTTAAAAATAAGTTATTATTTGTGTAAAAAGTAGTTCGGTCATGTAAAATTTCAGGTATATTTATTTACATTTTTTTTGTATAAACGGTAGCGCAAGACCGATGGCAGGAATGAACTGACGGTGTCAGCCGTAATAATAATAGGACTATGTGTTTCCCAATGTGACTGTGTCGGAAACTACGAGGAAATTTATGTTTATTTTGCTATCGTGCCTGCTGCTTACGTAGGTATAGGCAAAATTCTATATTCTATTGAATTTTTGGCGCCCGAAAATAAATGAAATCTTATTATTTATAATTTGATAGTTAAAAACAATATTTTATCGGATATGCACATAATGTATACCTTGACTGTTGTTGAGAGATGATCGATGTCTGGCAGGTGAGATAATAATTTTGTTAGTTAATATTGCAAAAGAAATAAATCATCGAACTGAAAATAACCTTGTTATTGACATTAAAAACGCCATGTGCGATTCCGACTCGCGCACGTAGAGTTCCGAACCATTATCTATATAAACGGCAAAAAAAGCACGTTTGTTGTATGGGAGCCCTCCATAAATATTTGTTTTATTTTAATTTAATTATTTATTTTTAAAATGAATATTAAAACTAAATATTATGTGAATATTTCAAGCTTCTACCTGTTGCCTATATCAATATCGAGCAAAAACGAGCACAAAAATCACGTTTGTTGTATGGGAGCCCCCTTAAATATTTATTTTTATTATTTGTTGCAATAGCGGCAACAGAAATACATCATCTGTGAAAATTCCAACTGTCTTACTATGACGGTTCATGAGATCTAGCCTGTTGACAGACAGACAGACAGACAGACGGACAGCGGAGTCTTAGTAACAGGGTCCGTTTTTATAAAAAAAAACTCACTTGACAACAGTAACTGTCTCCTTACATATCTAAAGATAAAAAATGTGACGGATCAGATTATTTAAATCATCTAATACAATTTGCTAATAAAAAAAGCAGTGAACATTTTGAAATGAAATAAAGACGATAAAACAAGAAATACTCACGTATCCACATGTAGAATGATACTAGTGAAATTACCAGCAAAAATATAAATAACATTGCGACTGTAGGCACTGTTAGAATTATTATTACTAGGGCAATACCATCCATTTTTAAAAAACACAGCTTTTTTGAACTAGGAATACCAATTTTCAATTGATTTATTTTTCCTGTATATAGTAATTACTTTAGGTGTCTAGGCTATTCAACACGGGTTCTTAATGATAATTTAGTTATCATCATCATAATTTAGTTATCATTTGAATGCATCATAGTACTTATCACAAATATGTTATCGATAGGTACATTAATTGTTTTAACAAAGTTGTTTCGAAGTGAATGACAGGATCCTTGTCTTTTTGTATGAATTATAAATAATCTGATATATTCTTATCATTGTTATTATTTACTAGGTCGATGATTTATTCGCTTTAATTTAACCTGTTCAAGAACAATTAGCAGACACAACACAAAAAAGGACGTCTTAGTTTCTTTGTATTAATCTATTTTTTATATTAATTATATATTTTATATAATATTTTATATATATATATTATTATAATGGAAACTATAAGGTGAATGTCAGCAGCAGCGTCGGGAGAGTTCGCCCAAGAAGGACATACACCGATCTTATAGGCGAAGTCCTCCAAAAAGGTCAGGTGCGTAGTACTCGCAACCAGTGCGTATGATTATATTAAAAGATGATATGGCGAGGAAGTGAAAGAGATATGCAAGAGTCGTAGCAAGTGGCGGTCTATAGTTTCTGTCTACCCCTGTGGGTAAAAGGCGTGAGCGTATGTATGTATGCATATATCTATATATATAAAAATCAATGCCACTTTTCGTTGTAATTTTATAACTCAAGAACGGGCTCACCTATCCAAACCAAATGTTTAGGCTTTGTTCGGACTATTTAGTATGGTTTATGTGAAATTTGCACAAAATCGGTCGAGCGGTTCTTTATATATTATAGTACAGAAAAGCCAAGAAATCACGCGGGCACAGCCGTGGGCGGAAAGCTAGTTATGTATATAAAATATTTTGGGATTCGTCTTAGGATCAATACTTTACCAGACTAACTTCCGATAATTTACTTTATATTTAAATATCTTAGATTCGGAACTGTATTAGCATGTTTTCTCTTTAATTTAAATGTATCGAATACAGAGGAAATTTGATGGAATGTTTTTGTTTCTACAAACATCGCATTTACGTGTCGATAGCCGCTACACTTTCACCAAGTGGAACACAACAAGAATTGGACTCCACGCGATAAGGCATCGCGACTGCACTTACTGCTAGAAATATAAAACTTATCTACACCACGGTCTAGTAGTAAACGTGCTAAACGATTTGTATTATCATACATACATACATACACACATACATACATTTGTGAACATCATTCATGTGAAGATACCATACAGCAATTTTCCAAAAGGTCTAAAACTAAGATCGAATGATTATGAATGGTGAACATGATTACGAATAGTTATTTTAGTGAAGGAAAAGTACGACTGCGGGCAGGATTCGAACCTGCGTCTTCTGGTTAGGTACACCAGACGTTATGACCGCTAAGCATCCGCGAGTCCCACCCGCCAGAACGAAATTTGCCTTCACATTTTTTAATTTACTACTTTGAGGTGACTAAAATACTTTATAATCTTTGCACGGAAAATGCTTAAAAATACATAAAGATGATTACGAAATGCATGCTTTGGATTCAAATTCGAAATTTGACATTCGAAGTTCGAATTGACTTGGCAGTAAAATAGTTAAATTACTTGGCTCATTGTAAGTTGCTATAATGTACTATTATCATTGTCATAAGGAGCTCAAACATCCTTATAAGAAATTCTAAAGGAACTCCACAATGCAAGGACACAGTAAACAGTTGTGATGTATATAATAAGAACTTTATACAGCATTAGAATTAGATCATGGTACTTCGCGGGTAGTCAATCGCAGTGGTCTTAGAATTGTTTTATTTTGGAAACTAAGTAATTTAATTTAAAAGTTGTAAGAGAAGAAGAAAAAAAGTAGGGGAATAGAGTCGTATCAAGAGATTAAACAGAAGGCAGAGAGTAGAAAGCAGTGGTGATGGCTCCACCGACAAGTGTTTACCGCATAATTAAGTGTTTTTATGCATAAAAATCGAAAATAGTTAAGAAAATAATCTCAAAATTTGTGATTTTTGTTTCATATTTAATGTGAAACATAATACGATCCCAGGTGTCTTTTCACCGAACCTTCCTATTAAAATTGAGTCACTGCTAAATCACTTGGTGACAGCTTCAGTTATGCGCAGTTATTTCCAACAAACTGTATGTAGGTAGTAATTTCGACGAATCACTAACTTCCTTTATCAGAGATGAGCACAAACTATAATATTAATGTTATATTGTAGCGGACGAACGAACAAAGCAGGCAGAAAGAAATTATCCAATTGACCCGTATGTCAACGTCGCTACATGTGTCTGTACCACAGAGTTCACAATAAACAAATAGATGTTTCAGTACTAATATACTAACTGTGCCCTGCGGCGTCACCCGCTAGTCAGGTAGCGTAACACTAAAAAGCCTTTAACTTTCCTCAAAAATTGGTATATCATATCTAGAGATGAGCGTGTTCAAATAAAAAAAACTTCAGCTTAACTTTATATGTATAGACTCACTGATACGGCTTAAAAGCTGTCAGCTTGATAGCTGTCAGCTTGATAGCTGACAGCTATAAGGGATGAGGTGACCCTGACCACAAGGCAATCAAGCTTGATATTTGTATGTTTTGGTAAATTTATAGGTCTAGTGATCGCAAGATTTAATTCCTAGGTCAAGCAGTGGTTATGTTTTTCTAGAAAACTGTGTAAGTTTCGTGTTTGGATTTGTGTCCAGGATCACCCTTTACAACAAGGAATAGGTCCATGTTATACCAGTACGCCTCTCCTTACCCTTCGGGAATATGCATAATAGTGATTTGTAATTCCATTTTCATATTTTTAAAACTATAAAGTAAGTTACTTGTAATAAGTCCAGGCAAATATCTTGAAAATTCATGCATTGTCTTGACATTTCTGTTTTCTTCTTAAGGTTTCTGTGGAAGACGCATCACCATACGGCTTCTTATAGGTAAGTGTATTATGTCACCAGTGACGAATGATATGAATTAATTATTGGAATCGACTGCTCTGTTTAAAATTGTATAAGGCTATAGCGTCAGGGTTGGGCGCGAAATTAAACTCTTCCTGGTTTTTGGCAATTTTTTGGTCTATAACAGATTCTAGTACATGACAGTAGAAATGGCGACATCGACAATAACTTATTCACAATGCAGTTTTAAAACGTTTGCTTATAAATTGCTATCGTAGGATATTTAGGTGTAAATGGTCATTTTTCGCTGAATCCACTATTTTACACCTAAATAGTGATAGTGACTCACCCGAATAGGATCCCGATTGGTTACCAGGGATAATGATAGCTTATGTTAATCGAAAAAAATGTAGCTTTCTAATGGTGAAAGAATTATTAAGATTAGTTCAGTAGTTTCAGAGTTTATCGATTACAAACAAATCTTTACTCTTCATAATATTACTAAGTAAGTAGGTATAGATAATCTTTATTTTATACTGTTGTACCGTACCTATACATAAAATGAGTAATATTATGAGGACACTAAATTACTAACTAGGTACAAGGAAATTAACACTTAAGTAAGTAAGTACCTACTTTTCTACATACTTAAGTATACCTACCTACTTGTTGAATGTGACGAAGGCGTCACATTCAACAAGTAGGTAGGTATAGGTATTTGCGGCTGTGAGTACTTACTGGTCAAATTGTAAAAAAAAGTAATCACGGTAATACATAATCCAATTCCGAAGAAACACAAGTAACAGCACTGTGCCCGCGAATATACTCGGAAGTACAATCACTAACACTGGATAATCCATCTTTATATAAATTCTAATGCATCACTTTATAATAAATTTATCGTCGACCGCCTTTTTATAAAAACTGCAATTATTTTGTGTCAAGTGTTTGTTTTAAAATATTTAAATTGATTTTGAGAGTTCTGAAATATTTCAAAATTTTAATCTTAAAACTAAGTTTTTTTTTAATGCTTAATTAATTTGAGAGTCTGAACTATCAGACTAATATAAAAAAAAATTTTGTTTTTTTTTAGCCACAATGCATATTGAAAGCAGCTTACAATCACTGTTAGAGTTGTTCTATTAAAAGTTATCGGTAAAAGGGGGCAAATATTAAAACCTTTTGTGCCAAGAGATAATGCTAATCTTATCTCGCTGTATCGGGGAACAGGGAAGGTGTAGAGTGGCTCTGTGACGTCATGCGGTGGCAGTAGGGCTGGTACAAGGCCGGGATTTCACTAATCCATCGTCCATTATATTATCATATACGAGCATACCTATAAAGTTATTTATCATCGCTGAATTAAGATGTTATTTTTGACGGACGACCATTTAGTTGGGACACGGCTCCGACAAATCCTTTTATCTTAGGACAGTAGTCATAGTAGTTATTGAACTTTCTGTAGCCGAACGATTTAAAAAAACAACGTTTGGTACTCAGTTGTGAATATGTTATCGTTGATGTCGCAATTATTAGGGCCATGATCGTAGAATGTGTGTTAAAATTCATTACTTATTAAGGAATAATCTGAAAACCCTAATTAGTGACACTCAGATAAATAATAATTTATTATTTCTGGCAATAAACCATTTTCATTTTCATTTTCATTTTTCATTTTCATTATCATAATTATCAATAAAACAAACAACGACAAACAAATTGTTAAGATACCAGAAAATACAAAAGAATCACTTGTTTTAAAATTCTGGGTGAAGATGAGTAAGTAAATAATAAAATAAAACGATTTATTTTACAACAGCGCCATCTAGACATACTATCCTGAATCATGACAATTTTAAGCAACTTTACCAAGGTACTACAAGTATCGCTATTCGCCACTAGATGGCGACACCTGTATTTCAGATTACCACACACATTCATTTTAAGTTATCAAAAGTAAATAGATGAGCCATAATAGAAAAAAAATAACAATTGTGACTGTACCAGTTATTTTATTTATCAAAACAGAAGAGGGGATCTGACGCAACACGAAAGGCGGGAAGGCGCGAAGTTTTGTCCGTCAGGTCTATCCGCCTGTAACATCTAAGCTCCTAAACGGATGAACAAAATTAGGTACTAAGGTAGCTTATTTCAGATCATCAGATATAGAGATTCACGATTCAGAATTACCTATAATATATAATAGTGGAATGAGAAAATGATTTTGGATTAGATAATTATGTACCTACTTATTTATTTTTGTGTTGAGTACTTTTTTATTTTCGGTAGTCCTTCCATTATCATTACAGTTACATTCATTTTTTTTCGTCGGCCCGGGTCCCGGTAGCTTGTATCATGCTCCCAGTGCCAATGAGTTACTATTTCTTAATGTTTTTATTTTATAAAAATATAAATTACTTAATGAAATAAAAATATATTATAAAGCATTAATATAATTATTATATAATGATTACAAAGCAATTATCAGATGTTCACTTTAGAGTATTAAATGATTCTAAATTTATCTAATTTTGATATTATCAGAATAAAATAAATACATTTTTAGAAAAAGAATTATAGCTGGTATGTTATTTCGATTGTATGTGGCAATAACAAGTCCTTAACATTTACAGGTATTTTTTTTTTGTAAAAAAGATAATGGTACGCACGGCTACACATCAAGCTAAACAAAACCTGTTTACCCTGGTCTTTTATATTATAGGAAGCCTATACAATGCGAGATCAGCTTAAACTGGTTTTGTATAGGTTGACCTGTAGCCGTGTGTACATAACTCATCAATAAAAAATATTGGTAACAGATTTTTTTTACCACAGTGAACCGCTGCCGATCGAACACTGGTAAGTATCTAATTATAATTAAAAAAATATATTTTCCAATAAGATGATTAAAATGCTCATCTATTAAATAAATAAAATTTTTGTATCTGTTGTAATAACAAAATAAGTAACAGCTTAATACCTTCTCAATGTATTTATGAAAGTATAGATAGATATAACCAAAACAATTTGTAATAAATTTTTTGGGCTAATCTCTGAAATGGGTGGACCGATTTGACGCGACTTACACTGGCAGATTTATGTAATACAATTATAATAGAACCTATATTTTTGACTGCCTCGTTAGTCTAGTGGTCCCAATCGCGACTGCTACGCTAGAGGTCTTGGGTTCGATCCCCAGGTCGAGCAAAGTGTTATTGGGTTTTTCTATGAAATTCTCAGTAGCACCTCGGAGTCTGGATTTGTGCCCGGTGAATGGCAATAGGCTCGCCCCCTATTACATGGGACCTAAACATACCGGCGACCTGTGGGTGTACATTAAGTACACCTCTGCCTAACCCTTCGGGGAATACAGGCGTGATGGTATGGTATGTTATGTTATATTTTTGTCGGGGAAAAAATTTAGATTTGTAGGATATTCAATATTCATAGTTTCCGAGATTTTGTAAAGGAAGATACCTACCTAAATGATAATTTTGGAACATAGAAGATTAGTATTCTCAAAAGTACTTACTTTTCGTTAAAGAATATTCGAGTACGAATATGATGGCACCAACAACTATGACAGAGATTATAATCCCCACTACCTTTATTTCTACCATGATTTTACTAAAAGAATTATATAATTTTTCAGACAATCAGGCCGCACGACACTTTCACAGTTTGTTGAATGACATTAAAATAATTAAATGAGTAATATATTATCTATTTTTATTGATAAGATTAGAACCATTGAATCATACTTTTTTGGAGCAAAAATTCCTCATGTATCGTTCGCAGCACGAGGAGGAATGAGGCAGGGTATTATCGGACTCATATCGGCTAAAAACAGCACATGTCTTGTCTTCCCTTATTCTATGGTTGGGGCCTTATTTCTTATATCTGGGGTTGGGGAGAAGAAACATTGATTCACATGACACAAGATCGAGACCTCCTTACTAAATTATTAAATCACTACATAGTATAAAACAAAGTAGCTTTCTCTGTCCCTATGTCCCTTTGTATGCTTAAATCTTTGAAACTACGCAACGGATTTTGATGCGGTTTTTTTTAATAGATAGAGTGATTCAAGAGGAAGGTTTATATGTATAATACATACATATTTTAGTATAGAAAAGCCAATAAACCACGCGGGCGAAGCCGTGGGCGGAAAGCTAGTCTTTAATATAACATACCATACCATCACGCTTGTATTCACCGAAGGGTTAGGCAGAGGTGTACTAATGTACATCCACATTTCGCCGGTACGTTCAGGTCCCATGTAATAGGGGGCGAGCCTATTGCCATTAACCGGGCACAAATCCAGACTCCGAGCTGCTACTGAGAATTGCATAGAAAAACACAATAACACTTTGCTCGACCTGGGGTTTGAACCCAGGACCGCTATCGTAGTAGTCGCGCTTAAGACCACTAGACTAATGAGGCAGTCTTTAATCGATATTATGTATAAGAATATACGTTAGTTTGTTTGTCCTCATATCACAAAACTCGATTTACTTGAAATGTTTACAGAACGTTGCATTTCTATAGAATAGTTTTTATCCCTCAGTTTCGAAGAGGGTTTAGCTAGTAACTATATTTATTATTAAATTAATCATGCGGAGGAATTAATAATCCAGATTTTAAAATGAATGAATACAAAATAAGTGTTTTTTTTCCGAAGTTGAAGTTATTCGTAAACTAATAATGAGCCGCGTGCTGTACATTTCTACTTCTGCGACTCAACTTTTGTTTTGTATTTATATCCTAAACACAATATAGATAAGATGTATTTAATGTAGGTTGATGCTATAAATTTATTTGTGAATCAATAGAGGGATTATTGTTATATTGTTCATTAATTTAGACTTTTGGAACAGGCCAGCAGAGGGTCAATACCCTACTGATAATAAACTAGACTTCTGTTATTAAATTTCTTTATAACGTTAATTACAGACAAAATACAAAATGGCGGCGCGAAAATAGGGTATTTTCGCACCTATCTGTAGTAAGCCTACTTATATGAACAGATGCAAAGGTAAAGTCAGCAAAAAAGTTTTATTGTGCAATAATATTACGAAAGTTATTAGGAAAATAACTGAAAAGAATATGCTAAAGTGGTGTCATAGTTGAAATAATGAATGAAAGACGATTAACAAATGGAATTTATAAGGCAAATGTAAGCGGCAACGTCGGGAGGGATTGCCGTTGAAGGGAAACACAACACAACTGTCTTCAAATTCGTACCGAGTTTTCAGCATGAAATTGATGATTCCGCAGTCACTTGCATAAACGCGCTATAAATTCCAGTATAAGCTGACCTCGCATTGTATATGCTTCCCATGCAATGACAGCTCAGGTTACACTGGTTATTAGGTTACACCCGTGCGTAGAACTTCAAAGGCACAGTTTTATGGACAATAGCAAGTTTCCTCTTATGTTCTAGTATGTTCTCCAACACTAGTCGTACGTAACGCGTGTCACCTTGTACAATGAAATACCAAGCAATCACTCCCGCTTCATTAACTTCTAACTGTTGCAATAGAGCGGAAGCCGAACTCATTAAGTTTCGTAACAGCTTTATTAATTTACTTCGGCGGTATCAATGATCGTAATTAAAAAAATATACTTTATTAAATTCATGGTTGATCCCGATTAGTGTGTGCTTTGTGCTTTCTATTGGGCAAAGCTAGGGCTTAAACCAGTCAAGCAAACATTTTAAACGATTTTTTTATTATTATATGCCTTCAGACCTGTGGATGTTACTCACACCCCTTGATCAATTAGAAAAAAAAACTAATAATTTTCCAACGGCTGAACAAAATTGTTGACCATTGATTTAACTTAATAACACCCTCGTTCAAGTCACACAATAACTATCTATATTATAATTGGTTCAGTTATTTTTCAACAACTGCCTCTTCAGTGTAATGGTCCCAATCGCGACTGCTACGCTAGAGGTCTTGGGTTCGATCCCCAGGTTGAGCAAAGTGCTATTTGGGTTTTTCTATGAAATAATTAGTAGCAGCTCGGAGCCTGGATTTGTGCCCGGTGAATGGCAATAGACTCGCCCCCTATTACATGGGACCTAAACATACCGGCGAAATGTGGGTGTACATTAAGTGCACCTCTGGCTAACCCTTCGGGGAATACAGGCGTGATGGTATATTATTTTTCAACAAGTATGAAGAAAACCATTTGTAAAGAAGTCTTTCTACGAAAAAAAATTGCAAAATTTGCGAAAGCAATTTCGTTAGTAAATAACTTTATACTGTTTTAACCTGTAGGTATTGTCTTATTAAAAGCCATCGGTAAACATGCAGAGATACAGAGTATAATAATATACCAAGTATATTGTAAACAGTACAGTTTACTTGCGTCTTACTTATCTTCCACATAATTATTACAAAGCATTGGATTTTCCGTGCTCGCAAATATTTGAACACCATTTTAGAACATTCTAGATATATTTCACTTAGTGATATTCACACAAATACCATAATGATTCAGCTATGTATCGTTCCACTGGTGGGCACAGAGTTTGTTCGGAATAACTAAGCATGTGTGAAGTTATCCGCAAGTGGTTCAGCAGTGGGATCGTACAGTTTGTTCGAAATAAGTAAGCCGATCGGAAGTTAGCCGTTCTGAACTACCGTGGTGATAAAATCGTTTAATTAAGTGTTTTAATACATAAATATTGAAATGAGTAAACAAATTAATTAGAAATGTCAAACATATACGACTCTAATTATCATTACACCGACTCTTTCCATTAAAATTTCCCACTTCTAAACCACTTGCAGACAACTTCCGATCGGCTTACTTATTTCGAACAAACTGTATATGGTTCGTATTTGTGATTATTTTCTTTACTTAGTGTTATTGGGTTTTTCTATGAAATTCCTAGTAGCAGCTTGGAGTCTGGATAAGTGCCCGGTTAATGGCAATAGGCTCGCCCCCTATTACATGGGACCTAAAAATACCGGCGAAATGTGGGTGTACATTAGTACACCTCTACCTAACCCTTCGGGGAATACAGGCGTGATGGTATGTGGTATGTTTCTTTACTAATTTTGATTTTTATGTGTAATCACTGATCAGTGATTTTTATGTGTAATGTGTGTTAATCATTTCATAAAGCGATTTTACCGGTACGGAAGTTCGGAGTGGCTAACTTCAGTCGAGCGTAGTTATTTTTAACAAACTGTGCTTAGGTTACACTCAATGCGTTGTGCTGCCGAGATCACCTCTCAAGCGTGCAGATTTTCTCACAGTTTAATTATAACTTTACACACTTGATTTCGAAATAACAGAGCCTTTGATTCGTACTCAAAACTAACTTGGCAGTTTACGATTATAATAACTAGGCAGTTTTTGTTGCTGGGTTTTTAGCCTGGTGATATTGACAATTGGACTGCTAAGTTGAAGGTCTCGTATTCGTATCCATCGCACCTCTGACTTTTCTAAATCATGTGCATAAACATTATTTTAATTATCATAATGATCGAATACATCGTGAGGCTACAAGCCTGAAAGAAGAGAGAAAGGCTACTATGGTGGCTTTTAGCCTAATTCCTCACATTCTGAGCGGAGAACCATGCCCAGTAATGGGACTATATTGCTAGGTATTAAGAAATGTAAAATTTAACACTACAATATCATTGCAAGTCTATTCGGTCCATTGCAAAGACATTTAATAAACGGGACTTCACGAAAAAAATTTAGGTACTTACAAAGAAATGAATTTTGTAATTAAAGAAAATTTCTAGTGAAAGAAAAATTCGATCTCAGGCAGGGTTTGAACCTGCGTCTCTCTGGTTAAGTACACCAGACGCTTTGCCAACTAAGCTACCGAGACCACTGCTTGTGATGTCGAATTTCTCTTCCACCTTCTACGTCTTGAGGCGACGTCTTGTCGTTTAGGTACTTAATTAGAAAATAACTTACCATTTCTGTACATTGTAACATAATACACAAGAAACCGTGACATTAAGTAGATTGCGTAGCAAACCAGAGGTCCAAACACAATACACGCCAAACCTATTGTAGTGTTTGACATTTTCTCAGGTAAAAAAAATGTTACACTTCACATAAAGGCTGATTATTACTAGGTAGGTACTATATTTACTATTTACAAAATAAATTTGATTAAAGCAGAATAACGGCGGATGCAAGGACTGTACTCTGATCAAATAAATTTTTTTTTTTTGTTTTTTTTTTTACTAAAGAAAAAAGAAACTCAAGATATATTTAAACAAAGACCGCCTTTACGCTGATGTTATTTAAATTGTGCCGGCGTTGTCAGAAAGCGCGAATAACTAAAACACTGAAGATATTCGTATCTTGTGTGTTTAAGTACATACCTAATTATAAGTGCTTACGTTGTCGGACAAGATAGCAGGCGAAGGTTAATGTCTTTATTTTTTCCATGCTCATGAAGTTTAAGGTTACACATTACCTAACTTCCTAAATGTAAGTAGAATTTATTGGGAAAGATTAAGAAGACCTATCGGCGTAATAAATACGCTACCTTAGGTTTTTGGTCCTTTGAACCGGAAATGCAAAATGTCGCTGAAAAAGAACTGAGGCCGATTAAACGAAAAATCTATCAAGCGCTAAACGTCAGATTTTAAGTTAGTCTTTTGTTATTCTACTTAGATTGAGACAGACTATCTACTGAGGACTATATGAGGTACCGAATAAAAATCGGCCCGTAACGGAAACTGAATGTGTGATGTGTAATTTTGGCCCCTGTACCAGTAGGAAACCATTCCTTCTTCTTCTGTTATCTTTATCATACCTTCATAAATGTTTCCAAAATAGGAAGTTACGTAAAGTTAGCTATTAACATTGCAGTCTTATCTTTATGGTATGTAGATAGGTGCGTGTGTTTATAAAAAATGATTTTTATGATTAGATTACAAAATGCAGTTATTTTGAGTGTCTTCCTCTATGGAGTGTTAGTAGAGGCCAAAGATCTTAAGTGGTTTTATTTCGTGAAATAAAATTTGCGATAATTATATTCTTTTTTTGTAAAATAGCCATAAAGCCTACCAAAAGAATAGATCAAATTTTATTTACAATTAATGCGGTACAAAATTAATATGAACATTTAGTGAAAGTTTAACTTGCGAAGGAAAGCACCGTAAAGAGAATTGCATGTACGAGTATCAGCGATTTTTAAGTCGTTGGTTTGTGAAGCTTGACAATCCTATAAGAGCTAGCTGGAGGGCTCGTGTTTAGTAATGGAATAGTTAATAGGTTTATGATGATAATATTATTTTTTTAAAGCTACATGTGAAAAATATTTATATCCCTCACTCAAAAGACTAAACAATATAATTGATTTATGGATAATTCTTTTTAGTACGAATGTTCAGTTTATAACTGAAGAGTCGGCCCTTAATGTTAGGGATCTTCTTAATAAGGCATTTTCCTCATGACATAAACGTAAACAAATTGAATGTCTGATGTACGCAGATAAGCTTTTTATTACATCTAGCTATTTGCTATTCTTCATAATTCAAAAAAATATATAAAACTTTTGAGAAATGAAATGAGATTCATTTCATCAGCATTTCATCATCATCATTCATCATTTCAGATTCAGTATATTAAACAAATTAAATGACTCTTGTACGCACGGCTATACATCAAGCTATACAAAATCAGTTTACGCTGGCCTCTTATTGTATAAGAAGCCTCTACAATGCGCGATCAGCTTAAACTGGATTTGTATAGTTTGACCTGTAGCCGTGTGTACTTACATAAATTTGATATTTTTAGCAAGCTATTACTTAACAATTCAATAATCAAATATAAATATTAAAAAGAAAAGAGTTGAATCAATGGACTTTGATAGCTGACATGTTTTTAATTTAATCAATAAAGCAACATTCATACCATCACGCCTGTATTCCCCAAAGGTTTAGGCAGAAGTGTACTAATATAATACTTCGCCGGTATGTTTAGGTCCCATGTAATAGGGGGCATGCAAATTGCACTTAACCGGGCACAAATCCAGACTCCGAGCTGCTACTGAGCATTTCATAGAGACACTCAATAACACTTTGATCGACCTGGGAAGCGAACCCAAAACCTCTAGCGTAGCAGTCGCGCTTGGGAGCACTAGATTAATGAGGCAGCGTTTAATATTATAAAGCAACATTCAATCAGGTTTAAATGTTTTAGTCTTAAACTCCTACTATAAATATAAAGTACTGATACATGTTTCGGTTTCATTTATGGTAACTTTACAAAATTATCAATGTTAAGTAAAGACCAAAAATACTTTCCGCTGAATTCAAAATTAAGAAAATATTGTATAATTACTGTTATTCCTGATCTACTCCACCTCGACATAGCTTTATTCAGAAGCTATCATTACTATGAAATAGTGAATCAATTTCTGCACACATAGCTATGAGAACCACACGATTGGCGTTATCTCCAGTATTGATCTGTTCGCCAACCGGTTGGAACAGCTACGTTTTATATGAAATACAGTTTCCGTTATCTATCACCGGATAAATTACTACATGGATTGGCAATTTTCGAGTATATTTTGATTATTAACTAAATTTTGCCCTCGGTTTCACTAGCATACCAAAAGAAGAAACGGAGCCTATGTCCTTCTCCATCTATCTCTATATCGACACAAATCAAATCAAATCAAATCAAATGTTTTTATTTCAAATAAGCTTTTACAAGCGTTTATGAAACGTTATTGACTCTAGTTGCACGGTTCCAAAAGGTTGATCCTATGGAGAAGAATCCGGCAAGAAACTCCATGGACACTCTTTTAAAATAAAAGATGTTACATTATTCACTTTACACTCTGGCGATAACAGGATGTGAGTACATCGGAGGTTTATGTCATAATTAGCCTGAAGTCAGAATTAAAATTAGATAAGGTTCTCAGAATCTGAGAACTCAATGTCAATCTAAAACAGATAACATATGTGAAATAATACACATCATCAAAATATATTAACTATAAACTACTTAGACATAAGTGGCTACAATGTACTCACATTTACAGTTCCTGTATACATAAAGTTCTAGTAAACAATACAAAAGAAAATTGTGAGTGACTAGGTAACCTCAGGGTGCCAGGGAGACCACCAGTGCATCAGTATTTTGACACCACACATTTTTATCATCAACAAAGTCCTTGATTTTATAATATGCTTTCTTAACAAGAACAGATTTAACATAGTTTTTAAATTTCTTGCCGGTGAGATCGGTGACAGATTTTGGGAGTTTATTGTAAAAACGTACGCAATTTCCTAGAAATGATTTATTTGTTTTAGTTAATCTAAATTTAGGTACCACTATTTTATGTTTATTTCTAGTATTATGGTTGTGAAAGTCGCTATTTATGCTGAAAGTATGCAGATTTTTACGGATATACATGATGTTTTGAAATATATGAAGTGACGGCAGCGTTAGTATATTGACGTTCTTGAAGACTTCTCTAAGGGAATCGCGAGGGCCCATATTGTAGATTGCGCGGATGGCCCTTTTCTGCAAGATAAAAATAGAATCTACGTCAGCAGCTGATCCCCACAGCAGAATGCCGTATGACATAATGCTGTGAAAGTAAGCAAAGTAAACAAGTCTAGCCGTAGCTACGTCAGTAATCTGCCTAATTTTCCTCACTGCATATGCTGCGGAACTTAATCTGCGAGACAGGGCTGAGATGTGAGCACCCCACTGCAACTTACTATCAATCGTAATACCTAAGAAGACAGTTTCATAGATTATATCGAGTTTGCTGCCTTCAAGAATTAAATTAGTTTCAACTTGTGGGACATTTGGTAACGAAAATTTTAAACATTTTGTTTTGCTGGCATTAAGAAGTAAATTATTAGCAGAGAACCAGTTCGATAGGGATTTTAGGCTTTCATTTACATTAAAGAGATTGCTATCATTCCGTTCGATCTTAAATATAAGTGAAGTATCGTCAGCAAATAGTACTATATTAGATAACTCAGACATCATATAGGGGAGGTCGTTTATATATGCTAAGAAAAGGAAAGGGCCTAAAACAGAGCCCTGTGGAACCCCCATTTTGACTACAGACCCGGAAGATGTGACTCCGTTAATGCCCACTTTTTGGCGCCTCTCAGAAAGATAGGAGGACACAAGCTCCAAAGATAGCCCTCGAATTCCGTAGTGGTCTAGTTTACGGATAAGCGTGTTGTGATCAACGCAATCGAAAGCTTTGGAGAGATCACAGAAGATACCTATGGCATCCTGTGATCCCTCCCAAGCCTCTAAGATATGAGAGACTAGTTTCGAGCCTGCATCAGACGTTGACCTACCCTTCGTGAAGCCAAACTGCTCATTATGTAAAATCTTATTTTCATGAAAATGAGCTATCATTTGATTCAGCATAAGTTTTTCAAATATTTTACTTAAAGCAGGGAGAACAGAAATGGGCCTATAATTACAGGGATCCGCCTTACAGCCTGATTTGAAAATTGGAATGACTTTACTGTGCTTCATTAGGTCTGGAAAGCTTCCCGTCTTAATACAAAGGTTAAATAAATTAGCAAGGGTCGGTGCGATGTCGTCGATAATCGACTTGAGTAATCTAACAGATATGCCCCATAGATCTTCGGTATTTTTCATATTTAAACTATTAAAAACTTTTTTAACCGTGAGGGGAGATACTTGACTAAACTCAAAATTTGGTATTTCTCTATTGAAGAATTTCTTAGCTAGAGATTCTGCTAATAATGAGGACGAATGTAAAGATTTCGTGATCTCGATCGGAATATTAGTGAAGTAATGTTCAAAAGCTTCTGCAACTTCAACTTTGCTTGAAATCACTTCATTGTTAATTTTTAAATTTAGTTCTAGATCCTGTTTATTGTTGTTGCCCCTTTCAGTATTTATTATTTTCCATACTGTTTTAATTTTATTATCGGATTTGTTTATTTGACTACTGATTAGTTTAGATTTTGCTTCAATGCATACTTTTTTAAAACATTTAGAGTAATTCCGGACATACTTATGAAAACCTATGTCAGAGGTTAATGATTTTTCATAATATAGTTTATAAAGCATATCTCTACTTTTCCTGATGCCGTCTGTGGCCCATACATTAAATTTACTATTTTTACGATGTGAAGCCTTTCTAATAGGGCATGACTTGTGTAATGATTCACATATTATATTGTTCAACTTGCTATAATTCGTGTCGGGGTCTTTGGAAGAAAAAACTGTGTTACACAATTGCATTTTTACTAACTCCTGCATAGATCGTAGTTTATTTTCCGTTAGGGATCTAACTGAGAAAGTCTTATTAATAAGTGGTATTTTGTTAGTTTCAATAGAGATCAGCTAACACAATATATATATCGTAATTGGTTCAGCTGTTTAAGCGTGAAAACTTAACAAATAAATAGATGGATTTACTTTAGCATTTAAAATATTAATAATTTAATACAATATGGGATGCGCCCTTTGGGGGAGGCCTAAGATGATGCGATAGTATGCGAGCAGTGATAGCCTATTAATATGACCATTTGACTGCCAGTCATAAGTCTCGAGTTCTAAATCAAGGATAGCACGTCTGACTTTTCAGAATCTTGTTAATAATTTATTAAATATCCCTTAACGTTTAAGCTAGGCTAGTGTGGTGGACTCTAGACTACCCCTTTCACTGTGTTACGAGACCTGTGCCCAACAATGGGACAGTTAATGGGTTTATGATGGATATAGTAGTGTTAGTGTGGGTTTACTGAGACCTCTTTACGCGTGAGTAACTGTCAAGTTTTTACGGCCAACATGACAAGACCTTATTGAGAGCTGTCATATAACTATGACTACCATAAATTACGATCCCACTGTTAAGTATCCTCATATTGCATTTAGAGATTATAGAGGAATTAAATTAATTGTAATTAAAATACTTTGAAGAAGTTATGGTGGCTAATTAGATATGTCATGTCATGCTATGTCTAATGAAATGTATGTGGTGTATCACGTGAAATCGAATTCTGATCGGCAGGCAAACATTTTCTACTTCTAAGGTACCAATATTCAATATCAATGTTGAATTATTTACATAAAAGATATAATAGGCACTAACTAAAGAGACTTTTTGCCTGACCTAGACATGAATTGAAGACTCAAGGCTCTAACTATTATGGCTTACCAGACGATTGTTCGACGTGTGTCCATTAACTCGATCCATTAGCTGTATAGATTAGATGACGCATGCATTAAACAGACAAGAGCTATGGCTTTTTGCACACTTTATACTCATATTTTGTATAGCAAGTAATGACAAAGCAATTAATCGTCAAGGTAAACAAAAAATCTAAGGAAAATCTTCAACGTTAGGTATAGTATTCGATGTATAGTGAATCAGATTAACTCCATGAAGTTTCATTTACAAAGTTTATATAGACTCGGTTGTAATACAAGAACGTTGATATTTATATAGGAAAGAAATATTTACACGATTTAAACTTAAGTAAAACAAAGAAGAGGGAAAGAAATATTCAAATTAAGTAATCTATTTTTTTAATTTAAAATAAAAATGTTTTTATTTTCTAATCACAAATGATTCCTGTCACATACAGTAGCTGATGCAATATGAACTACACTATTAATAAAAGAAAAGAAAGCAAAAGAGTTTGTTCTTTTGAACGCGCTAATATCTGAAGTTACGAGTCGAATTTGAAAAAATGTATATATAAGGTGTTTCTTGTAAGGTGTCAAGCCGGCGCAGGGTGATAGGGGACTACCATACCTATCGATTCGACCCCCATGTATGTTCCGCGATTTTTTTTAGTTTTCGAATTAGAGTACTTTATTCATTTTTTCGAAAAGTTTACGATTGAGTGACTTTAAATTTTTATATATTTTTTTGTATAACCTTTTCTCTAAGTTTTATTATTATTTTTATTTAATTATGCTAGGCACATTCACGATGCAGACTAATATTGTTTCTCTAGCATCGCGCTACGATCCTTAGGAGTGGGAAAAAGCGGGTGAAACCGCAGGGCACAGCTAGTAATTAATACTTTTGATAGATTGGTACCCAATATAGATATTGAAATACCTGGACGTTACGGACCACCAAGCCACCGCAAACTTCAATTCTATAGGTCGATTCTAGAGAAAATCAAATTGGTGTGATGAAAATATACAAAAAACAAAACTTAACTACGTAATTTTAATATAGCTAATGATGTAAGAATAAGTTTGATTATCATATTATAAAAATAATTCTTTTTTAAATACTTACAATACTTTAATACTGATATGGTAAACAAACATATAGTAATTATTTTGGTCCTTTCATCCGGAAATAAATCAATAAAACGTTTTTCCTTAAAAACTGAAAATGTATTTTGAATAAAAAAATATTATTAATATTATATTGGAAAATTGCAGTCCAGTTGTTAGCAATTAAAAATTAAGATGATTAAAATAAATTTAAATACTTACATTTCCAGGTTATTTTTGTAGCAATTCCAAAACAAACATATCAGTAAAAGTAACGATATTATTAATGGCGCAATTACTAGTTTAAACCAAACACTTCTAACTACACTTATTTGAGTGTCACCGTCGGTTGTATTAAAATCCATTTTCAAAAAATACCTTGATACCTACTACAATCTCAAAAGCATACAACTTATTAACTTCTTTGTTACTTAATTCTAATTTTGAAAAAATTAATTATTTAACAATACCGTTTTATATTATTCCTTATTTGTTATATTTTTGTTACGCATGTGTGTGGCAAGGTTAGGTTATTAGTGTTAGCACTACTTTGCATAACAAACGGCTCGTGTCTGGTCATTATCGGTTATTATCTGGGAAAGTTTGCTTTGAACTAACCATTGTTGGTGGATTCACTCGCTTTCTAACGTAGAAAACTGCTTAGTAACGCGGTGTTACTATTTCTGATGTAGATGTTAGCGGAATATTTACGTAATTATTATTACTGTCTCTATCGCCGTGTAGAAAAATTGAATTAGGTATAACAGTTTGCGCTTAACTTCATTATTTAAATGAAGTCTCTCTAATGATCGAAATAAAATTGATGCAAATTCGAAACCTACCCGCAGAAAGTCCAAAGGTAATTAATATCCCAATACATAATTATTATATTTTTTAAATAGTTACAGACCAAACGATCTGTTTGAATATCGTGCTGGCAATAATAAAAAGGAATAAAAAAATAAATACAATCAAACAAACGAAATTCGTGTATTTTTATACGCGTGCCATTTGCTAACACAAAAAGCATGTTACATAATAATCTTGTGCTAATGTAACAAATAGTATTATCTCTATATTACAGTGAGCTCATCAAGTTTTTCGTCCATTTAGTTGTATTTCACCATATGACCCAAAATATTCCAACCTTCGTCACCTTCAGAGATTAAAATTAAATTAGCCTAACACTACTAGAACTAAACCTAAAACTACTTTTTATATTTTGATTTTTCATTAATTATTTTTAAATGGTTTATTCTGATTTTTAGAATAAATCTCGACCTTTATACAGGAAAAAAGTTTTTGAAAAATAATAAAAAATGCACTTTAATGTATTGAATAATTAGACTTAGGTATTTATTAAATTCCGTTGCTAAAATCTAAAATCTAATCTTACATCATGACATGACACATCTTCTACTTGAAGAGGTGCTTACTATTTGATCAGGTGGCCTGCAGGCAGCAAGCTTGAGGAGTCTAGTGTTGGCGTACACAGGAATACTATGTGGAATTTTATAATGATTTTGTATAATAAATTCTAGTTTCAATCAGCAAAAGCTTTGTTTTCCTTGTTATCATTAACACAAGTTTTGAAACCGATTAATAAAGCGCGGAAGCGTAACTAATATTTTTAAATTTCAATATAAGAATCCGGAATAGGAACTTTTTAAACAAACAAATTATTAATAAAATATTTGATTTAAATATAACTATCCACTCAAGGTGAGGATATTATTAGATACTGATTCACAAAGGGCCCGACTTGAAGAGGGGGGCTTAGTGAAATTGATGATAACTCTCACGTCAGCGTGACTCAGTCACATGATTCCACTTGGACTTTTATCAGACGCATCAACTTCTCATGTCTTGTCTAAATATTTCAAGATTTCCTGATAACAATTAAAGCTCTAATAAGTCAGGGATTGGATATTTAAATGATTTATTATTTCAATAATATTAAATTTAATAAAAATAAAGATGGTACTGGTTGCAATAGGTGATTAGTGTATGGAGCTCCCTTTTAAGCAAATAATGCATGTGTTAGGCGAATATTATATCTTTATCGTCACCGATGGGGGCTCTTTTAATTCCCAATAAATAATCATCATCTCATAAAAATACTTTCGTCATTCGGATATTAATATCAATGTTATCTCAAGGTTTACTAAAATAGCTTAAATTTATCAACTTTCGTTTTATCTCCAATCGGAATTGCGATCGGTTTTTGATGCGTAACTGTCGGCACACAAAGGCGTTGAAAGAGTGATCTTATAAAATTGCGTCATTTGTTTTGAATGATTGGGTTGTGATTTTGAAGGATCACCTACATCCGATTGTTCTAAAAATATTACTTGTTGCTTGCTACTTAGCCAAACTGAATTAAAGTTCTTTTCCTAATCAAGGTTCTCTAATGTATTCTGTAGCGTAACGCTGATATAGAATCGGTTTAAAATAAATCCACAATTAAGAGCCTTTAACCTCGCGCTATACTATGTCAATCTATTCGTCCGCTTATTATAATGACAAATATTTAATTTTTAATTACCCTCACTTCAAATTAGATAAATAGTTCCAGATAGATATTTCTAATTTCAAAAGAGGTCATTCTGTGGCCTGTTGTGCAAAGACCCGCTCCACGTTATTCGTTACCTATAGTATAGACAAGGACGAAAGAGAACGTAGGGCTCACCTTCAAATTATAATTTTGTTTGATATTAAATAGTTAAGTACGTCTAATTATATATTGCAATAGTAGTTTTATTATTAAGCTTTAATTAAATATAAATTCTGTTCCTCACGAATTCTCTTATTTATTGTAAGAGTGATCAAGATTTTTATAAATTCGAAAATCGAAGGACACCGAACCACATGGTCCTGTGTTGGTCCTTCGATTTTCGATTGACTTGTCCTTCGATCCATGCTATAGCTTTAGGAAATACTTTGAACTTTTTATTAAGCCTTTTTTGAGTAAAGAAACATGGTGTTTGTTATTAGTTTCTTTCTTTCTTTTTAGTATTTTGCTAGAATACTTTATAGAGTTCATTTTGGCATCCCGGTTATTAAAAAGCAATGCCCATACATTCCATAGGTTCATTCATTTTGTCGTTTAAACCACTCAAAACGATATATCTATAATCTGTAAGGTCCACAACAATTTGTTAAAAAATCAAACATCTTATTTATCATAGAAATAGAATTATCATTTATCATCTATCACCTCCACTTTAAAAGTCATGCGGTGCAAAGATGAGCCATCACGCAGGAATCATCAGTCTCAAATCTGTCATCTAAATATTAACAGTTTGATGAGTTTAAATTGTCATTATTTGCTTCAGAATCTTAGAAAAACTCGTGTTTTAAAGAATAAATTACGATTTTATCTCTAATCTAGTGATGCTTTGACATCATGTTAAATATAGGCACAGACGAATAGGATAACATAAAGATAGGTTTTAAAAAAGAAATCTGACAAAGCATGCTGGTTATTGCCTCTATTGATCTTGTGATATCTATCTCTTTTGATAGATTTAAATATTGAAAAAATAAGATAGCAATACCATCAATTACGCGAGGTCTTAAGTAAACCAAAAAAAATATTTATTAGTGAACATAGTTACATCTTTTGGGGAATACAGGTGATAATAATGTCACTTTCCAATCTAATAAAAATGTTATGATCCTCACCCACTAGATCCGCGGCAGAAGTGAAAATGCTTAGGAACGATTCAAGGTTACTACGTATATTATAATAACGGTGCCCGACACAAAGGACCAATGACCTGAAGAATGTAGCGAGGCTGCATTGATTGCGGAGAACGAAGGACCAATATCGTTGTAGGAAAGAGATTTATTTTAAAGTTAAAATATAAATATAGTATTTAATTAATATACATTATAGGATTCTACTATAATACGATGAGGTACATTTAGAAATCTATACATATAAAAAAGTTCCGTGTTACAATGACAGACAGAATATTTAAGTTGAATGTTGTGTTCAACTAATTAGTGAATGAATGAATGAATGAATGATTTATTTCATAGAAGAAATGATTGTAGTTACACAATATTGGGTAGGTAAGTAATTAAACATGGTAGATAATGTAATTACAATCTAGTCTAGTGGATGAGGTTCTGTCACCCTTGATAGGTTAGGTATTAACCTGTAGTAGGGGTGATCATATTCAATCTACCGTGGAATAAAAATCTTATTTTATGTGCAAAAACAAAATTTACAAATATTTGGACAAGCCTCAGGTACCAGAGTGAACTACATTTATGCTGGGATGATTAGGAAAAATCTTATGCAAATTAATATCACTGTTGACTCATGAATGTTATGTATGGTGTTTAACTTGAAGAATTTTTTTTATCATGAATTTCTACATTTTATCTACGGATGAATGGACCACTGATGGACATAACTCAAACAGATAAGCGACTCATATAATTTTTGAAAGTAATAACCCTATTGCTTTTGTTCTGCAATCAGGTGTTGACCTAGATTGGTAGGACACAGTAAAATTTGTGCTTATCTTATTATTATCATGATCAAGCTCATTTTACGCATTCTTGCATAGGGCATAGATCCCTCACTCGGTATCTCGGTACCATCTGATCCCCAGTGCAAACTCATCTAGATCAATGTGGATATACCTACCGACACTGAAATAATATGGTCTATCTATTTCACTGCCCTACACCTCTTGCCTCTTCTCCGGTCAATTCTTCTCTCCTACAATTGTATTTATTTACGTTTTTACACATAGGAATATAATTATAGGGCAATAAGTATAATCATTATAATTTACTAGCTTTCCGCCCACGGCTTCGCCCGCCTGGTTTCTCGGCTCTTCTGAACTATAATATGTATGTTTCATTCATATAAACCTTCCTCTTGAATCACTATCTATTGCTGAAAACTGCATTAAAATCCGTTGAGTAGATAAAAAGGTCAAAGCGAACAGACAGCGGAAGCGACTACTACTACTATGTAAAGATTATCAACCATTTTGCGGTCAACTCTAAGTGTAATTGGATGACTAATGATTAAACAGTTTTAAACCAAAAATAAAATTGCTTTAGCCGTTGGAGTAATAAAGGCTTTAAATAATATCACGCCCTCTTTGCGTGGGGAGGTAAATTGCCAACAAAGACGTCTAAATTAACTGAATTTATTAAATATGTCGGTTATGTTTGTATAAATTGAAATAACTATTTTCTTTTTAAAATTGTACTCTAATTTTTTAAAGTTGGAAAGACCAAATGTTATTTTACAGTGTCGTTATATCATATTGAGGTTTTATAAGCTAAGGTTCAGTTTTTTCATTTAATGGCTTAAACTTTAATAAACTGGTCCTTTTGCTTTAGCAAATTATTATTTATAATGGTCCTTGAGGTTAATTGAATGTTTGAGTTATAGTTTAAGTCATTGTAAGCCATCGTTTATTCAACGCGAAAATGCTGGTACTGCGGTGCTGCATACAAAACATAAATAGCTTTCTTCCTACTAAAAGTTCCTAATCTGTGATGATTTTGACGACTGACCTCTGGCAGGTTAATATAATACGACACTATAGATAACAATACATATGCAATAATATTTTTTACAAAAACTAACATTCAACCCTGCAGTAAGCCTATAACGCCAAACTTGAGGAGTTAAATTAAATTAACAACATTTTTTGTTCCGGTGCCGTCAATGCCAAAGATTATATAGCTGAAGTTTTAGTTTAATCAAATAGGTAATCATATAATAGGAGATTGCTAAGTAGCTGGTCAACCGGAATGAAATATTTGTAAAATATGAAACGTAAAAGAGTTTATTATAACGATTCGATATAATTGGTCCTTAAGAGCGGATACGTAATCCCTGGTAAAACAAATAACGTAAGTTAATTTTATGCTAAGAGAATGATAATTTGCCCTTTTTTCTGTTATATGTATTTTAAATAATACATTCTGGAAGTTTGTATTGGGATAGGGTTTCTTGAAATTTATGCAATATGAGTGTCAAACATGCTAGGTTCCAAATTGAGCAAGAGCACTAGACTGCCTTGGCCAATTACTAGGGGTGAACAAAGGACATGAGAGAAAGGAGAGAAATATTGCGAAGTGAATCGTAGAATAAAATATTAGAGAGCTAGAGTAAAATATTATTCCACCGAATCTTCCGGTATTATCAATGTCAAACATATTTCACGGGTCTTTCCTAGTCTAATGATGTGTAATTAGCTAAAACGGCGGTAAATATTAACGTTGGCTTAATGCTAGTCGTGTTCACGGTACGCATGACGTTATTTTATGAGTTCGTAATTATTAGGTAAGGGGTTCCAATGTAATTTACTTTGGTATATTTTTCCGTTGAAGTTTTGTTCGCAATTGCTCATTTGTTCTGTGGCTATGTATCTTAACTTAAGTTTCGATATAATTATTTGGTCAATGGTATATATTGCTAAATTTACATAATATCATACATAATGCCTGTTTTCCGCGTAGAGTTAGGCATAAGCTAAGCTGATTTACGAACAGGGTTCACCAGAATGATGGTTCTATGTAATAGCGAACTCTGAGCTCTTTGTAAAACCTCACTCACCTTACTGTCAACTGTCTGAACTCCAAAACACCTAATCATTAACTTTTATAATCAATACGTAATTCTTTTTTTAGATGTATAAAATACAAGACTTCATTTTAAAAACTAATATTTAGATAAAAAATTTGGTCTCCAGTTAATTAAACGACAGATGAACAATCAAAGTATGTCCTATAAGCATCGTCAAACAAAACTCGACGTAAGTTGCCAATAGCGCAAGGTTTCTTTTAACAAAATGCTCACACGGTTACCCAAGACTAAGCCATTAAGTCAACTTATCTTACAATTTGCGCAAACGTTGCAATTTGCGTCAAACATTGTTGGACTGCACGAGAAGCACATACGTGTACCTAGAATGTGAAATATTTTGTACACAATAATGTATACTCGCTTGTATGGGTTATATATCTGAATTTATTTCTAAGCTTTTTTAACTTGCGGAACGTAGGACCAAATTTATTATGGTTTTCAGAAATATTTTGTGTTTTTGTTTCTTACGAGATAAGAGATCTCTTTTATCTCAGGAATAAGATTTTACTGTTTGTTTTCATACGTGGCTTAACCTTCCAGTTGCGTCTGTCAAAATAATGTTAATGTACTGTAAGCGGTGACTGTTTTCAGCATATTAGAGGAGAGGAGACAGTGCAGCGTAAAAGTACAGTAAGTGTACATGTACAAATGTAGTGAATCCTAATACATACAACCAAAGCTTGAATAGCATTGAAATTTTGTTAATATTTGAATTGTTCACAACAATATTTGAAAACACCTATATCATTGTAGAATGAGAGCGGGCTTGTATGCTTATACTGTAATAATATATTCAATATGAACAATGAACACGCCTCCTGTTGTATTTAAAACACGATTCTTGTCCATTTTATCATCATCGGCCACTTTGCTGTTTTATTTCTGGGTCCTCTGACAGTAGGATAGGCTACATGTCCACTACGATTAGCGTAGCGCAGGATTTGTGTCCGTAAAAAAAATATGAGCGGTGGTGGCCCAGTGGTAACGGCCGCGACTTACGAAATGTAGGTCGTAGGTCCGAACCCAGACAGGGGCTTTACTTTGTGTAAATTATTTCATCACCACTGCTCTCAAAACGGTGAAGGAAAACATCGTGAGGAAACCGGCATGTGCTAGAACCAAAAATTCGAAGACGTGACATCTACCAACCCGCACTGGGCCCGCGTGGTGCATTACGGCCCACTCCCTCTCACCGAGAGGAGGCCTGTGTCCCAGCAGGGGGAACATTATAGGCCGATTATGTTATGTATGTATGTTGTTGATTATGTAAAAAATATATTTTGCGATGTAACTGCCAATAGTAGGTACTATTAGCAGCCAATTCAAGCTTCTTATCTATCTATCCTTAACGAAGGCGAGAGGAAATAAATATCGAATACAAAATAATAACGCCTTCAGAATTTTGTTGGGTCTTCCCCGTTACTGCAACGCGCCTGAAATGTTCGCAATTGCGCGAACGGATGATTTGTACGCAATTATGCGAAATAGAATTGCCTCGGTAATGAGTAGAGTGAGGGGGAGCCCTAACATAATTCTGAAGATGATAAGTGATAAAATTGATAGCCCCACTAGGGCACCACAACACAATATTCCAAGCCGAATGTATGGGTATCCTAATGGCAACTACAGCCATTGCAGCAAGGGAGGTAAAGAATTACTCTATTCGAATACTCTCAGACAGCATGGCAGTCCTACAAGCCTTGAACAGCCACACGGTGAATACGGGGTTGATATACGAATGCCACCAAAGACTCAACCAGGTAGGTGAGCTAAATAAAATAACCATCCAATGGATCAAAGGACACAGCAACTCCCGAGGCAACGATGCAGCGGATGAGCTTGCCAGACGGGGATCAGCCGCAGGGGCTGTGGGCCCTGAACCCATAGTACCTTTCCCCTTCGGCCAGATACGCACCCTGGTAAGAAAACGGACTAGGGATAGACACAACGACTACTGGACAAACCACGGTGAGTGTAGGCAGGCTAAGGAGGCTCTCCCTTCCATTGACGACCGCATCACCAGGCAGCTACTGCAGCTGTCCAAACAACACTTGAGGATAGCCACTGCAGCCGTCACCGGCCATGGTCCTTTCAATAAACATCTTTCTGTTATAGGTATCACAGACAGCCCCCTTTGCAGAGACTGCCTGAGGGCCGACGAGACAGCGGCCCACGTGCTACTGCACTGTCCTGGTGTCGCCACATACAGGGCAAAGTACCTCGGCAACCCGAGTACTCTCCGAGAGGCCGTAGGCAACATTGGGCGCTTGACGGCCTTTCTCGAGGAGTTGGGGTGGTTTGATTAAAACGTAACATCGTCCCACCCACACGCAAAATACGCGCTTAGTCGTGGAGTTGCGGAAATAAGCCCGCCATACCAAAATTGATAGCCCTATTCTTGGACATTGCGTGCACACGCACTTGTGTACTCGGAGTCCTGGAATTGGGCGTAGAATTTTTAGATTTTTTTAAATAATTAAATATGTATACTAACATAGTTATAAGCCTATACTAACATACATATGGATAAAATTGTCCGAATTAAATGAATTTGAATTGAATTGAATTGAAATATAGTCTAAAATAAGCCTACAATAAATTAATGTACTTGTAGTAAATGATTTTAAAGTTACTATTCTAGACTATAACTGTATCAATTACTTTATCGTACCATTGTTTTTATGTCATGGTTCTAAGACAATGTAATATCTAGGTTATGGCTGCACGAACTCTAGCCACAAACCTAGATACAATTATAAGCTAGACTGTAGTAATGGTAGCAAAGTACGAGGAACAACCAAATTGTACAAATTTAGGTAGCTACTAAATTTGTACAATGATAATATGTTAAACAGTAACTAAATTCTTATTATTATGTATGTAAAAGAAACCTCGTTGGTCCTTGTATCTGAAATATCAAAAGCGATATATCACATCATGTCTATATTCCCCAAAGGGTTAGGCAGGGTTGTATTAATGTTTGTATACGCACGTCCGATGGAATATGGGAAGCGAAATAAATTATATATTTCTATGTTTATTATTTACTAGCTTTCCACCCACGGCTTCGCCCGCGTGGTTTTTTAATTTAATTTTTTCCCGTTTTTGCAACATTTTTCATTTCTGCTCCGCTCCTATTGATCTTAGCGTGATGATATATAGCCTATAGCCTTCCTCTATAAACGGGCTATCTAATACTAAAAGAATTTTTCAAATCGGACCCGTAGTTCCTGAGATTAGCGCGTTCAAGTAAATAAACAAACTCTTCAACTTCATAATATTAGTATAGAAGTATAGATTTTTCACAAAAAGCGTGGTACAGTTTCAGTACAAAATTAGGATAACAAGTTAGGAATAATTTCACATTTAAATGAGTAACAATAGATAATGAGATCTGATGCCCTATGTTTTTATAAAATGTTGCACTATAAATATACAAAACGTTAATGAAATATAAACTATAAATAAGCATCGCCCGGTCAGCCAGAAAATGTACAGGTACAGGTTTTTAATGTCTGATAAAAATCTTTAGTGCAGTATTATTAAGTAGTATGGAACGTAGGAATTTTATGAGAATTGCGCAACATTTTTAAATCAAAACAACATGATAAATGTGATAGAAATATTTGACTACTCACATAGTCATACCGAATGCTTTAGCTAAATAAGCTACTGGGAACAGTTGGGAGCAGTTAAGACATCTGTCATACCAAATCGGACTTTTCCCTCCTAAGTCGATTGTCAAATATAATATAAATATATTAAGAATTTATTTGCGTTAGTAACTATTCGAAAATGTAAAGTATGGATAAAAATATATAAACTTAAACTAAATAATAGCACTTGATGGTTACCTCTTCTATATAAAGAAGACACACATTAAAGTGTGAAGGTCTTACCAGTGTGTGTGATGACAGCTAGGGTTCGACGCCACAATAAAAAACATGCGACTGGAATAACAAGCGGTATACTTTTGTTTTTATTTAAGGCTACGGCTGTATAAAGCGATCGGTTCTGGTCTTCATACTAAAAAAATAGCAACTCGACAGCGGTGGAGTTGTTACGAGTTGCATTAAAATATTAAATACCTAACAGCTTGAACCATGAAAGAGGTGCATTTAAAATATTTTCGAGCTGTATCTAATCCACGTATTACTCGATATTTAAACTAATAGTTTCAATCGCAAGCGACGCAAGGAAAGGTTCTGCAATTACTTAGGAAATGTCCCCATAATGAATATATAGAAACAAGTGATAATCTAAGCTTACACTGGATTTTATATTTTTTCAGATATTATTAAGAACTGGAATTTGCCTGCAACAAAATACTTTTGAGACAGAAGGTAGCCTCTGTCCTTTTCTGAAGTCCAATCGATCTTTATACCAACATTAATCAAAATTTGTACAGACACTAAAACGTAACATCCGGACTGAAAGAGTCACTTTATCGTTTATACTCGTACCTATTTATTGATCCACTGCTAGTCAAAAAAATAAAATGATAAGTCGAGTATAACCGTAAAAAACCATAGCTTTTACAAATAGAAGTTCTCCTTGTTGTATCACACATGCTTAGTACTTGTTTGTTGTCACGTTAGAAGTCTTCCAATACATCCATTGTTCGATAAAGGTCACGGCCGAACAGACCTTAGAATAATAATATGATACTTAGTATAATGTGTGGAAAATTCAGCTGAAGGTAAATGTGCACATTCTAAGACAACACTATTCACCTAATATGGTGAATAGTGTTGTCACATTGTAACATTGACTAATCAGTCAAGCGTATTTTTCGCCTATGTATAGGCAAAATATACAAAAAAGTAAAGTACATGGAAATTTACATATTGAGAGTATACGACTGAGGTTACAAGACCGTTAACATAATAGAAGCATATAACAGGTGCTAAGCGAGGTGCGAGGCCCTGGATTCAATTATCAGGTTGACAAAAGTACTGGGTATTGGAATCAGCATTCAATATTTGGTTTGAGACATTTAATCTCTTCTCATAACAATGGATATTGTTTTGCATTTCGACTGCCTTTAGCTTTATTTTGAGGTGCGGGAAACCCTTATGGATCGTTTGCCACCTGGCGAGGTCGCATGCTATGTCGTACTCGTACCGACGAAAAACTGCACAATTTGCCTTCCCTTGGCCTATAACTACCGCCATCGGATTCATGATATTCCCATAATATATGAATAAGGTATATTTTACCTATCGTATTAATTTAAAAGAAGCTATAACGATTTCGAACATAAAAACTAAATTAATATTTTCTTGATACTACGAATTGAATGACTGTTAATCACAATAATTATACAAAGAGAAACTAAAGTGGTTTGACGGACTCGACTGGCAACGTAGTGGTGTACAGAGTAGACGGTCATCGCACTGATAGCCACGCTGACAGTGATTCATGTATGAATTGTTTTCGTCCACGAAAGATTAAGTTTGACAAGTTAAGATGTAAGTACGTAACAATGCAAAAAGTTATTGTGTCGAATAAGTTGTGACGTGCGTATCTAAGGACCATTTTTTTTAAAATAACGAATAAGTATATTGTATGTCAAGAAGTAAGTTTATGGAGTCTAGTTTAATGCGAATAAATAGATGGTATGAAATTGATTAACAAACTAGCTACTTCAACTACCAATAAAAAGTACCAGTATAGCTACGCTGTTTGACCCATTGCAGTAGTTTTAACGTTTTGATTTAATACTCGTTCATTAAATCTCAATATAAGTATACCTACTTATTATTTCCGACAGAAACATTTTGTTGTTGGAAATTTTTAAGCAGATGAAAACTAGCAGTCTATCGAATAAATAATGAATAAAGCCTACAAATGTTTACCCATTTCATTATGACACAATTCAGCATAGATTATATGCCTGTAACTGTGTAAGTGACGTTTATGTATTTAGTACAATCTGACAATAACCTACTAGTCTTTAGTTCTACTTGGAAATTACATACCTTATCACATAATACCAGTTATAAATATTTATTTGAATTGCCACTTAATATTAAGTATTATTAGTTATATTAAAACCTTATCTGCGAAATAATATAGGGCAACTTTACTGTTTTGTAATAAGTTATTGATGAATTTAGGCTAAACTGCTGAAAAAAAGATTTATCATAAAATGATTTAGATATGAAACCGGTTCATAGCACATTCCTATATATTCACAATTAACAGGCAACATTTTATAGAAGATTTTTTTTTAGATTAAAAAATATATATTTTTTAGTTACAAGGATGCCCATTAACTGTATCGAAGGTCCATTTATTTATATCATTACTCAACCAGTTAGTAGTTTGGTAAAATTAGAATAAACAAGCAAATGTAGTTTATTCTAATTTTAACCAAACTACTAACTGGTTAAGCTGGTTGTAGCGTGTTTTTCGTAAGCTTCCACAGCATAGCAACAAACGATCATCGAATTTATACAGAAATGCTATGAGAGTTATTTGACCTTACGCAATCGGAATCGAGGCCACACAGATCTATAGGTACATAAAACGAGATTCTATTACAAACAAATTCTAGCATTTTCCAACTATATGGTGTTGACTTCCAGTCTTATTGTATACCGCTATATTCTACATTTGAATGTTACATGTAAGTACTGTCATTAGATCTGCATAAACTAGAAACTAAGTAGTTCCAAATTCCAAACACAAGACCGTTATCGTTAAAACTATTTAGATTATTCGTTGATTGACTGTTTGTCATTAGTAAATAACAATAATTAGTATGACTACTTGTACATTGGTAACACTATCAAAATATTTCCTACAGGACGTACGGGTTGGATGGTTTGGTTAAATGCTAACATGAAGTATTTTATTTAAGGTTATGTAAGCATTCCAACGAAGATTATCAAGAGGTCAAACTCTATAAATGTTTATTGTTGCCAATTACTGACAATATAAGTGAAATTATATTGAACTAATTGCAGATTTTATGTTGTTGTTCTAATCGCTTATCGAACGAACCCATTAATATATTTATCTTTTTAAAGTTGCAGAAAACGAGTATGTATGATTCACTAGGTATTAGAGGGCTTAAATATATTCTAAGGTATTTCGCTATTTATTGCAGTACCAGTAAGATTACTGAACACATAAGAGTATACGGTTGAACTATTCGCTTAAAGCACAAAAATCCATAGAATGTTGCAGAGATAAAGTAACCAGTATTCAGCTATACGTAATAGATTTCAACATGTATTAATTTTATAGTTGTGGAAATAATTAGTAGCTAGTACTCAACAGCTGCAAGACGGTTATCTAACTGAACTTCTCAGTGTTATGTTACTAAACACAATGAGAACATGTCAGGACGAGACATCTGTGTAATTCATCAAAGATCTCAAAGTTCAGTGGTCTTATTTTATTCACCAAAAGTTTCAGAATGATAAAATATCCTAGAGAATTACAAACGAAAAAAATAAGTCAAATAAAATAAGGCCCTTCATTACGTTATATATTCGTACAATAATGTACAACAATAATGTATAGACAGTCTGGTCCTTTTGTACGCGCGTATACTTTTGGAAGCGCTACTGATTTTTTTAATATTCGATAATATCGATAATCCGTTGATAACATAGTTTAAGTCAGGCTAGTGAACTAGAATAGAATATAAGTATGTTATAATTTTATTTATCAATTAATGATTTAGTGTGATAACATTTATATTACATACCTACTATAAAATAAAAAGCTTCTAAACTTTATTATTGATACATATAAGCCTAATTGTATTGTTTCATAAATATTAATTCAAAATTATTTCTCTTATTAATTTTACTATGTTTTGTATCTTTTTACATGGATTATCTTTAAACTCTTGTCTTTAAAGTCCGTCATATCGAAGGTATAAATTAATAGTAAGAGTTAAGACTTACCAAAACTTTTATAAAGTGTCCAGGATATCCTTAAGACGATGATTAGAACTAGTATAAACATAGGCAGTAAGCCCATCAGTCTTTTATCAGACACATACGATGTGTACACCTCCTCTTTTGTTTCCGATGGAACCTGACTCTCCATTTTGTAAGTCTTCTTTTACACAGAACTCAGGAATTACAAAAAATCACTATCTTTTATCCAAAAAGATCTGATTTAGAACAGTTAACTTAATTTTCCAAATCCAATTTGAAAATCGAACACATTTTCCACGGAATTTCTTAAATTATTTTGAATTGTGAACACAACAGTCACTATGTAATAAAATTTCGAAATAGGTTTTATTCAAAAAGGTTTTACTATCGTTATTTGGAGTAGAGAACAAACGTTTTAAAATGTTATTTTATCGTTTAGTGGACACGTTTGTCTCGCGTCGTTGCTCTGGTAAACAGCACCGTTGGCGAGAGCCGGTTGTTTTACTATACACTAGTCACTTACACACACTATCTGTAGCGTTCATTGATAAAAGTGTGTGGGCTGCGCTAAGAAGGCCCCGTGAGATCTAAATATATTATACCAATTATCGTTTATGTAGGACAATAAACATAATTATTTATCTAAGATCAATGTTATCCTTTAATTCGATAGATACAGTTTTAAAAATTATTAATGTTTTTAATAATTTTTAAAACTGTGTTATTTAATTATTATTTTTGTGTTTAGGTCCACCATTTTACATCATCTCCGTATACCATTTTTATCCCAAGATTTCGGTTATTGCCCATTTGCCCCGGAGCACAAGAACAAAAAGACAAAGATGTTGCATATTGCGTGATTTGTTTTTATAGCTCATTAAAATCGTTAATAATCGTTTTTAGATCTGTTAAAACCAACAAGTCAATGTTTGAGGTTTTTAGTAGGTACTTAGATTGTGCTGGCATATCCTAGCCGACCAAATAGTTACATTGAGATTTTCTTCAAGGAAATTCTTAAGAGGCCTTTGTCCTGCAGTGGGGCGAGAATGGCTGAATAAAATATCAATTCTCAATAAGGTAAATGCCAATAACCTATACGACATGTGACCTTAAAACATAAATAACTAAAGCCCTTTGGGAAATACAACCTTAACTGTATGGCATCTCTTTGAATTTCTTACTAGCTTTCCGCCCGTGGCTTCGCCCGCGTGGACTATACGTTTCTTTTAAAAATTCGGGATAAAATATAGCTTATGTATCTCAGGAATAATGTAGCTTTCTATTGGTGAAAGAATTTTCAAAATCGGTTCAGTAGATCCATACATTACAGGCTACAACGTCACAAACTCACATACTTTACCTCTTTGTAATATACTACCTATATAATACCTATAGATTGATTTGATTTTCTCGTTATTTGATATGCGTATTGTATAGAAGGTAAAACCTAAATGGCTGGTATATATATAAATTCGTATGAAATAGAGAAGCACCTCAAGTTAACTATTATTATAGGTAGCTCATATCGATGTGAAAGTATAAAAACGAGAACAATAGATGTGAAATAAACCAGTTATCCTTGCGTCATGTTATTGTTATCCAATCCGGATTCCGGACCTCTGATTAAGAAGTACCTACCTGTTAAGAAAATTACATGTTTCGTTAACGAAAATTTATAGAAATCTTTGTTGGATTGAATGTTATGTACTATTTTATTTTTTCAGTTGAAATCAATTATTTGACCTGACCTTTACACGTCTAAACCACTGATTAGATTTTGGTAGATTGGGATTAAAACTTGAGAAAGTATATACAACGTAACTAGTTTTTTGAGACGCGAGTACCGGGTTTTGTGACGCACGCCGGAAGAAGAATGTTCAGCAGTGGATTTAACCTTATTGATTGAATCATATAAAGTAAGTTTAGCAAAGGAGTAAAACGCCTTCAAAAAATAATAAAAACAATTTTGGAAGTCGACTCTAATTTGAGTGGATCTTTTTTTTCCAACACACTTCCGTTTTCCGCCGACGCGACGTTCCTTTTTTGAAGACGTTTAAAAATGTTGTGTTGGAATTATTCCGGTCTATCCTATTGATCTCGCCCCTTAACGGGACAAATAGGAATTAAGAGTTCGAACTATCCCCCCGTAAGGGGTTTAAAGTTGATTTTGGTTTGTAAGAGTTTTGATGCACAGACACTAGGTGTTTAGCTAATCATGGTTTATTTGCGACTTACTTAATTTAATAAATCTGAGTTACATGCAGGCACTCACACATGAATACCTACATACATTTGTTTATTCACACATTGACAACGATTCTTCGCGAACACCCCAACAAATTATGTCCTGTCTCTCCCCTGTCGTTTCTTCTAATGGGAATAAAAGTTTCGATCTGTCTTCTCATCGGTAGCGGTCACACGATACTTAGCCAGACTAAACAAAACACTTATCCTCAGACAAAAAACGTTTTTTTATCTAAACAAAAACAATCTTTGCCAAATTGTCTCACCATCTTATCATTGTTCGAAAATCATTAAAAAGGTGTAAAGAGGCCAAGACTCGATGACATATCGGCAGACAATGATAGACGATTATGATGACTGATATCATTAGCTCAAGGTCTTAAGTCCTATGCACAGGTCGGACATAATTTGTGTGATGTGTTTTGATCACGCCTGTATTCCCCGAAGGGTTAGGCAGAGGTGTACTAATGTACACCCACATTTCGCCGGTATGTTTAGGTCCCATGTAATAGGGGGCGAGCCTATTGCTATTAACCGGGCACAAATCCAGACTCCGAGCTGCTACTGGGAATTTCATAGAAAAACCCAATAACACTTTACTCGACCTGGGGATCGAACCCAGGACCTCTAGCGTAGTAGTCGCGCTTAGGACCACTAGACTAATGAGGCAGTCTTATACTTCTACTACTGAATATTATTTATACGTTGGGAACATAATGTTAGTTATGTCTTGGTATGGCCTCTCATTGGTACAATGGTACAACCGGGAGGTCAGTCTCTTGATTTTGTATAGCTTGATGTGTTGCCGTGTATACTATATTATGTGTAGGTACTATATCAACTTAACCGGTCCCGAATGTCGTACCTATTATACATAAATAAAAGAACCGCGTAGAGGCCCTGGCTTCGATTCCTCGGTACAGGAAAGTGTTATTGGGTTTTTCTATAAAAATCTCAGTACATATCAGATTAAGTTTGAATAATTTGTGTCCGGTTAATGGCAATAAGCTATTAGGTACAGGCCTATTACAAAGGACCTAAACAAAGCGGTGAACTGTCGATATTTGTACATTAATACATATCTAGCTAACCCTTAAGGGAATACGGGGGGATGGTACAACAACTGACAACACAGCTCAAAAGTTTAAAGAAACTCAACATATTTTAATGCAATTGATTTTGTTGAAATCCAACCTCTTTAGAAAAGAAATCAGATAGGTTCGATATATCAAATTCTAGATTAGAAAGAGTGAGAGGAATTCTAGAGACATTCGAGAGCGTGCAATAGTTGCTATCGTGAATCAGTGAACTCAGATAACCTGACGATAAATGCTAGACATATTTATATAAAGTATTTTTATTTATTTTTTATTGAAAGAAACCTGCTTCAAACGTCTTTATCTAATACATGATCAGACACCCATTGGATTTACTCTAGGGGACCATGTCGGTAGTCTAGGCTACCAAACAGAAACATAATTAGTTAGAAATATGTTTAAAAAAACTGCATTTAAAACAAGACTATTATTAGCCATAAGCGTAACTTTACTTTACTTTTAAGACTTTTTATTATATTGAACTAGCTGGACTTCATAATTATTATAAGATATAAAAAAATAACGTTGAAGGAAAACATCGTGAGGAAACCTGCATGCCTGAGAGATTTTCTTGACGCCATGTAAAGTCTGCCAAACCGCAGTAGGCTAGCGTGGTGGACTATAGCCTAATCACTCTCGTCCTGAGAGGAGACCTGTGCCCAGCAGTGGGACAACGTAATGGGTTGATGATGATGATAAAAAAATGTGATAGATTAGAAAAAAATGTCTTTTATATCAACTTTGTTCTGACAATATGGAACACAAAAAAAAAGAATTATCCAATTTCGTGCAGGCGTTCGGACGTTACCTTTCGGGGAATACAGGCGTGATGGTATGTGTATCTACTTTTATTACTACGCTTTGCAATAAGACTACATAGTTATTTGTTATTATTCTAAGCGTGTACTCACTCGTATTACAAGGACATCTAGCCTCGACGTGGGTATACGTGGGTTTACACATTCAATGCTATTATTCTAAGACAAGTTTTAAATCGCGGTCACACCCGCTGTTTATATTTGTTTTTTTTTATCTGCTCGGTTCGTAAGGGTCGTAGCGTGACGTTGAAAAAGTTCAAGGTATTCATTATAATATCAGCTATCTGCCAGTGAAAGTCCCGTTAAAATCGGTTCAACCGTTTCAAAGATTTGTGACAAGAAACAGATATAGACAAAAATTTTTTTTTTGCTATATGTACATACCGTATACTTTCATGTACATTCAGTAAAAACCTGTGATTTTGACATTACAAACAGACACTAACGTTTTATTTATTTGTAAAGCGGCGGTAGACTAATGGCTAGGGCGTCGGACTTGCGATCATGTAGTTGCGGTTCGAAACTCACCCATTGTACTACCGACGTGAACCCACTCGTGATACAAGCATTTAGCTTAGTACGAGGGGTTAACAAGATTACTAGTAATGTGCGACTCACATTGCTAGTAAACTTTAAATAAAAAACAGATTGTTATCAGTATCATGATTCATGATTGTCAATAAATTGAATGTTCCACGGTTTGATGGTATTTTTCAGCCCCAGCATCTGATATAGGACGAGCACAACACCGAGCCAACCCTGTAAAAATCTTTTCACACCCTTTTTTGGGAACCCTATGCTGTTGATGTTTTGGTAGGGGCTGTAGTGCTTTGAGAAAACTGGCGGCAATGCTGATGCCACCATCTGTTATTACTGTTCCAAATATCTTAAAATGCATTCATCATCACCGAAGTATTTGTTTTCCCCGCGTCTTATGAGATATTTAGTGCAAAAGATCTTCACGCAACGATAAATCTAGAAGGCACAGCAATGTTGTGCCGGAGCACGACTTCAGCGACCTCAACGCATGTTTACGTTGCGACTATGGAGGGTTGAAAGTAAGGAGGACCATCTCAGTGTAATAAAAAGTGTCCATTGAAAGGGAGCAAATTAAGGTGGCGCTATAGTAGCAAGTGGAAGAATTAAAAAAATAATTTATTTTATTTCAGGAGTTTCATTGGTTATTATTTACTAAATTACAGTTTAGTTTGAGATTTTAAATACTGCATATTTCTTAACTACAGAAGTCAAGAGAAATGTTAAATTTTTCAACTCAACACACTTCCACTGCTTATAACTGCTACATTCATATCATTTCCACTTGCTACACTAGCGCTAGTTCGGTGAGTGTTCGAACAATAATTTGCTGTATACAAGTGGACACTTTTTCGACTAATCCCCCATACAAGATGGTCCTCCTTACTTTCTACCCTCCATAGTTGCGACACTTCACTTCACTCTCAGTCTCAAGTAAGTTACATCAACGGACGGAGGCTGTCAGAGGCGGCGATGGTTATCGTTTGACCTAAACGTTACGAAACATACAGCCGGATGTTTCGTCACAACGTACGGAGGTGTGTACATTGATGGATGTGGACATCCTGTGTTCAAGAAAGAAATAAGATATTGTATGTTTTTTTGTTGATTACGTGTCATTTTTTGAATATTTTGTTTTTAAGAAGTATAAAAATATTGTTTATCTAGCTGACTCAACAGACGGGGTGCTGTCTCACCAATTCTCTGCACAATTTTTTTTTTTTTTGTTTCCGTAAAAACCTGCTTTAAAGTATTAATTATTAAAAAAAAGGATGAAATCGGTATAGTCTTTCTTAAGTCATGGCGTAACAGAGAGAAATAAGGATTCATTTATTTTTTCTTAGCCGCGTTTCTTTCTTTGGCCATCCTATATTCTATTATTATTTCCCGACAACTTAGTATAAGCTTCCAGGCCATCCAGAATTATACAAAGACGTTTATAAATATCTGTAACTGGTTATCAAGTTGATTTATTTTACACACAGCAACTACTATCGAAGTGATTTGACTGAGATTAGGAGATAAGTTTAGGCGCTATTCTATAAATATACCATCACGCCTGTATTCTCCGAAAGATTAGGCAAAGGTGTACTAATTTATACCCACACTTCGCCGGTATGTTTAGGTCCCATGTAAAAGGGGACGAGCCTATTGCCACTAACCGGGTAGAAATCCAGACTCCGAGCTGCTGATTGTTGAACAATGTTGAATAGCGTCTAGAATATTCAAAAAAACCGGCCAAGTGCGAGTCGGACTCGCACGGAGGGTTCCGTACCATTACGATTTATGACGTATTAAACAAAACTAGTAACTAGATCTCGTTCAAACCAATTTTCGTTGGAAGTTTACATGGTAATGTACATCATATATTTTCTTTAGTTTTATCTATCTCTTATTTTAGAAGTTACGGGGGGGGGGGACATTTTACCACTGTGGAAGTGTCTGCCGCGCAAACTATTCAGTTTAGAAAAAAATTTATTAGAAACCTTAATATCATTTTTGAAGACCTATACATAGATAACTCACACGTATAAGTCTGACGAAAAAAAAAGTGAGTTTCAGTTCTAAGTATGGGGAACCTCCAAAATGTATTGTTTTTTTTTCTATTCCTGTGTGAAAATCTTAATGCGGTTCACAGAATACATCTACTTACCACTTGGTAAGTAGATGTATTCTTCAACAGAATAGTTTCGGAAAAAAGTGGCTGTGACACTATCGGACAGACAGACAGACAGACATGACGAATCTATAAGGGTTCCGTTTTTTGCCATTTGGCTACGGAACCGTAAGCATGGTAATTATCGTCAATATACAAGTAACTGACGCAAGCCACATCAACTGACATCCATCGACGTTTAAAGCTCAGCAGGTCCCTAATAATGTCAGTGGAGCCTCTGGCTGGCCTCACGGGACACCACATGCTTATAACAACATTGACATTATTATTAAGTATGTCTTGTGACTAAGTCGCGTGATTCGTAAAGTGGATAGAATTGATCCTGATTGCGTTAATCAAGTTTACATTGACTGAACGTTTTATATTGTCACTAAGATTAAGTTTAGGAGGGAACATAACCCTGATGCGTTCCTCAGGCCATTTAAATCAAGGGATCAAAATGGCCTAAGGTCCTCCTGTGTCCTAAGGCCTGATCCTCCACCGCGGCCTCCCGCTGCCGCCAGGTCGCTCAGTCGTCGTCGCCAAGTAAAAATACCTTATTTTTTAGTTGCTCTACTACATAAGAATAAATAATAATAATAATTCTATTAATAATAACCATTGATAATGCTAGATATTATAAATTACGCTGTGCTGGTTATATATTTTTTTCATTTCTTATATGTGACGCCATCTAGTTATCAATAGTAGAAACGTTTAGTTTGAGGTGGTGTCACTAGAGGGCAGTAAAAACATTTGTATTTAGTTCACTACTCGACGCCAGATGTCACTGATTGAAGTTTTTAAAAACGTACAACAATCTTTTATTCTATTCTATTCTATAGAATAGAATAAAATACATTCACAGAATATACTCTATCGTTTAAGAGTGGCAAGGAATAATAAAATAGGAGGATTCTAAAGCATCTCTATCAAAATAGTGTAACGGGAAAAAACTTAGGCACATCGTCTCTCCCTCAATTTTTTAATTTTTGTTTTGGGTTTGTGGCAGAAGTAATTGCGACCAAAGCTGCAGGTAACTTATTGCAGGTACTTACAGCTCACTACTTAAACTTTTGCGCAGAGTTTGACACTACTATCCGCTACATCATCATCATCATCATCATCAACCCATTACATTGTCTCACTGCAGGACACGGGTCTCCTCTCAGTACGAGAGTGATTAGCCTATAGTCCACCACGCTAGCCTACTGCGGGTTTGGCAGACTTCACATGCCGTCAAGAAAATCTCTCGGGCACCGTTTAAGAGGATAGTATCCGCTTCGCGCCCCATACAAACGCAGTTTGGCCCTTGCTTGAATTTTAAACAATGAAAGTCATTGAAATTTTGCAGTAACAATCTTATCATTAATATACGTGTTTCTGTAATATAAAATTTCATTTCAATATACGGTTAAAAAGTTACACGAGCTCAAAGATTGGCAATTTTCTTTGAAAAACGGCCCAACTTTATGCTAGTATTTCTCGACAATGTATCAATACAGAAACATTCTGATTCGAAGGAAACCCAGATAATATAGTGAATATTTTTTTACAAGATTTTTTTTTACATATTAGCAATATTATAGGAGTAATCTCCAAAATTCGGAACATACGAAATACGCGTGAAAATGTTGTTGTTTCTCCTCTCGGGCACGCGTTCGCATCGCGAGGGATAGAGACAGCGACAACTGTGCAACATTGTTCCGTTCGCGAGGGACACTCCTCTTAAGCGCGTGATAATTAATTATTTATATGCACATAACTTTGAAAAGTCAGAGGTGCGTGCCTTGAATTTGAACTCGAGACCTTTGACTTGGCAGTCCAATGGTCATATCACTAGGCTATCACTGCACAAGTAACTATCTGCTACGTATGCACGGCTACACATCAAGCTATACAAAACCAGTTTATACTGACTGCACATTGTAAAGGTTTTACGCACAATTCAAGGCCATCATATACTGGTTTTTTATAGCTTAATGTGTAGCCGTGCGTACAATAATATTTTTTTAGTTTTTGTCGCAATTATTACTGTCGTAACCCCAGAGTGTGTTATAGATGTACAATTAAAAAAAAATGACTGGTAAGCGCGGTTACGTTTTATTCTGATTAATGATATTATTAATCAATAAATTACCTACATTAAATAATTTATCGGCATCCGTTATCACATTATCAATATTACGTTAAATCACTATGACTTGAATATTTTATGACTTGATTTTTTTGTTTAGGTAGGTAAGTTTTGAGACCAAAAGGTAGTTATTCACCGTTTGCTATAGCATAACATAAATAACGGCACAATAAGAATAGTTATTATCTTTTGCTTGCGGTTCCACTCCTATCCCAAAAAAGTTTCTGAGACAAAATAAGCCCGTGTCTTCCTGCAAGGTTCAATATATTTTATCTCTGTACCAAAATTCATCAAAATTGTTTCAGCGATTTAGACGTGAAAACGTAACATATTGACAATAGTTACCAGTTAATTACGTTATTATTTTTTGACCTATTCGAATTGTATACTTAAAACGCTCTCTTTCATTTAAGAGTTCAGCTCTTGTCGGTGGAGCAATCGCCACTGTTCTCTATTCTCTGCCTTCTGTTTGACCTCTTGATACGACTCTACTCCACCACTCCACTCCCACTTTTCCTTTACTTGTTCAATAAATCTTCTTCTAGTTCTTCCGCTTCCTCGTTTTCCTTCAATGTTGCCTTCTAAAATTGGCTTAAAAAGTTGTCACAAAAGTTGACTAATATCTTCTTATGGCCCCATAATAAGTTGAACTTAATAGAGCCAAACGACAAAACCAAAAATAAAATAGGTGCAAGAATATGGTAGCTATAAGAATTTTAATTTTGAGTTAGACAGAGAGCGCGCTATAGCACGTTGTGACATCACACCGTGTGTTCGACATACAAAGTAGAGATGCGAGAAATAGCTCAATGAAAAGAAAAGAGAGATATAGCTCTTTCAATCAAAAGAGATATATCATTCTTTTAGCTCTTTAGCTCATTTAGCTCAAATTGAATCCTGAGTCAATGAGTTATTCGGTGAGCGAGAGATATACTTACATACCCTTTCATTACAACATGTGAGCGATCAGCGAGCTAGATATGTAAATATGATTAAGCATTTTCTACTTTGTATCTATAAAAATAAAGATCGATTTACAATGAAGATTCATTGAGCGAATTGACCCGGAGAGCTAGATATGTGGATATCCTAAAGCATTTCCTACTTTGTCTCCATTAAAATAAAGATCAATTTACAATGAAGATCCATTGAACTAATTGATCAGGAGAGCTAGATATGTAAATATGATAAAGCATTTCCTACTTTGTCTCTATTAAAATAAAGATCAATTTACAATGAAGATCCATTGAACTAATTGATCAGGAGAGCTAGATCTGTAAATATGATAAAGCATTTCCTACTTTGTCTCTATTAAAATAAAGATCAATTTACATTGAAGATCCATTGAGCTAATTGAGACCGAGAGCTAGATCTGTAAATATGACAAAGCCTTTTCGACTTTGTCTCCATAAAAATAAAGATCAATTTACAATGAAGAACCACTGAGCTGATTGATGCGAAGAGCTAGATAAGTAAATATGATAAAGCACTTTCTACTTTGTCTCCACAGAAATAAAGATCGATTTACAATGAAGATTCATTGAACTAATTGAGCCGGAGAGCTAGTCTCTCAGCGAGTGAGTGAGTGAGAGCTAGATTGGAAACAAAGAGCTAGCTCATTTTTATCTCTCATTCGCGAGCTACCCATCTCTAATACAAAGTCTGTACTGGCATTTGTTTTGTGAGAAAGGGACAAAGCAACCCTTTTCAATCCTCCCAAAAACTTGAAACAGAACAATTTCCATCACCATTTCTTCCGGCCACTGTCCATTGCTGGCTTCAAATGAAACAATAAAACACTTACCACAGAACCGATAGCAATGTAGGCACACACATGTCACAGAGTACATGATGATGAGCACGAAAAAGGGGAGAAAAAGCACGGTGTACTCCATGTCTGTGTCGCGGGGAAGTGACGCGGGAACTAAGCGGCTCAGCAGACTTTATCGATGAGATAATACGTATCGCCGCAAATTGATAGCTGAACTAATTAGTAGATAGAGCAACGTTGGCAGATTTTGGGGAGCAATGACGTGTAACCCGGAAAGTTTTACAGGTTACTTTGAGCTCCCTAAATAATGGCTCCATGATGACTGATGTATGCCTAAACATCGATCGTCTCGACGAAAGCAGCTGGAACTTCTATTGGTCCATAAACGATTTAATCGACAACCAAAAACAATTTGTAAAGCGAATGTCAGTGGATCTGCCGGTAGAGGACGCCCTAGAAAACATACCACGACCTTATTGGTGAGATCCTTCAGAAAGGTCAGGTGCATCGTACCCGCAACGGGCGCATGTGTATGACAAGATGTATGAATGTGGTCGAAGCAAAAGAAGTATGCAAGAATCGTAGTAAATGACGTTCTGTAGTCTCTGCCAGCTACAGACGTGAGTGTATGTATGTATGTCGGATTTAATGCAAAGGAGCCTCCAGCTTTCCTCAAAGTGGAAACTAGTTACCACGTGCCTCCTACCCGTCCTCACGTACGGCTCCCAGGCTTGGTAACTGATCGAACAGTAGTAGACCAAACTAAAGGATGGTCAACGAGTAGTAGAACGCAGTATTTCGGGATCAAGAGGACAGTCCACGTTCGGAATACCACCCTCCGTTCCATTGTGGATGTGAGAGTCCCAATTGAGAGTTTGAAGTGGCGATGGCTTGGCCACGTCAGCCGCATGCTGGACAGTCGGAAAGGAGGAAGACCTACCGAGTGGAAACGTCGTAATATAATTCGTAGACGAGGTCGATCGAGGAAACGTTGGCGAGATGATTCTGGTTTGCTTTCTGGCATCATGGTATAAAGAAGTCCAGCATAGACAATACAATTCTGGACGAAGTTAGGGAAATCCTGCCCATCAGTGCTACAGACACAAACGGGGCTACATAATGAAATCTAACAAAATCTACAACTGTCTGGATTTTAAAAAGTACTATGATTTTCTAAATTTGTTTCGACGTTTCTTCTCAGAGCTCTCCAAATGGGAAATGTAAAGAGGAGAAAATCCAACAATACTGGCTTGTGATTATACTTACTTACTGATAATTTAGTATTTTCATAAAACCCCTTTTCAGCACATAGGTAAGTACAGGAAAGCTTCTTAATTTTTCAACAACGGTATCCACTGCTCTGTAGGTAAAAACTACTTACCAACAGAGCAGTGGATAACGCTGTTGAAAACGCTGTTGTTGTTGTTGTCTGACTTATCTTATAATAACAGTGACAAAAGATAAATATGGATTCGTTACACAAAACGTTAACAAATGATACACATAAACCTCCCTCATGAATCACTCTGTATATTGGTGAAAACAGCATGGAAATCCGTTAAGTAGTATTTGAGTTTATCGCGAACAGACAGAGAGATGATCGCGGTGTGGGGCCTTTGTATTATAGTATACGGTAAATTTATTAATCAAAATAATAAAGCTGTAGTTGTACATAAAGCCATACGCTTCTGTCTATCGTTTCGGGGAACAGGCGTGATTGTATATAAAATCATAAGTACACTAAGTTAAAAATGTACTATATCGGGTATATGTTATAGATAAACAGATAAAAGGAATATTTCTGAAAACTAAAGACATAACCTCTAAAATTGAAACGTTATAATAGATGATGATTCACAGATTTCTGTTCTCAAAACGAGAATAATTATAGGATCACAAAGACATTGTTTACCTATCTAATCGTTTAGATTATGTTTATTTTAATTCATGCCGGCGATCCTTATTTTATCTGTATAGATAACTATAAAAAATCAGCCTGTTCAGATCTGTATATTGTTTTATTTTACACAACCTATCATTCAAATAGGCGCCTATTTTATAGAAAATCTAACCACCTGAATGGTCAGAATCCTAAATCCGGGTTTAGCTAATTTTAATATTAAATAAGGAATACTTACTAAACACTCTGAAGACATATCTGCCAATAACAATGTCACAAATAGTCAGATATATGAACACTATCATTATAACAGTCACCATAAAGAACAAAAACACTATCTCTTTCTCATTTAAGAACATTTTGGAACACTTTCACAGTTGAATAGTGAGAATATTTTTTTCAAAAGAGTCGTTTGTAGCGATAAGTTGATATATGTATCGTTGGCGTTCGTTCGTAAACTGATGACTTAGATCGCCATCTCAACAGATAATGTGACACAGTGTACATTGCTTGCTGACACTGTGTTTAAAATATTGTAGCTAGTATGAATTTGTTGGAAAATGTATTGAAGATAGTTGGTGATTGGTCTTATTCTTTAGAATATTTGACGATTTTTTTTCAGACACAAGACCAAATAATTTATTGAAGACTACCTTTCTAACTTCGATCGCCCGCGTTGACTAACGTTTCTTTTTATTTTACGGGATAATATAAAACCTATGTCACTTAAGAATAATGTAGCTTTCTATTGGTGAAATAAATTTCAAAATCGGTTCAGTAGATCCATATATTATTCCCTACAACCTCACTACCTCACACACTTTATCTCTTTTTAATATTATTTTAATATACTACTATGAAGTACGGTACCCAAAATGGCCGTCCTTTACCGCCTTCTAGTGTTTTAGTTGGGAAGAAGAAGCGGAACAACAAACTCCCCACCAACACATTTCTGTCATTTGTTCATTTACTAAAGCGTTACCTACAATTTTCATAGAAGCTATTCAGATAAATCTACTTGTCCTTCTTTATTTAATCTATCAGGTTTCTTTAATTATTCGAATACATTGATTGCTTTGTCATGAAATATTATTATGACGAACCAATTTCCTTTCTCCGTGTTCAAATATATTCTTGTTGAAAAACAATTTACACGGTTGAGTGACGATGCGTAATCTTCCTCTCACAGCACCATTCTAAACTAAACCTTAACTTATCACATTAGAATATATATTTCCTTGTCGTATCTTAATACTTTGGCATAGATAATCTGATAAGCCTATCTTGTTTTCCTAACACTGATTACCACTTTAACTAGATCTCCCACTACGTTCAAAGCGGAACAAATGTAGGCATTTGAATTGGACGGGATAGGTTTTCCTATATTGGTGGATAGATTATTTCATATTGCATGAGTAGCAAGGTCAGTTTTGTTACGTAGGTACCTATCTGCTGTTACACTACTACAGTTCGGTTATCTGAACCTGTCTGGATAGAGTAAAAGTAGGGTTAAGATTATTTTTTCGCCCGTACCGATCGAAACAATGAATTTTGCATTGTGTCGATATTATGGCAGTTGAAGGGTTAAGTTTTTTCGGTTTTCAAAATGGTAATATAATGGAAATCTTACACCCCTTTTATAGGCTCTACAAACGGGAAAAAAGATTAAGAAAATTACTTAGTTTTAGAACACTGAATTCGCTAATGAAGGATTTTCTTGACTCATGCTTTGTCAGTTGATTGGAGTTTCCAATTTTAAATAATATATTTAGTTATCTTTTTGTATTAAGGCATTTTCCATGCAAAGCTGTGGCTTACTGGTCATAGCATCTGGTGTACCTAACCAGAAGATGCAGGTTCGAATCCTGGCCGCAGTCGTTTTTTTCCTTCACTAAAACAACGGAATATTTTTAATATAAGCCTTTACGTTACAATTCCTCTGTCCCTACTTAGCTCCTTAAACTAACATCATAAATTCATGGTTACCGCCATCAAGAATGCTGTGAACCATCATTTTGTCCCAAAAAACTGCTCCAAACTGGTTCCCTGTTGTACTTTTAAAATACAAAGACCATGAAACAAATGAAAGTTTTATATACATGCGAACGCCATCATTAATGTTGCAAAGAACTGCTTAAATTGTCAAAAGGTTTTTATAGTAAAATACTAAGTAATTATAACAATTTGCTAATTCATGTGTTATTTTTTACCATTTATTATTATTATTATTTGTATCTGCTTTTGATTTCACTGCATACCTTCCGTGGGGAAGACATCCGGTCCTTTGTAAGGCTTGCGCGGGGACAGAAGTCCAACGCGTAGAGGCCCCTTGGAGAGCTTTGATCTAAAGTGTAATGGGGCACTACCCTGGGCTAACCCATAACTGCACTATGGGAGTACAGCTATGGACTATCACAGGCGAGAGCAGGATCTATTGGAAAATATGGAAGTTAAAGTTACATGGTCTGGGTCTGGGTGTTTTATGTACAAGATAACTTCATATGCCGGAAGGAAACGGCGTCTGCCTTTGACCCTCGAAAATATATCCGTAGGGATGGCAGACGGTGACTAGCCAACTCACTAGCTGGGCCCCCCAAATTATTATTATCAGCCGTTTTATTTATAGGTGGTGTAATTATTCGCGATATACCATAACATTTTTCATCTTTATTGCAATATCCACTGTGTAATTGCGTACTACGTACCTACCTGCTTTCTTTTAAGCGAATGGCATACACAATGTGTAGCAGCTCGGAGTTTGGGCCTGTGCCCGCTTAATGGCAGTAAGCTCGCCCCTATTTCATGGGACGCAAACAGACGTGATAATATTCGTATGTTATTTTAAAAATGAAATGTGTTGGAGATTTATTGATGAGAACTCCATTCATTAGTTACTCCGTATTTTCACAATATTCTGCTTCACACGCCAACCTGATTTTACAAAGTTAATTACATTTCGGGGAAGTTTTTGTGATGATCAGCTCGTCGTCCAGACACTCTGTGACCGTGTGAAAACCTTATTGAGGTGGACGTTCCTAAATAATTTCATTTTATTTAGATGAGGTGCGAATCATGTTGGTGTCTAAACTAGGATGAACCCCAAAAAAAAAGTGATAGCCATAGGACCGTAGTATCGTTGTGATCTAGCTTAAACGTTAAGGCGTCATGTACGGACACTGCCTACATATGGTTTATATAATATATATTTTATTCTACCGGATCACTAATTAAAATTAAAATTACTAGCCAAAGCTAGCTTCTTAACGCTACAAAGACTCTAAATATAATATAACATACTATCACGCCTGCATTCCCAAAAGCGTTAGGCACAGGTGTACTAATGTACACCCACGTTTCGCTGGTATGTTTAGGTCCGATATAAAAGGGGGTCGGCGAACCTATTGCTATCCAGACTTCGAGGTGCTACAAAGAATTTCATAGAAAAACTCAATAAAACTTTGCTCGACCTGGGGTTCGAACCCAGGACCTCTGGCGTAGCAGTCGCGCTTGGGACCACTAGACCAACGTGGCAGTAATTTCTGAATAATTTTTTTTTATGGTATAACTCGGCAAACGAGCAGGCGAGCTACCTGATGGTAAGTAGTCATCGCCGCCCATGGACATCTGCAAAACCAAAGGAGTTGCAGATGCGTTGCCGAGCCTATTTAGGGAAAGGGAGGGGAAGGAGAAAAGGAGAAGGAAGGGGATTGGGGGAGGAATTCTCGCTCACCGAACGAAGCGCAGTAACGAAACGCTACTACTCGGACGTCGGTCTTCTGCGAGAGTGTGGTACTTCCCCGGTCAAGCCGGCCCATTCATGCTGCGAACAGCGTGGCCCTACCACAACAAAATAAACATTTTCAAAAGACTATCATAGTGCTCTTACCCTTAGAAGACTATAAACATAATACTATACAATATACATGTTTTCCTCGTCGCAGATCATGGCATCCAATCTGCAGTTATTGAATGATCAACATAACGTGTCGACAGCCCCCAAGCGATGTACATCGCTCGCTGGCACCTGCCGATGTCTTTAATATAATTAACACCTGCAATGAATGCGAAACGAACAAAAAGTATCCAAATATCTTGTATCGATAACGCTTTGCATATATATAGGTTGTACTCGCGATACTGATTGTGAGTTTAACCCATTTTGAATACAAGAAAGAATAATAATAATAGGTATTTACGTACCATCACGCCTGTTTTCCCCGAAGGGTTAGGCAGAGGTGCACTAATGTACAACCACATTTCGCCCGTATGTTTAGGTCCAATGTAATAGGGGGCGAGCCTATTGCCATTCACCGGGCACAAATCCAGACTCCGAGCTGCTACTGTGAATTTCATAGAAAATCCCAATAACACTTTGCTCGACCTGGGGATAGAACCCAGGACCTCTAGCGTAGCAGTCGTGCAGTCGTGATCACTAGACTAATGAGGCAGTCTGTATGTAGTATTTATTTGCTTAAAACATGGTAAACAGAGGTGTTACAATACAATTTATGGTCAAAAAGCAAGTAACATAGTATTTTAGTGGAAGATAAATTCGACTGTGGGCAGGATTCGAACCTGTGTCTTCTGGTCTTCTTCTACACCAGACGCTATGACCACTAAGCGAGTCCCATCCACCAGGTCGAAATTTGCTTTCACATTTTGAATTTAACGTCTTTGAGGTGACGTCACTAACATAACTTTATAATGTTAACCGCAGGTTGTCATCATCTTAGATTTTGACACTTGCCTGTGTCGGAATTTTTGGATTGGCCAGCGAATTTTTAATCAAGGGATCGTTCCTAACAATATGTTATAATTTTAGTAGTAGTAGTGGTCGCGCTGGCATGTCTAAATGCCAGTATGAATGAGTATGCACGACCGGGAAACTATTACCCTCCCACAGAATATCGAGGTCAAGTAGCAGTATGCATAAGTACTGTTGCGTTTCGTACGGTGAGTGTGGAGCGCTGGAGGCCCAATTCCTCAGTCCCCGTCCTTTTCTCTTTCCCCTCCCTGTTCCTTAAATATGCTCGGCAACGCTCCTTTGGTTTTAAAATGTCCATGGGCGGCGTTGACTTCTTTCCATCGGTAGACTTTCTGCTCGTTTGCCGAGTTATTCCATAAAAAATATCTTTATATTGTAGTGTTCCTTTGGAGAGCTCTGTGAGCTCTCGGAACCCCTTCTTAAAATGTAAAGCAAACAGCCACCGTTCGCGCACAAAAGATCAGTCATATTTAACTAACATGTGCTTATATTTTTTCGATAACTATCACTACAATTGCTCAAACTATTTTAAATACCTATTTCACTCATACTACTTACTTCTTTTATTAATCCTCAGTTTTTATAATTAACCTCGCTCCATACCTGAATAAGCTTATTATAAAGTTAAGCAGTAATTTCTTAGTGATACTTTATACGTTTTCTATTAGTAATATGAGTTTCTAGTACTTACAGTCTGTAGTAATTTCTAAGTACCTAATATGTACTTAATTTCTTTGAAGGTAGTACAGTAGGTATTACTAAATAGAAATGTTGTATGTAGTATCGTATGCACCAACATTAACGTAACTGCGTTTAACTTCATTTTGCCGCGGGCGCCTATTTCTCGTCACGAGCATATCTCGCGACTGCGTCCTTTTGCGACGCATCTACTGTTAATATTACCAACTTAATTTTAGACCGACTTTATGTTCCATATCATAATAAGGTTGTACACATTTCTCTTTTTTTTAGGGTTCCGTAGCCAAATGGCAAAAAACGGAACCCTTATAGATTCGTCATGTCCGTCTGTCTGTCTGTCCGATCGTGTCACAGCCTTTTTTTTTGAAACTATAAGAAGTATGCTGTTGAAACTTGGTAAGCAGATGTATTCTATGAACCGCATTAAGATTTTAACACAAAAATAGAAAAAAAAACAATAAATTTTGGGGGTTCCCCATACTTGGAACTGAAACTCAAAATTTTTTTTTTCATCAAACCCATACGTGTGGGGTATCTATGGATGGGTCTTCAAAAATGATATTGAGGTTACTGTTATCATTTTTTTCTAAACTGAATAGTTTGCGCGAGGAACACTTGCAAAGTGGTAAAATGTGTGTCCCCCCCCCCCCTGTAACTTCTTAAATAAGAGAACGATAAAACTGAAAAAAAAATGTGATGTACATTACCATGTAAACTTCCACCGAAAATTGGTTTGAACGAGATCTAGTAAATAGTTTTTTTTTAGTACGTCATAAACTGAATATTTTGCTCGAGAGACACTTTCAAAGTGGTAAAATGTGTGTCCCCCCCCCCTGTAACTTTTAAAATAAGAGGACGATAAAACTAAAAAAAATATATGATGTAGATTACCATGTAAACTCCCACCGAAAATTTGTTTGGACGAGATCTAGTAAATAGTATTTTTTTTAATACGTCATAAATCGTAATGATACGGAACCCTCCGTGCGCGAGTCCGACTCGCACTTGGCCAGTTTTTTTTCTTAATTTATTTTATTCAATTAAGTACTATTACCACTACTAAAATATTCAAATAAAACCGCCTTCAAAAATAATGACAGTAATTTTTGAGTAGACCTTTTCTTTTCGCCACAGACTTCCAAATTTTTAAAGGTGGTTTTATATTTTTGTTAAAATTTACGATTCATTAAAGCGGCCTCTTAGCCCTGCAGATTACATGATGGCTGATTCATATTTATAGCCAACTCTCGAAATTAAAAAGTTATTTAGGTATTTACAAACACATTTATTTCCCCAATTCCTTATATAATAAGTAGGTACGTAGGTACCTACTTATAACAATCAAATTTAATACATACTTACACAATAATTTAATAGTTTTATTGTGTTATTTTAAAAAAAAAAGAAAAGTCATGGAAAAATTTTACTAATGGCAGGATTGGAACCTGCATCTTCTGGTTAAATATACCAGACGCTATGACCAACTATATCACTGCGAGTTGCACCAGCTAGGTCGAAATTTACCTTAACATTCAGAATATTACATCTTTGAAGTGACGTCACGTTTTCGACCTGGTGGGTGGGACTCGCTCTGGCTTAGTTGGTTGGATACCAAATATCAAATCGATAGGAAGTTGCTCACATTTCTTCATCAACTAGAAAAGATCTAATGATATTTGAACAGCTGAACCGATTTTCTTGTATCATAGCTAAGAACAATTTCGATAAAGTCACCTTTTATTCAAATCAAAATCAAAATTGGTTCATCTGTTTGAGGACTTCGATGCCACACGACACTTCGACATCCCTCATTTTGTTTTGAGGTTTATAATGCACACGATCAAAGAAAGTTTCTGATACAAAAATATCCTAGAGCTAGAAGAATAGGAGAGATGCCACAGCGGCAAGAGTCGCTGCGGGTAGCCAACTCCACCTCGTGGTCGGCGACCAACGTATCTTCGGACTGTTTGACCCTCCTGCCCACTGTTTCCTTCATGCCCCAATACGGCATCTTTTTGATACTCGGAATTCTGACTTTCGCCCTTCTCCGTCCACTCGCAGGCGTAGTGTCTGTGTTAGAATACGTATATAATTCAAACTTCAATCTTGCTTTTCCAGTGAACTCGAATTTGATGTACAAGTCGTAGTTGATGACTGATCCTGATCTGGTTTTGTGGGTTAGGTATCGAGGCTTGAGGTTGCCGCTGGTTTTCCACGGCTCGTCCTTTAGCGGGGGCGTTATAGTTTGTTCGACTATAGGATAGTATCTGAATAGTTGTTCGGGCGTTTCCCCCGAATGTTCTAATTGAGCCCCTAGGTTGAAATCTATGGTATCTTTGAAGGAAAGGACAGCTTCATCACGGTTTACGCAATCTATCTGTAAAAAAATTACATTGCTCATAAAAAAAAAACAGTTTTACTGTGTTCAGTTGTGGAACTTGAAAAGTTACGTAAGTATGAACTATAATATTTTTACTATCTTTTTTGTATTTTTAGGCATTTTCCATGCAAAGATTATTAAGTTATTTTAGTGAAGGAAAAATACGACCGCGGGCAGGATTCGAACCTGTGTCTTTTGGTTAAAATAACTTAATAATCTTTGCTTGGAAAATGCCTAAAAATACAAAAAGATAGTTAAATGGTAAGGCATCGTATGACATCGTACTTGCTGTAAAGCATGTCATGTCGGTTGAAAAGCATATTTTCAACAGATGTCACTAACGTCACCTCAAAGACGTAAATTAAAAATGTGAAAGCAAATTTCAACTAGGCCGGTGGGACTCGCGGTGGCTTAGCGGTTATAGTGTCTGGTGTACTTAACCAGAAGACGCAGGTTCGAATCCTGCCTGTGGTTGTATTTTTCCTTCACTAAAATAACAATAGTATTTTTTGTCGGTGACTCTAACTGTATTCTAGTGCTAAGTTTGATTGCGGTTTGGTGGACACTTACAGTTTGTTCGAAATAAGTAAGCCGATCGGAAGTTGTCTGCAAGTGGTTTAAAAGTGGTAAATTTTAATAGAAAGAGTCGGTGTAAAGATAAATAGAGTCGTATATGTTTCACATTTCTAATTATTTATGTATTAAAACACTTAATTAAACGACTTTATAACCGCGGTAGTTCGGAACGGCTAACTTCCGATCGGCTTACTTATTTCGAACAAACTGTAAGTCTGTCGACGATTGTACACCGTGCAGTTTCTAATACTTACAGTGATTTGGACACACGTACAGATTTTGTACATGAGGTCGTACATTGACAGCTGAAAATATAAAACAATATCATTAAGGATAAACTTTCAGTATTGGACATCAAACTGGTTTTTTTTTTTCGCAAATTGCTTATCTATAACTCATTGTAGGTACGTTGGCCAGCCAGCACATCAAGTTACCACAAAATGTTAAATTTTCTTGGTAGATTTGGAACTTAATTAACATCGTTTTAAGGCTTAAAATCATGTGGGGAAATTTGTCAGTTTTGTATAACCTGATGTGCTGGCGTCTACATGACAGTCAAAATTGTGACGTCAACGATAACTTGCGTATTAAACTGTTGCTTAAAAATCTGGTAAGTATAAAAAAGTTTTGGTGTAAAATATAGGGTTCAGCAGAATATTTTTTTTTCTTTTTAAAAAGCTTACTAGCAATGTGGGTCGCACATTACTAGTAGGTATCCTTGTTAACCCCTCGTACTAAGATAAAGGCTTGTATCACGAGTGGGTTCACGTCGTTAGTGCAATCGGTGGGTTTCGAACCGGCAACCACATAATCGCAAGTCCAACGCCCTAGCCATTAGGCTACCGCCGCTTCAAACAATTTGCTTCAAATTGACAATTTAAACCAAAATCTTCTACGATAGCGAGTACTCAAGAACAAGAGGTCTGGTTTGATTACCAGGTCGGGCAAAACGTTATTGGGAAATACTGAGTAGAAGTACCTCAGTCTGATAAGATATAGGGTTAGGTCAGTGCACGAATATGTTCATGTTGATAGTAATGTGTAAGCATATTAAGAATCCAAACTGCTAGCTGCTACTGAAAATTTCATAGAAAAACTTAATTACACTTTGCTCAACCTGGAAATCAAATACAGGATCTCTAACTTAGCAGTCGCGCTTACTACCATCAAACGAATGAGGAGTTAATAGAAAATACATACCATCATCACGCCTGTATTCCTTGAAGGGTTAGGTAGAGGTGTACTAATGTACACCCCTGCGAGTATGAGTATGAAATATTATAAAAATAAAATTTTGAAAAACCTACAAATACGTACTTTACATGTAGATAAGTAGAGGGCGATGTGCCCTACCCTACCTTATAGGTTACGACTCCTTTGGTTTCGGGGGTGCCCTTCAGTTCAAATATTTCGCGATACATTAGAGTCCGACGAGTTGAGCAAGACCTGCTGAACATCTCCAACGTGGTGTTGACTGAAAACATTAATGAACCTTAGTCATTAACTTTACAGGAAAGAAAATTTTACATAACATAACATACCATCACGCCTGTATTCCCCGAAGGAATAGGCAGAGGTGTACACCCACACTTCGCCGGTATGTTTAACTCCTATGTAATAGGGGGCGAGCCTATTGCCATTAATCCAGACTCCGAGCTGCTACTGAGAATTTCATAGAAAAACCCAATAACACTTTGCTCGACCTGGGGATCTTACCCAGGATCTCTAGCGTAGCAGTCACGTTTAGGACCACTAGACTAATGAGGCAGTCTAAAGATAATTTACCAAGCATTTTGTGATATATCTTCACGACTTGATCAGACATCAATCAGATATAACATTATTATATTTGAAAGAAAAATTAAATATTAAAAGTTAGTTGCATACCTTGTGTTATTTGCTATTTAAAATAGAAAAACATATTTGAATGAAGTGGTTACTACATCAACACAGCTAGGGGTATTGCTCTTATTAAAATTTTTATAGGGTTACTCGCTTTCCGCCCGCAGCTTCGCCCGCGTGGACAACACGATGTTGATTTTTTTTTTCTATTTCAGGCGGGATATTGCAAGTTATTTAAAATTTTACTTCTGTCCGCTTTTTTCCGCGTAGACAACAAATTTTGCTCCACTATATTATTTTATCAATATATATAATTATATTCTTATGTTTTTTTAAAAAAAAAGCTTACTAGCAATGTGTGTCGCACATTACTAGTATTCTTGTTAACCCCTCGTACTAAGCTAAATGCTTGTGTTACGAGTGGGTTCCCGTCGGTAGTGCAATGAGTGGGGTTCGAACCGGCAACCACATGATCGCAAGTCCGAGGCCCTAATTATTAGGCTACTGCCGCTTTTAATCAAATATAAAAATCAATGACAGTTTTCGTTGTAATTTGATAACTCAAGAACGGGCTCGCCTATGCAAACCAAATATTTAGGCTTTGTTCGGACTATTTAGTATATGGTTTATGTGAAGTTTGCACAAAATTGGTCAGGCGGTTCTTCATTTATCACATTTTTTCAATAAATGGCGGATCATTTTGTTAATGGGGATTTTGCTGTCGAATTGAAACGAACACGCTGGCAACGCCGTGGGCGGAAAGCTAGTTGAAATATAAAAATGACATGTAAATTTGTTATTCATTAATTCTTACTTGTGTACGGATGTACTCACAAGGGTATATAGCAATGACGTTCTCGTCGTAAGGCTCGATGGTGAAATGCTTCGGCTTCTCCGTATCGAAGGGATACGAGAAGTACTGGCGCCCCTCGTGTTTGTTCCTCAGTTCGTATTGCCGGCGAGATGTGTTGGACCTGGAATGATGTTTAATCTAATATTATAAAGAGGAAAGATTTTTTGTTCATCATCATCATCATCAACCCATTACATTGTCCCACTGCTGGGCACGGGTCTCCTCTTAGTACGAGGGATTAGGCTATAGTCCACCACGCTAGCCTACTGCGGGTTGGCAGACTTCACACGCCGTCAAGAAAATCTCTCAGGCATGCAGGTTTCCTGACGATGTTTTCCTTAACCGTTTAAGCGCGTGATAATTAATTATTAATACGCATATAACTTCGGAAAGTCAGAGGTTCGGTTCGAGCCCCACCCATTGCACTACCGACGTGAACCCACTCGTAACACAAGTATTTAGCTTAGCACGAGGGGTTAACAAGAATACTAGTAATGTGTGACCCACATTGCTAGTAAGCTTTTTTTTTTTAAATAAATAAACAAAAAAGAGGTGCGTGCCTTGGGTTCAAACTCGAGACCTTTAACTAGGCAGTCCAATGGTCATATCACTAGGCTATCACTGCACTTATAAATATCAAGAAAAGAAAATATCCCTTGTAAGGGTCTCTCCTTAATAAATAAATAACATGACCAGCTAACGAATAATCTCACGCCTAATGCGCTTCGGCAAACACTCTCAACCATAACGCCTATTACAGTCCAGTGGTGGGAAAATACGAGAATAAACTCTTCCCAAATTGTGGTGTTCACTCAAGGAAAAATCTGCTTCAGCGTAATGCTTTCGAAAGTAATTTTGTTTGTCAAACTTTCAGGCAAAGGCCTTCTCTATTTTCTCCACTTTTCAGAATGTTGCACCACTTGTTTCCAGGACTTCAGGAACGACATCCAGGTCCATCCATCTCCTGTGATCTGCCGCATCTGCGGTAACTGCCTCAAGAAGCAGCTATACACCAGTCATGTACAGTGGGTTATAGCTGTTACCTGACCCACCCTAGGTGGGTCGGCAGCGTCTAAGTGGGTCAGGTAACAGCTATAACCCACTGGAGATAAACTCACATGAACAGCTCATGTACGGGTATGAACTCGTTGTCTTCTTGTCTCCTGTAGTCGACAGAGTCGTATATCTCGTCCGAGCTGGTGACGGAGTTGATCCAGCTGAAGTAGGGCCCCAGGTCTATGAAGCGGGCGGGCGCCGCGCACCCAGGGCCACGCACACCGAACCCTATCTGCAAAGAAACTCTCCTTATAGTAAACAACAGTCTATGGTTGGGAAGCTTGTGGTTAACGGGATACACCTTTGAGCGTAAAGTTTTATTCGATTCAGAGATCATACATACTTACATATATATTGTCACGCCTGTCTCCCATGGGGAGAGACTATAGATTTCCACTTGCTACGATCGTGGCACACTAATTTCGCTTCATCTACATTAATTAAAGCGTCGTTAGCCTAATGACTACGTTGCCGGTTCGACCCCCACCCATCGCACTACCGACGTGAACCCACTCGTAACACAACCATTTAGCTTAGCACGAGGGGTTAACAAGAATACTAGTAATGTGTGACCCACATTGGTAGTAAGCATCGGTTTAGGGTGCTCGGTAACATCCGAAATTTGGTTGCAGTCCGTTCGTCGAGGTCTTCCCCTTGCATTCGGATTCGAAGATCGCGGATGGATTTTTTTAAGTTTTGCTGGAGTACGGTGTGGGGTTCCACTAGTACCTACGATACAGGCACCTTCAACTTGAGTGAGTAAACACAGAATATAGCAGAGAGATGGTTACATACCATAACTGAATCAAAACCCCATGTCGACATAATAGTCTAAACATCTACATCGTAAATAATTGTATTTCAGATCACCTTTCATAAATAGGCTCAGCAACCCATCTGCAACACCTTTGGTATTGCAGATGTCCATGGGATGGTGATATGACTACTTACCATTAGGTTGCTCGCCTACTCATTTGCAGAATTGTCCCATAAATAAAAACTGATGGTATGTACAAACCAGAGTGAACCAGCCTGTAGCGTTGGACACGAGGACCATTCCGTTGTCCCAGACGCAGTGCGTGCTGTTGAACGGCGAGTAGCCACACAAGTACGCGGTGGGCATGCGGTTCTTGTCTGACAACTGAAAACACATCAATGATAATGTAGTTTCACAGCTTCTTTCTTGGAGAAAGAAGGACGAAAAGTCATGTTAGGTCTTTAGTAAACGTTTACGTGCTTAAATGCAGCGTAGATATATTGTATATCGACGTCCAAATCGTATTGTTTGACTAAAATCGTGCACCATTGCTGGAGACCGGTCTCCTGTCAGAATGAGAGGGGTTCGGCTTTAATCCACCACGCCTGCCTAGTGTGGGTTCACAGATTACACACGCCGTCGAGAAAATTTCTCAGGTATACATGTTTCCTCACGACGTTTTCTTTTTCACCAATTAAGCGTGCCTTGATTTGAATTAAAGACTTTTAACTTTGACAGTTCAATGTGAGTTGTTCATTACCTTGATAGTTGTTATTTTTTAACGTCTACGACAAGGATTATCCAGTCTAACCTATTAAACAGTCTCGTAGCTCTTGAAGTGAAAAAAAAATACTGCTAGAAATCCTTATAATCTAGCAATTAAAAGAGCAGCTGATCAGTTCTCCTTTTTCCGGATAGATGAAGGTGGAACCAGTCTAAACACTTAGTAACATAACAGCAGGGTGCGCACTTACTCCAGCTCTGTCATAGAACTCCTCGCAAACATGTTGTTCTAAATATTGTATTTTGTAAATCACTTTCTCCAACAGTTCCTCCTCTGAAAAAAAAGGTACAATTTATTTATTTATTACTTTATATCTTTCAGCCCGCTGCGTCGCCCGCATGGACTATACGTTTCTAATTTTACGGGATAATATGCCTTTGTCATTTAGAAATAATGTAGCTTTCTATTGGTGAAAGAATTTTCAAACGTTACCTCTTTATAATCTTCTTCTACTATATAAAAATAAGTCGGGTTTTCCTCCCTGACGCTATAACTCCAGAACGCACGAACCCGTTCGTTGGAAAGGTCTCGGGCTCCGTGAGGTTTATAGCAAAGAAAATTCAGGTTTTCATTGATTCTACCCCCAAGGGGATAAAATAAGGGATGAAGTTTGTATGAGAAAACACGCGGGCGAAGCCGTGGGCGGAAGGCTAGTATTAGTATAGATTACACAGGTTTCGATGCCATTTGTATTAGATGCATTTTCTATCAGATAATGAAAACTCACTAGATGCACCAGTAATATTTTGATATTTTGAACAGATTATTAATAAAAACTAAATATCAATGAATGTGGACGAATCTAAAAGACGTATTCAAGAGTCTTAACAAATCGTGGTTTAGTTTCTGCCTATGGAAAAAAGGCGTGAGTGTAATTATATAAATAGCAAATACATATGTCACTAGGATATCTAGTTCTTGATAGAAATAAAACATCAGCTCCAAGCATGCTTACCATCTGTGTAACCGGTGAGGTAGAGGTAGTTTGAAGTATTGTACGAGAAGGTTGGTAAGCATATCGGATTCAGTGGACCTGAAAACGTAACATTACGTTTGTATAATGATGGGCTTAGATTTACTGACAAACTCAGAGAATCACGGTTTCTTTTAAAAACTGATACAGATAGGTATGTGAGTTTTACAATGTAGGCCATTACTGAAAAGGCCTAGAAAGAGCCATCAGAGCAGCTTTGAAAAATTCATTATTGTAAGCTAACACCATTAAAAAAGGCTCGCAAAAGCTTGTAAGAAGGCTAGAGAGATGTAAAATATCGACTACAGACGTAGCAAGGGTGACGAAGTTGTTAAGTTTTCCTGTTTACAAATTCCATGTACACACGGCTCCGGGTCAACCTATAAAAATCCAGTTTAAGCTGATCTCGCATTGGCTTCCGATATAATGGCGTAGGCCAGCGTAGCGTGGTTTTCATAGCTTGGTGTGTACATTGCGGTGTATATATCAGACTGGCTAATGACAGGAAATGAAATATCACGTAGGCAAGATATTTGTAAAGAAGTTGAGTAATTATAACAAACATCCGTCACATTGGTTCAACAATAGACGTAGGAATTCTGAAACAAAGGAATAGCGCAACAAACACGTGACTCACTGTCCTCTTCTTCGCTGAAGTTGAGCTCGATGACAGCGATGGTGTTGAACGTGGTGTACTCGTACTCTGGGTGCGTGACGTAGGACAGTGGCGCCACGTACCACGGCGTGTCACCCGTCGGTATGAACATCGCTAGCGTATCTGATCTATACATATAATGAAATAGTATTAGGGCAATGTCAGTACATGATAAGTCCTTTAGAGCAACAACTCGGCAAACGTGCAGATGAGCTACCTGATGCTAAGTAGTCATCGCCACCCATGGACATCTGCAGTACCAAAGGAGTTACAGATGCATTGCCGATCGTATTTAAGGAAAAGGGAGAGGGAGGAGAAGGAAGGGGAGGGAGAAATTGGGCCTCCGGCGTTCCACACTCACCACGTAACGCAACAGTATACATAATGCTACTTATCATCGATATTCTGTGGGAGGGTAGTAGGTACTTCCCCGGTCCATTCATGCTGGCACGTGTCTACATGCCAGCATGAGTGGACCTGATGAATGGTATGTCTATGCCAGCGAGGCACTTCCACTATAACTACATGGGTCTTTATTAGAGCAACAGAAGCCAAAACAACATTTTGTTCTATCTGTCCGTCTGTCTGTCTGAATTGGATGAGGTTTTAAAAATTGTAAGCACTACAACAGTGAAACCGTCATTAAATTTCGTGCAGGTCTAGGTGCATGGTTCATGTTAATACGCCACCTAGAAGCTGAGCTATAGTAAGTAAATCCTTTTGGAACGTGAGAAACCGTACGCAACGACCAGTCTATTATGTTTATTAAACATAATATTTCACAAGACTACATTAAATATTTAGGCAACGTAATAATATTATCAGCTTCCGAATGTGACCACTCTCTTAGCTCTGCAAGTCGCAAAGAAGATTTGTCGGAACGATTGGTAATGCAAAAATATCTGTCATGTTTATAGTAACATAACATACCATCACGCTTGTATTCCCCGAAGGGTTAGGCCGAGATGTCACTTCACCGGTATGTTTAGGCCCCATGTAATAGAGGGAGAGCCTATTGCCAGTAACCGGGCATTGCGGACTCCGAGTTACTACAGAGAATCCAATAACAGCTTGACCTGGGAATATAAAGCAGGACTTCTAGTGAAGCAGTCGCGCTTAGGACCACAAGAGTAATGAGGCAGTCCATATGTTTATAGTAGACTGTAATATATTCTACTTACTGGAAGATTCGTTGAGGTATTCTAGCCACGTCATCAGCGTTGGCGAGCGCGTACTTTTCCTTGATGAGAACAATACCAGACACTGCGATCTGCAAGTTATCGCCATCATCTGTTCATAGATAAAAGTATTTCATAGGTCGTTGCCAGTATATGATTGTTTTATTATATTGGTTTATTTTATTACAATAAACTTATTGCCATCACTATTTTATCGAAGAACCTACATGACAAAAATGTCATAATTTCCAATCTCACCTCAGAGCGGGCTCATATTGTATCTATCACACCAATGAGACTTTCAGTCCCTCTCATAAGTGGTCCCAATATGCTGCCTTGGGTTACGCCTTCCGGACCCAGGATAACAAAGTTCTATTGAGACGCATTCAGTGATATCCGCCTACGTACATCTGTTACACGTCGTAACACTACCTTTGGAATCTGGAACAGGAATCTGGCACAGTTGATCAAAAACTAATAGATGAAGAAACACCCCTACATTTTCAATACGGTATATTATTGTCAACAGTACTAAACGCTTGTGTCAAAATTTTGTCACATGTTGTTCCGTTGGCAGAACTTGGCTGCAGGAGATTACTTAGTTAGTAATAGCGTGGAAACATTTAACAGCCTGTGAAATTGTTGTTGAGAAAATGAGACCCTAACTAACGACTAAGGTTGGTAGCCTAAGTGATAAAATTTGACAATTTATAATGAATATTTCCATAATTTATTATAAATCAGTACTGATTGAATCGCCTAATGATTACAACATATTCGAAGTCGACTTGTCTCAAACTGCAAAAATTACAATATTTTCCTAAACATACCATTACTCTTGTATTCCCCAAAGGGTTAGACAGAGGTGAACTAAATGTACCCACAATCTTTGCCGGTACGTTCAGGTATCATGTAATAGGGGGCGAGCCTATTGCCATTCACCGGGCACACAGATTCAAACTCCGAGCTGCTACTCAGAAGTTCATAGATAACTCAATAACACTTTGCTCGAACTAAAATTCGAACCCAAAACCTCTAGCCTAACATTCGCGTTTCGGGCCATTAGACTAAAGAGGCAGTTAAATTTTCCATATCCATTAAAAAATCATACTAACGTAAATGCACTCGTAATACTCCGAGCCAGTTGAAGTCTGGTGTTTGTCCTAAAATTCCTTCCTGGACTATAGCAGTCTTTGCCATGTCACAGTGCGTTGCCAATGACTGTCCTGAAAGCGAAAACAACTGGTAATGTCATGAGTATCAAATTCGAGAATTCATCCACCTGCGTCGAGCTTTTTTTTTTATAAAAAGCTTACTAGCAATGTGGGTCACACATTACTAGTATTCTTGTTAACCCCTCGTACTAAGCTAAATGCTTGTATTACGAGTGGGTTCACGTTGGTAGCGCAATGGGTGAGTTTCGAACCGGCAACCACATGATCGCAAGTCCGACGCCCTAGCCATTAGGCTACCGCCGCTTTAAAATTAGGTTACTTGTGGTACAATGTTTTACATTAATGCAGGTACCACTGTTACATTAATCGTAATACAGATCTAACTAATTTTATCCTTAATAAGTGACACCTGTAATAATCCTTTTGTGAAATAAATTATACTTATACCTACTTATATTAAAATATTATTTTTTATTTCTTTTCCTTTCCCTTGGCCAATTATATGGGGGCCGGTTTCCAGTTTGACCATATCTGAGAATGTAACACTTTTCAGCCATAGAATTGACTATGAGCTCATCACAGTCAACAGCGGCACTGCAGCATCAAAGCAGTTCCTCAAAACTGTACCTATATTCATGCACACGTAAAGAGTTTAGTATAAACTATGATTTTTCAGTTCTACCTAAAGACTATCCCCATTTAACATAGTAGGAACAAGCCCTAACTGTAATAAATGTCAATCACTTTTTAAATATTTTTTTTTGTTGTCAACTCGCACGAAGACATTTGTACGAAGTTAGTGTACGAATCGACACCTCCAAAAATTTGTAGAGGCTATTCGTCCGGATAGAATTTCATGAAAAAACTTTATAAAAAGTACAGTTGTGTAAAGCTGATATCGGCAAAATATTTTTAAATAAGTAGCCCCCAAATCAATTAACAACGTCTTTGAACTTACCAATTAAAACAGTCAGCAGTTTAACAAACAAAAGTCTTCGCCAACGCATTGTTCACAAAATATAAAAAAAAACGCATAAGTAGGTACACACATAAAGTCAGTCACGAACACATTATAAATCGACCGTGTTATTAATACACGTCCCTCATTACCAATTAATGACTAATTACTACGTACTCAGAAGATTTTACTACGAAACCGTGTTTTGGTATTTGCGTATTCGCGACAACCGGATGAAAACACAAATAGACACAGAGGAGTTAACAAATGGAATGATAACTTGGAATGTGGCACTGAATACCACACAATCGGTAAGATAATTTTAACACAGAGTTCGCACATGACACTATTTACTGGAAATAAAAAATTGTACCCAAGGGAGATAAGGAGTGAAATAGTTTTAAGTAAACGTTGAAATAAAACTACTTTTTACGGATTTTATCGCGTTATATTGATATTTTGAATTCCCGACGTTTCGGATCCTTTACAACATCCATTATACTTTTTAGAAACCAGTAGGTATACTTAAACGTTCTTTTAGTAAATTTTCTTTAAACCCAAACTTACGCCATACGTGGCACTCTACTTCGGTATTGAACAGCTAGTAGAGTAGTTATTACTGAAGCAATTATTTAACAACATTCGCTGTCACTGGACCTGTGGTGGGCCAGTGGTAACAGCTACGACTTATATCGTGTAGGTTGTTGATTCGAAATCAGGCAGGCGCTTTACTTTGCGTAGATTAATTTATTACCACTGCTCCCAAAATAGCGTAAGATACTCTGTGAGAAAACTGGCATGTCATAGAACCGAAAATTCGTACACATGTGACATCTACTAACTCGCACTGGGCCCGCGTGGTGGGTTACGGACCAGACTCTCTCTCACCGAGAGAGCCTATGTCCCAGCAGTAGGAATATTATAGGCGGTTTATGCTATTGGCTGTCGCATTATCACTCCATGTGTTTCCTACTCCACGAAAACAAACAGACAAACTTGACAAACAGAAGACGAAGAATCCTTTGTTTTATGTATAATATCAAGCATATGAATGAGCCGGTGAACTTCCGTGCTGCAGTGATACCAGAGTGATCATTCATGACAGCCGTGGAGTATGTCAGTGTCCAATAGTTAACCATCACTCCTGTATCGTTTAAGGGTTAGGTAGATGTGTATTAAGTTGCTATAGTTAATTGTATATATGAAAACTCAAATAATGATAATTGTAGACATACATAAAAACTAGCTGTCCGCCCGCCGCTTCGCCCTCGTGGAGTACACGTTTAGGGGTATGAAAAATAGATAGAAGCCGATTCTCAGATCAACTGAATATGCATTTAAAATTTCATAAAAATCGGTCAAGCCGTTTCGGAGGAGTATGGTAACTAACATTGTGACACGAGAATGTTATATATAAGATGACTGCCTCATTGGTTTAGTTGTTTGGGACCACTAGACTAATGAGGCAGCGCGACTGCTACGGTAGAGGTCTTAGATTCAATTCCTAGGTTGGATAAAGTGTTACTGGGTTTTTGTATGAAGTTTGGAGTCTAGATTTGTGCCCGGTTAATGGCAATAGGCTCGCCCCCTATAACATGGGACATAAACATGACGGTGAACTGTGGGTGGACATTAAGTACATCATCATCATCAACCCATTACACTGTCCCACTGCTGGGCACGGGTCTCCTCTCAGAAGCAGAGGGATTAGGCTATAGTCCGCCACGCTAGCCTACTGCGGGTTGACAGACTTCACACGTCGTCAAGAAAATCTCTCAGGCATGCAGGTTTCCTCACGATGTTTTCCTTCACTGTTTAAGCGCGTGATATATTAATACGCACATGACTTTGTAAAGTCAGAGGTGCGTGCCTTGGATTCGAACTCGAGACCTTTGACTGGGCAGTCCAATGGTCATATCACTAGGCTATCACTGCATAAACTTTAAGTACACCTCGCCCTAACTCTTCGGGGAATACAGACGTGTGGGGATGTTAAGAATATAGACAAAGTTATAAATTTTTGACGCAAAAGTTGTACAGTGAGCAATTTTTATCTCAGAGAAAGAGGGAATGTAAATGAGACCAGTTGATTTACCGACAATTGTCTCCGCGAGGGAGCCGCCTCGCCCGCTGGTAATTATGAACACCAAACATGGCGAACTTGCTAATTACGCTCACCGCGCTCGTTTTTTGTAATAAATATTTAACGTGGTTCTATTAGTGAACACGTATTTTTAGCGGGATTTTGCAAAAGAGTAATACGAGCGACTCCTACACATTTCCTCACTAAATCTTAGGACACATTATTTAAACCTTTTGAACGTAAAAACAAAATTCTGAGGTATAAACAATATTCAACTTCAATAATAAACTGCCTCATTAGTATAGAAAAACTCAATAACATTGCTCGACCTGGTATCGAACGTACAACCTCTAGCGTAGCAGTTGTGCGGACCACTACACCAACTAGGCAGTTCTATTCGCTCGTATTCTCTCTCAAAGAGCTGACCCCACAGACATTGTTCTGTCCAAACTTGAATTATTTTTATTTTACTACCTCATTAGTTTAGTGGTCCCTACGCTAGAGGTCCTTGGTTGGATACCCAGATCGAGCAAAGTGCTATTGGGTTTTTTCTATGAAATTCTCAGTAGCAGCTCGGAATCTGGATTTGTGCCCGGTTAATGGCAATAGGCTCACCCCTTATTACATGGGACCTGAACGAACATGCCGGCGAAATGTGGGTGTACACAAGGCCAGCTATAAAAATCCAATATAGGCTGACCTTGAATGGCACAGAAAATCTTTACAATGGGAGGTCAGGCTAAGCTGGATTTGTATAGCTTGACGTGTAGCCGTGTGTACATTAGTACATCTCTGCCTAATCCTTCGGGGAATACAGGCGTGACTGTGACTTAATATGAAAAGTGTGGGAGTACATTAGTACAGTTCTGCCTAACCATTCAGGAAACACAGGTGTGATGGTATGTTATTTTTGAGTCCATACAAAAATATACCTATTATTTTATTAAAGATTACGTTATTATTTTCATCCCACTTTCCCACTAGTGACATACGGCCATAGGATTAATGATATTCACCACGGCCATAACAAACCTTCCCTTTCGCTCTGGTCGTAGCCATGGAACCCAGATGCACCATGACCCTAAGAAGACTTTTTTAAGTTTAGTCATCGCCCCCAATGGATATCTGCAGTATCAAAAAAGTTGCAGATGCGTTAACAAGCCTATTAAGGGAAGGGAGGGGAAGGAGAAATGGAGAAGGGAGGGGGCTGAGGGAGGCATTGGGCCTCCGTCGCTCCACACTCACCGTACGAAACGCAACAGTATACATACTGGTACTTGACGTCGATATTCTGTAGGAGCGTAGCACTTCCCTTGCCAGCACCAGGTGCCTACTGCCTACTCGTGACGACACGTTCATGCTGACACGTAGACATGCCAGTGACACTCTACTTACTTCTTTACTAATCTTTAATTGAAATAAATCTACTTTTTACGGATTTTATCGCGTTATATTGATATTTTTATTTCCCGGCGTTTCGGATCCTTTACAGCATCCATGGCCACGGGTGGACTGAGGTGTTGGTCGTCTTGTGCTTGGTTTTTTATTTTTTTATCTGTGTATTCCTGCAATCTATCTTTGCGATATTTAGCTGGATGTTAAGTATTTATCATAGGTCATTGATGGTATATGTCCACTGACATATCCATATGTTTTACTTATTTCTCATTTTAGTCTTGAATCATGTTCTGTGTTCTTTTTAACCTTTTAAATAGAACTTTATTCTCCATTATATTGGCAACAAGTTTGTTTGGATGGTTATTCATTCTAGTTTTATATGTTTTTATCATTCTGACAATTTCTTGCTTAACAGTGGGCACCTTTAGGTCGTGATGGAGTCTATCATTACTTATGTACCAGGGCGCGTTTGCTATAATTCTTAGCGTTTTCGATTGGAATCTTTGCAGTATTTCTATGTTCGAGTTTGATGCTGTTCCCCACAGTTGAATTCCATAATTATGACCAAACTGGCTTAATTGTGGCTTTGTATAAGAGTAGTTTATTTTCCATAGATAGTTGAGATTTGGAACCAATAAGCCAGTATAATTTGTATAATTGATGTCCAAGGGCTTTGCGTTTTGTGAAAATATGTTTTTTGCAAGTGAGTTTTCTGTCAAGATGGAGTCCCAAGTACTTCACATTATCTGCCTGTGGTATTGTAACTCCGTTTAATTTTACTTCTGGGCATGTGTCGCGTCTAAGAGAGAATGTCACCTGGACAGATTTGGTCTCGTTTGCCTTTATACACCAGGTCTTTAACCATTACGATATGTCATCTGCTTGCGATGCGATGTGTTTGGATTTAGATTTAATAGAATTCCAATAAATCTAAATCCAAGCACAAGACTGCAAGACCTAAGGATACGGTGAGCTCATTCTGCGTGACCGGATCAAATAATCATCAACAACATTTAGGGTAGCTGTTGATAATTTTGACATTAGGACGACCAACACCTCAGTCCACCCGTGACCATGGATGCTGTAAAGGATCCGAAACGTCGGGAATTAAAAATATCAATATAACGCGATAAAATTCGTAAAATGTCGTATTATTTCAATGTAATAATATTGGCGTAATTTAATAATGCTTTAATATATCGCTCGTCAACTAATCTTCGCAAGTTTACACATTTTAGATGAAATTCTAATATGATTACAAATCGTTCGTGAATCAAATACAAATCGTAATGTTATCGATATTGTTTATTGCAACATAAACAATAGGCACTGCTGCGCCCGCGCACAACATACAATACTTTTCATCAGTGCTGTGTAGACATGCGTTGTCTTTGGATCATTGTGGTGTCATTGGGTAAGAATTTCTAAGGTCTTGTAGTAAAACAACGAGGAAATTAAATTCCCCAGCTCGTTCAACTGTTGTACGATTATCTCAGAGTCTGTTTGTACGGTGGTCAGCACATCAAGTTACCACAAAATGTCAAATTTTCTCAGTTGATTTTGAACTTTACAATCAACATTTTATGGTTTAAAATCATTTGGTGAAATTTGACTGTTTTGTATACCTTGACCTGCTAGCGACTGTACTAAAAAAATTTATTTGCCATAGTTATACATATCTCTCTCTTCCATTCTTGTCGATGGAGCAATCGCCACTGTTCTCTGCCTTCTGTTTGACCTCTTGATACGACTCTACTCAAACTTTTTCCTTCACTTTTGCAATAAACTTCTTCTAGACCTTCTCCTTCCTCTTTTTCCCTCAATTTTGCAAATCAAATCAAATCAAATCTCAACAACTGTGTCCTTTAAACAATTAATAATACTTCCTTATTTAATTTTCTTTCTGTCCAACTGTTTTTTTCTGTCCTTGTCCAGCACTACATTTCAAATACCTCGAACCTTTTTCCATCCCTCTGGGTTAAAGTCCAATCACTCAAAATTTTTGAAATATATTTTTGCGTACCTTCGTTAGAGCCCCGGGACATAAGAACAATAATTATGCATAATTTTCTTTTTGTATTTTTATAATATCATAAAGATATTTTAGTGAAGGTAAATATAAATACAAAAAGATAGTTAAAAGGGTAAGGTGGCATCGTACGACATCGTACTTGCTCTAAAGCAAGTCATATCGGTTTAGTAGCAAACTTGCATTTTAACAGATGTCACTGACGTCACCTCAAAGACATAAATTCAAAATGTGAAGACAAATTTCGATCTGTGGGACTCGCGGTGGCTTAGTGGTCATAACGTCTGGTGTACCTAACCAGAAGACGCAGGTTCGAATTCTGCCCGCAGTCGAATTTTTTCTTCATTAAGATATCTACATAATTTGTTAATTTGTGATTTTGTTGTGCAGGTAGCGTGACACTTCGATATGTGCTGGACCAGTCCATCAGGAGGTGGATACACACGCTGCCCGTGCCCTGGGTCGGTGTGCTCAGCCACACACATGGTATGACGTCACTACTATTACGTCATCGTCGTTATAGCATTACTTACCTAATACCTATATTCTTAAGACTGCTAAAAATATCTAGACTTTAATTTACAATCAAAAGTCTTGTAGGAATGTGTAGAAAAAACCGGCCAAGTGCGAGTCGGGCTCGCTCACGGAGGGTTCCGTACCATTACGATTTATGACGTATTAAAAAAAACTACTTACTAGATCTCGTTCAAACCAATTTTCGGTGGAAGTTTATATGGTAATGTACATCGTATATTTTTTTTAGTTTTATCATTCTCTTATTTTAGAAGACACACATTTTACCACTTTGGAAGTATCTCTCGCGCAAACTATTCAGTTTATAAAAAAAAAATATTAGAAACCTCAATATAATTTTTTAGACCTATCCATAGATACCCCACACGTATGGGTTTGATGGAAAAAAATTATTGAGTTTCAGTTCTAAGTATGGGGAACCCCCGAAATATACCTACTGTTTTTTTCTATTTTTGTGTGCAAATCTTAATGCGGTTCACAGAATATATCTACTTATTAGGTTTCAACAGCATAGTTCTTATAGTTTCGGAAAAAAGTGGCTGTGACATACGGACGAATCTATATTCCGTTTTTTGCCATTTGGCTACGGAACCCTAAAAACCCCAGTATAGTTTTGTAATTTATTTTTTCTTTAAATCAATATTTAAAAAGCTACCTCATTGGTGCAGCGGCTGCAAAGTATGAGTACTTGGATTCGATTCCCAAGTCGAGGAAAGCTTTATTTGTTTTTTTTTTATTGGGAAGTTTCTAACACGACGTCAGAGTTTTGAGTAATTATTACATAGGACTTAAAACATACCGGTGAACTATAGGTGAACTTGAGTATACGTCTGCCTTACTCTTCAGTGATACAAGCGTGATGGTGATGTTGTCATTACAGATAGAGATTCCAGAGAAACGTTGGCTGGTATAATCCTCATCAGCACCAAAGTAGCAATAGGGAACGCCTATGAAATATCTGTTATTAAGAAGATGCATATCAGGTGCGGCGATCGTCTTAACAGTTTCTATTAAAAAAATCTAGCGAAAATCCTGTCCTAATAAAAAAAATATTAACGTACTTCAAAAAGGAGGTTATCAATTCGGATGTTTATATTTTATACATTCGGGCATAGATCCGTTATACAGGGTGTTTGGCGCATCGTTTTCCAAATGGAAATGGCCGATAGAAGAGGTCATTAGCTATCTCTTCAGGCCCAATAACTCATTCTTTGTCACACCGGTTTTTTTATAACCACTTTTGAAACTTATTTGGAAAAATTCCAGAACTCAGCATTAAACCTTGATTTAAAAAAAATATAATTAGTGTAGCGTTTAAATTTCAATTTAATTTTGATGTCTACTCTTGTATGGTTCTATGAAATTCAAAATTACTTGCTAGTAACGTCTAGTTCCTTTTTAAAAACCTCACAAAGTTTTTTGAAAAATAAAAATTCAATTAAAACTCAACTTAAAATTTCTGTAAAAAAATTACCAAAAGCGATTGGGATCTTCGAATTGTTTTAAAATGTTCTCTAGTCTGTCCTCTTTCCAACGGTATGCCATAAGCCAAAAAAAACTTTGATTAACTTCAATAATTCCCTAAATGTGTAATCGAGGCACATCAGGCTGATTTTCGATATTACGGTAAGTATCACTAGTTTTCGCATAACATGCTTTAAGTAGGCAGATAGTGTTATTTGACTCTTACGCAGTCTCTTATATCTTTCTAACATATGGAACAAACTTTCCTCGAACATGAAAAAAAAATAAGAAAGTAGTAAGTAGAAGTAGAGTCGCGCATGTCTGCATGCCAGTATGAATGGGTTCGCACGACCGTGGAAGTACTACCCTCCCACAGAATATCGACGTCAAGTACAGTTTGTTCGAAATAAGTAAGCCGATCGGAAGTTAGCTGTTCCGAACTACCGCGGTGATAAAAACGTTTAATTAAGTGTTTTAATACATAAATATATCGAAATCAATAAACAAAATAATTAGAAATGTGAAACATATACGACTCTAATTATCTTTACACCGACTCTTTCTATTAAAATTTACCACTTCTAAACCACTTGCAGACAACTTCCGATCGGCTTACTTATTTCGAACAAACTGTAGCTGTATGCATACTGTTGCGTTTCGTCCGCTGAGCGTGAAGCGCCGGAGGCCCAATTGCTCCCTCAGTCCTCTTCCTTCTCGTTTTCTCCTTCCCCTCCCTTTTCCTTTAATAGGCTCGGCAACGCATCTGCGACTCCTTTGGATTAGCAGATTTCCATGGGCACCGACCACAACTTACCATCAGGTAGCTTGCCTGCTCGTTTCCCGAGTTATCCCATAGAAAAAAGTAAGAACCTAAATACAAATTTTGTTCAAATTATCTGACTCTATTGCGTATGCACGCGCGACCGCTTATACTAACTGTAGTTGTACGTAAACGTATTTCTGCTTTGATAGTGAAGAAAGCCCTAGCCTCAACTTCCGATGCGTAAAAAGTTATTTCTCCGAAGATGTCGCGCGTGCATATGCAACAGATTCGGACAATTTGAATAATTTTTTTAATTAGGTATTTACTAGTAAAAAAAATGATTTCCTGTTCCAGGAAAAGATAGTTCCCAATGTAAGAACAAGATAAAAGACTGCGTAAGAGTCAAATAACACTATCTACCTACTTAAAGCATGTTATGCGAAAACTAGTGATACTTACCGTAATATCGAAAATCAGCCTGATGTGCCTCGATTACACATTTAGGGAATTAGTGAAGTTAATCAAAGTGTTTTTTTAGCCAATGGCATACCGTTGGAAAAGAGACAGACTAGAGAACATTTTAAAAGAATTCGAAGATCCCAATCGCTTTTAGTTATTTTTTTACAGCAATTTTAAGTTGAGTTTTAATTGAATTTTTCTTTTTCAAAAAACTTTGTGATGTTTTTAAAAAGGAACTAGACGTTACTAGCAAGTAATTTTGAATTTCATAGAACCATACAAGAGTAGACATCAATATTAAATTGAAATTTAAACGCTACACTAATTATATTTTTTTTAAATGAAGGTATAATGCTGAGTTCTGGAATTTTTCCAAATAAAGTTTCAAAAGTGGTTATAAAAAAACCGGCGTGACAAAGAATGAGTTATTGGGCCTGAAGAGATAGCTAATGACCTCTTCTATCGGCCATTTCCATTTGGCAAACGATGCACCAAACACCCTGTATATTGACGGATTTGCAATTATTATTTTTTTATTCAAAAGGGTTTTACTCCGAAATGGTCTCATTTTAATGTTATATACTCGTAAGTCTGATGATTAGTTTCGGAGACAGACAATAGAACTCTTCAAAAAATTTCAGCGAATCAACCACGATTGCTGCTATCGCATTTGATGAAGATGTGATCATTAAAAATGATGAAATAAAATAAATTATGTCATAAAAAAATAATGATATATCTAAAGCAGTTCCGTAAGTCTGAATCGTATGAATAAGTCAGTGGCTTTAATTTGAGCGGGTCTTTTGTTTTCGCCACTAACTTACGAAACTGTTTTAGATATAACAATATTTTTAAGATTTTTATAAGGCGATTTTTATCATCAACTCAATTCCTCCCTCAGTCCGTTTCCTCCTTCTTTTCTCCTTCGTTTTAATTTAAATAGGCTCGGCAACCCCTTTGGTATTGCAGATATCCATGGGCGGCGACAACTCCTTACCATCAGGTAGCTCGCCAGCTCGTTTACCGAGTTATCACATAAAACAAAGATGTTGACTTGTGACTTTTTGTTAGTTTTAACTATTAATAGTGTTGTGTGTGTTTTCAGGAAAACAACAAAGGCAATGTTTTTGACAGTAGAAGGTAAAGTGAAAAGTTGCATCGTGGCTAACTACACGCTCCATCCGGAGTTCGACGAGAGAACATTGAACACGCTCGCTCTGCTCCACCTGGAGTACGAAGAGAAGGATTTCCAATGTAACAACATGTTGATATTCATTGTTACAACGTACTATGATGCCAGTATTCCCTGTAAGGATGGGCAGTTGTGTGCTGATAAACAAACACACCCCGGATGTCATTTCAGTCCCGGGATAATACTGCTACTCATCAGTATCTACTGCCATTCATCAATATTTATTTATTTAATTATTCAGGTTAACCAACAATTGTTTACACGATACATTTACAGATGAATTTGCTCGGACACATTTACAAGTGTAACAATTAATTAAAGGTTAACACCGCCAATATCACCAACAATATCTTCTGCCATTCATCAATATCTACTGTCATTCATCAATATCTACTGTCATTCATCAATATCTACTGTCATTCATCAATATCTACTGCCATTCATCAATATCTACTGTCATTCATCAATATCTACTGCCATTCATCAATATCTGCTGCCATTCATCAATATCTACTGCCATTCATCAATATCTACTGCCATTCATCAATATCTGCTGCCATTCATCAATATCTACTGCCATTCATCAATATCTACTGCCATTCATCAATATCTGCTGCCATTCATCAATATCTACTGCCATTCATCAATATCTACTGTCATTCATCAATATCTACTGCCATTCATCAATATCTGCTGCCATTCATCAATGCCTGCTGCCATTCATCAATATCCAAGCCTTTTCTCGATTATGTTGGGGTTGGCTTCCAGGCTAAGTTCCAGGCATGAGGTTCAGATAGACCCTATCACCAACCGACGGCTTTACATGCTCTCCCAGGCATGGAGAGGTCTCGCTGTGCTAAGAACGGTCACCCACCCAAAGACTGACCGCGGCATACGTAGTTTGACCTTGCTGATCGGCTTATCAGTTCAGTCATAACTTAGCCACGAGCCCCTCCAACCTGTTGCCATTATGCTCCGAGTTTGGGTACGTGCCCGGTAAATGTCTATAGGCTTCTACTATTTGGGCTTTAAAACACCGACAAACTGTGGGTACCACGCTGGCCTCTTATTGTATAGGAAGCCTATACATTGCGAAATCAGCTTAAACTGGTTTTGTATAGGCTGACCTGTAGCCGTGTGTACACCTCTGTCTAAACCTTCAGGGATTACAGGGGTTACATTTTTAAGTGAACTTAGATTAATGTTCCGTATGATTCTGCAGGGCAGCTGATGCAGTGGCCCAAGGAATACTCCCCGATGAGCGAGTACCCTGGAGACGTATATTTCCTTGGATATACTGACCGTGAGTACTGTCATAACTGCTGCAGTAGAGGTCCTGGATTCGATCTCCAGGTTGACAAAAGTATTAGAATTTTTTTTCTATAAAATTCTCAGTAGCAGCTCGGAGTCTGTATTTGTGCCCGGTTAGTGACAATAGGCTCGCCCCCTATTACATAGTACCTTAACATTACATTAGTACATCTCTGCCGAACCCTTCAGGGAATACAGGCGTATTGGTATGTTATGTTATGAGGGGAATTAGGTTGTTTACAAATAATATTTGTGATCAAATATTTTTTTATTGTTTGTTTTTGATTGATTCCTAGTCAGTATCAGCATGTCACCCATTCCAAATCAACAGCCTATAATAACACTGTATAGCCTGAAGGGTTAGGCAGAGGTTTACTAATGTACACTCACACTTCGCGGGTATGTATAGGTCCCAAACTCCGAGTTGCTACTGGGAATTTTATAACAAATCCCAATAATACTTTGACTTGACCTGGGGATCGAATCCAGTACCTCTAGCGTAGCAGTCGCGCTTAGGACCACTAGACTAATGAGGCAGTCAATATCGAGTATCTATATATTTAAAAAAAGATTCCGTTTTTTTTTAAGGTCATAAGGCATTGGAACAAGTGATGTACAAAATGCAGGCTGTCAACGCATCCGCATGTTCTGAATTCTATAAGAATGAGAAGGTATAATATATAGTTTTAACTCGTTCTATATTTTATCTTTTTGTATTTTTTTGGCATTTTCCATGCAAAGATTATTAAGTTATTTTAGTGAAGGAAAAATACGACCGCGGGCAGGATTCGAACCTGCGTCTTCTGGTTAAGTACACCGCCGTCGCCACAAAGACGTAAATTAAAAAGTGAAGGCAAATTTCGACTTGACGGGTGGGAGTCGCGGTGACTTAGCGGTCATAGCGTCTCGTGTACTTAACCAGAAGACGCTGGTTTGAATCCTGCCCGCGGTCGTATTTTTCCTTCACTAAAATAACTTCGTTCTATATTTGTTAATGCAAGCACACTGCAAGCACTCTCTTTTTAATGTACGTATCCTATACACATAGGTACACGACTCTTTTAATGTACGTAGAATTATTTGATGATAGTATGGTTCAGCTAGCTGGCACAGCAAAATTCGCTTCGCCTTAAATTGGATTACACCCCGGTAGATTCCCATTATTGAAGCACCTTGAGGCAAACCATCAGCGTTGTTTGTTCTAGCACCATACAGCAAAACGAAAAAGTTTAGTATATCTCAAGGTACTTCAATGAAGAGAACCGACCAGAGTGTAACCCCATTCAAGGCGGAACGAAGTTTTCTGGAAGAAATTATTATATAACGAAGAAAAAAGAGGTCGAATTAAAAATAAACTGCCCCTAAATTCACCAAAACGTATAATTTAAGCATTAGCTGCCACGAACGCCATTTAATCTTTAAAAAAACATATGAAAAATGACAGTTTCATATCGCAAGTCACGTAGAGGATTTTCTATACCAATATTATTTATTCTTGTTTAAGTGTTCTTTCAAAATTTTCCTTATTATTTTGCTTCTTAAACCACCCCTGTATTATGACAAAAAAACACAAGAAGAATTATTCTAATCGGTCAAGCCGTTTTTGCGGTTAGGCGAGACTAACGAACGGCGAATTATTTTTATATATATAGATTAAATTGCAAATACATAGGTATATATTTATTTTAAGCAGTAAGTACATGGTGGGTGCTTCTACTTAAATATCCAATGGTTAATGTAAAAAACCGCTCTACGCTATTTTAACACACAAATAAAAAATAAATTACCCACAAAGATATGAAATTGCTAGTGAAAGGAAAATTCGAGCACAGGCAGGGTTCGAACCTGCGTCCCTCCGGTTAAATACATACCATCACGCCTGTATTCCCCGAAGAGTTAGGCAGAGGTGTACTTATGTACACCCACATTTCGCCGGTATGTTTAGGTCCCATGTAATAGGGGGCGAGCCTATTGCCATTAACCGGGCACAAATCCAGACTCCGAGCTGCTACTGGGAATTTCATAGAAAAACCCAATAACACTTTGCTCGACCTGGGGATCGAACCCAGGACCTCTAGCGTAGCGGTCGTGCTTAGGACCACTAGACTAATGAGGCAGTCCGGTTAAATACACCGGACGCTTTACCACTGTCCGTGATGTTGAATTTCTCTTTCACGTCTTCAAGTGACGTCAACATCATCTATGTGTATACGAGTAAATGTAAATGTATGGTCGTCAGCACATGAGGCTACCACAAAATGTCAAATTTTCTCAATCGATTCTGAACTTAATTATCAACATTTTAAAGTTTAAAATCATTTGGAGAAAATTGAAATAAAATCATTATAAATCTCGACCGATTTTCATCAAACATAGCTAAGAACACTTCCGACTAATTCACCTTTCAAACAAAAGAAACTAAATTGAAATCGGTTCATCCGTTCGGGAGCTACGATGCCACAGACAGACACACACACACTCATAAGTTTAATACACACACATACGTCAAACTTATGACAGCCTGTCGTTTTTGCGTCGGGGGTTTAAAATCACTCTCCGACAATTCAAGTTCTCGCCGAATCGGAATAGTGACGAGATCACTGATCCTAACGGCATAGGACGTTCCACAGTGTAGGTATATTGATTTCAGTTAGATACCAAATGGATGGCTCCCACTTCGTACCAGTGCTACAGGAAGGCGCACCACAGCGAGCCGTGCGTGTTCGATTCCGGCATGGCACTCGCAGCACTACATAACGGCAAATGGACATTGGTGAGTCATTTTTTTTATTTTTATGTATATGTGGGTCGCACATTACTAGTATACTTGTTAATCCCTCGTACTAAGCTTAATGCTTGTATTACGAGTGGGTTCACGTCGGTAGTGGGGGTGGGGTTCGAACCGGCAACCACATGATTGCAAGTCCGACGCGCGAAATTTTTTTTTTTTTTTTTACAAATTATTCGGCTCAAACGCATTCTAGGTACACACGGCTACAGGTCAACCTATACAAAACCAGTTTAAGCTGATGTCGCACTGTATAGGCTTTCTATACGATAAGAGACCAGCGTAAACTGGTTTTGTATAGGTTGATGTGTAGCCGTAACAATAACTTATTCAGGATTAAATAATAGAACTTTTGCTTAAAAAATTCTGAATTTCGCGCCCAAGACTTTAGCCTTACAAGAGCTATCTAATAATCATATGCGTCGGTAGACCAGCTTTCATACATTTTTGCCGAATGTGCTTTAAACGTAGCGAGCATATCGCACACCTAGATCTAAAGAGAGTTAAGTCGAAAATCTGTGTGATTGAGTTATGCTCACCATTTCATTTCCTATACGGATATACCGTATACCTATCTGACCAATAAAACAACAGGTTAAAACCACAATAGGTATCCGTATATATTTAGATCTAGGTGTGCGATATATCAGCCAAGTGGTGTTAGAAGCTGGTTTGGTTTCAGCTGGGCATGAGCGTGTTGGGTCCGGGGTGTGCGCTGGCGGCGAGGTTCCTAGAGTTCTCCCAGTTCGTGCCGTGGGTGGTGACGCGCACGCGCACGCGCCCGCCGCGACCCTCGCGCCGGCGGAACATCAGACACTGGCCCAACTTTGATAAGGTCGTGCTGCAGCAACTCAACAACAATTCCTTCGTTTTGAGGCCTTGTAAGTCAATAGACATGATTGTGATGTTAATAACTTCGTTAAGAGGAGTGCTCAGATCAAATAAAAAGTTAAGATGGAACTTTGCGAACAAAGAAGTGAGGCCAGTTAAAACTACGCCTAGCCGTTTACAAACACAATTTTACACTATATAACAATACCGAAACTACGCCTTATCTTGTCAGTTCGCAAAGTTCCATCTTAACTTTTTATTTGATCTGAGGAGGAGTGTCCCTCGCGAACACAACAATGTTGCACCGTTGTCGCTATCTCTAACCCTCACGATGCAAACGCGTGCCCGAGAGGTGAAACAACAATACATTTGCAATATTTTGCGCGCGTATTTCTTGTTACGAAATTTGGAGATTACTCTTTTAATATAGTTATTACGTAGATATTTGTTGTTTGTAAAAGGATATTAATTATATTATCTGGGTACCCCATGAGTCAAAATGGTTCTGTATTGATACATTATCTTGAAATACTAGCATAAAGTTGGGTCGTTTTCATCTAAAATTACCAATCTTTGAGCTCGTGTAACTTTTTAACCGTGTATTGAAATGAGGTTTTACATTCAAGTAACACGTATTTTAATGATAAGATTGTTACTGCAAAATTACAAAGATTTTCCTTTGTTAATATTCAAGATAAGACCAAACTACGTTTGTATGGAGCGCGGAGCGGATACTATCCTCTTAAGCTACCTTAAAACTAGAACTTCACGATGACTGATCTATGCGTGCCGTCGTTTAGGACAGCTGCTAACTGATAACTCTTTCTTCGAAAGGCCCGTTCAGATTTTGCCCTACATTGTAGAACTCGCATAACTAATAATATTACTACTGTCTGCACTTTAAAAGAGACCATGATTCTCTGAATTTGTTTCGACGTTTCTTTTCAGAGGTCGTCAATATAGGAAATGCTGGCGCCATCTAATATAAAAAAAAATACTTTTAACAAAAAAGTTAAACCGCCTTCAAAAAATAATAAAATAATTTTGTCTAAAACAGTTTGGGAAGTCGGTGACTTCCATTTGAGTGGGTCTTTTATTTTCGCCACCGACTTCCCAAACTGTTTTAGACAAAATTATTTTATTATTTTTTGAAGGCGGTTTAACTTTTTTGTTAAAAGTAATTTTATTTTGTTATTTTTAGTGGAAAGTTTTGTGTAGAAGTACTTGTTAGCCAACTAAACGCACTGCTCCAATAAGACAGCGATGTTTCGGAGTAAACGATAATATCATCGATGTAAACAATTTTTAGATTTTTGTTGATATTTCCAAAACTGCTCAACCGATTTCAATAAAATTTGAACGGGACCACCTCTGAAGTATGAACTACCAAACAAAAAAACAATCATTAAAATCGGTCCACAATTGGCGGAGATATCGCGTAACAAACATACAAAAAAAAAAAAAAAAAAAAAACATACAGACGAATTGAGAACCTCCTCCTTTTTGAAGTCGGTTGAAAAAAGCTTTGACTTGTAAAAGTGTATTTAAAGGATCTATTAACAGACATAAATAGATTCTTTAATATACTATCTTATAACATATATAACGTTTATAAAACAAAGTCGCTTTCTCTGTCCCTATGTCCCTTTGTATGCTTAAATCTTTGAAACTACGCAACGGATTTTGATGCGGTTTTTTTTAATAGATAGAGTGATTTAAGAGGAAGGTTTATATGTATAATACATACATATTTTAGTATAGAAAAGCCGAGAAACCACGCGGGCGAAGCCGAGGGTGGAAAGCTAGTCATTTATAAGAGATTGTTAGTATTTTACAAATAACCCTGTGTATATATGTGTATATACACAATTATATAATAGGCTATCTCTAATAGCATTTTATATACATGTCAGAATGACAGCTGCCGTGTGTAGTGTTCATTCTAAAACATCCTTTGTGTCGTTGAGATACGATTTTAATTTCTCTAATTGCTCAGATAAAAATAAACAGTCTGTTTGCCCCGTTAAATTTTATGGTCACTGTACATACTTATTAAACATTATTTATTTCAAGATTTGTATACCTACTACTTAAAAAAATAAACATTATTGGGTGCGCCTTTCAACGAGAAAAATGCCTTTATTATTTCAGATACGGGTGAAGAAGTTATTTATGGCAATTGCACAGGTTCCGACGGGGAACTAATGTACCGCGAGAAGGGCACGTTTAAGATGCCGCACACCGGAACTGGTATTTATGGGGTGCGTCACTTAACTATATGCACTAATTACAGGGTGTCCATTAAGTCACCTGCCCCACTTTACCTATGGAACCCATATCTGATACCCGAAAAAAATATAACTTTTAATACAAGCCAAAATGGATTACGTCTACTTTTGTATACGAAAATGTATATTTTTTTCACGAATGGTGTTGGTATGGTTTTCGTAGGAAAAGCTATGGAGTACGACGGGTAGAATTGATCTTGATTTATTTGAATCACCTCTTTAACGTGCCATGTTTATCCGACTGCAAAAAATACTACTTTCTATAAGTTTCTAGACCAATTTCTATACATTTATAGACATTTCTATACATGATATTCTAGACATTTCAGAAGACTTTAATAACTGAGAAAGTTCTAGTAAGCTGTTTTGATTCGTGTTTACTGTTAAGCGCTCGAAGTCCAGGGTTCGATTCCCAGGTCCCGCTCCTATTACATGTAACTGAAGGTTATTAGGTTATACAGACTGACTGGTGAGACATTAACGATACTCGAGGAAGTGACAATAGCATTAAAAATAAATATTAATTGAAAACTTAGTAAACTTTATCGAAAACTAATTAATTAATTACACAGCGCATGGACACTATAAGTACCAACATTTACTTATACTGAATCAACGTTATCAGCGTCGCGCGTCGGGAATGTATCCAAACTTTATTTATTTATGGGGTTGTTAAAAAAATAAGTACCTATTTATATTACACAATTTGAACGAGAATCAAATACCGCGTATTCTCCTTGAGTATCGTTAGTGAATCACCGGTCACCTTGTATAATGCTTGTTGTGACAGATGATTTTCATCCGCAGCTCTCAATATGGGACCAGAATTATTACAACGTAACATGTGCCAGGTTGACGGTCGACTGCGTACGAAGGTCTGTTAAACCGATGGACTTCAAAATTGGCCTGGCCCAGTACAACGAGGACTTTGATACAATGACGAAGACCATCCCTTTGAATCCACCGGGGACACCTCTTGGGCCAAAGGTCTTGCACATACAGGACGGGCCTTGGATTAACTGGTTGTTCCGGAAGTTTCAGGGCAGGATTTACAGCCTAGTGTTCAAATTCGACTTCTATAAAGAAGCGACAATCAGCCTTGAAATGTATGGCCCCATACAACCTGAACTAGAATTTGATTCAGAAGAAGAAAGATTTTGTAAGTATTTCATTTTATTTTATTAGATTTTTTATGTTATAAATATAATGTGCATTGTCCACGACTATATTATAAACTGAGTTAGAGAGTTAAAATAATAGTTTCTAAGTAAGGATGTTACTTACTACATAACTAACTAGCGATCCGCGTCGGCGTTGCAGGGGTAGCACTATCTTGTAAAATAACAATATTGACTTAAAAAAACCTGAAGGACTCTCCCACCGAGTTATTCGTACGAATTCTATAATAAAAATATGAGATAAAAATCTATTTAAGCTTGTTGGGGTTCTATGTGAAGGTGGTTGTTGAATGAAGGTCGTCACATTTTCATATATATAATTTACTGGCTGGTACCAGATTTAATACATATATTTATTGACTACATTACTACTAACGACCTAAATGGTTAGATGCGGGGAGACGACTGCCGCGCTTCGCTAAGTCGCTAAGGTAGTACAGTGCAAATGTAATGCGTCAGTAGTGTCCCTACAAGCTTGTCCCAATGAAGCCATGACATGACACGGTTAACTCACTTCAAAATTTGCCTCCGTTCGTTGCACAAAAACCCTGTTTTTTATGCTATTCAATTAAAAATAAAGGGCTTTCACCCTGTATAGTCGAATTTTATCTTGTATTAGTCGGTCAAAATGCATGTTATTTTTTAGCGATCATAATTGCACCAAATTTATTACAGTGGCGATACTTGGAAACGAGACAATAGACACGTACAACCGATCGCGGCGACCCGTCGACGAATGGTACATATCATAACGTAAGTATCGCAAAAACATAAGTTTTTTGTTTATGGGTGAACTCGGCAAACGAGCAGGCGAGCTACCTGATGGTAAGTAGTCGTCGCCGCCCATGGACACCTGCAATACGAAAGGAGTTGCAGATACGTTGCCGAGCCTATTTAAGGGAAAGGGAAAAGGAAATGGACTGAGGGCGGAATTTGGCCTCCAGCGCTCTCCTCCCTACGAAACGCAAAAGTATTATGTTATTATGAGGTTATTTCTTTGACATCTTTTTTGGAAGTTCGATATACAGTTACATTGTATCGTTCGTTCGTGGCGTGTCGTCAAAATGGTAAGGTCGGTCGGTGAGTAGGTCCATCATGTTTCTTTTTTTGGAGGTTAACTATATCAGCTCTAGTTTTATTTTTACGTCTTAGTCACTGCACTATGGCAAGTGATATTCTTAGGTGTGCTTCGTGGAGTACAAAAATATTAAAATTTTACTTCGAAGCCTACCTACGGGTGTGATAAGTGGAATACCTCCTCCGGTTCCCTAATGATGATTGTTAAATTTAGAGAATATATTGAGTGTGATTTTTAATCGGTATGAGTCCGAAATACCCTGCCACCTCCCCAGGAAGCAGACGGTCACTACTATAAAGAGGTGTAGGCAATGAACTGTTTAAGAAAAAAAAAGAAAATAAAAAGTATTTCTTGATGTATCTTTTCCTTCTATTCTAAATCGGTGTAGAAATCGCATAACATGAAACGTAAAAAGATACAATAAAATAGAATTTAGACCCCTAGTTTAAGATGTATGTTATTTTTTAAAGATGATAAATTGTAGCTGTATATTATAGTGGCCCTCGTCCGACTTGAAACAATAGACTACAAGCGATCGCAGCGACGCACCTGCTATATAACGTAAGTATCACAAGCAAATAAATACGATGGCCAGCACATCAAGTTACGAACTTTCAACTTTAACTGCAACAATTTAAGGTTTAAAATCATTTGGAGAAATTTGACAGTTTTCTATACCTTGACCTGCTGGCGACTGTACCTACAAAGAAAACTCGTCAGCTGATTGGTAGGCGGTCTACACATCAAGCTAATTCCAGTTTAAGTTAACCTCTCGTTGTTCGGGAAACCAATACAATGCGGTTTTATAGTGGTTATTTATACCTACGGAAAAAAAATCTTCCCCGATCTTGTATCTAAAACAAACGTTGAAGTTCAGTCTTCAGTCCAATCACCAAATCAAATCAAATGTTTTTATTTCAAATTAGCTTTTACAAGCTTTTATGAAACACTATTGACTCTAGTTGCACGGTTCCAAAAGGTTGATCCTATGGAGAAGAATCCGGCAAGAAACTCCATGTACACTCTTTTAAAATAACATACACCCAGTGTATATTCAACCTTACTAGCGTGTTGTCATGTGACATGATAGAAGTAGGTACATCATGTTTTTGTTTCACAGGCTGAACTGAGGTTACGGTGTCTGCCCTCCAATAATAATTATGTTTTATTTATTCATGTATTACTTTATTGTACACCAATAAAAACACAAATACACAAGAAACAATCTTCTCTTATTTTCTTTTATACAAAAATAAATTGCTGTTCGTTAGTTTCGCTAAAACTCTAGAGCAGATTTACCGATTTAGCTAATTTTGGTTTTGAAATATTTGTGTAAGTCCAGGGAATATTTAAATGGTGAGATCGTAATGGGTGGTGGCGAGATTTCAAATCAATTCAAAGATTTAAAGTGCTCAAAAATCGAGTTCAAAGATTCCGTTACATACCAAGCATATTAAAAAAAGTTAGCCCCGCTAACTAGTTAACGTAGGTTTTAACGTATGTCCCATCAAACCCAAAACCTCAGCAGCCGCGCTGTCTAATCTGCTGTTATTTTTTATTATTATTTATTTTTCTTTTAAAAAAATCTTACTAGCAATGTGGGTCACACATTACTAGTATTGTTAACCCCTTGTGCTAAGCTAAATGCTTGTGTTACGAGTGGGTTCAAGTCGGTAGTGCAATGGGTGAGATTCGAACCGGCAACCTCATGATCGCAAGTCCGATGCCCTAGCTTCCTAATATTATTCGCTATTAATGACCTTATTAAACTATAGAAACGGATGTCTTTTATTTATTCATACTACAATAAAAAAAATACGGAACACTTAATATTGAATGCATTCATCCCAAAAATTATGTTAATAATTTTACTCAAGAAAAAATTAACCCTCATCAAATAAAATCCAAAACACATCAATTATTAGAAAACGATAAAACGTATTATACCCGTTAATTATGACGTCATACATCAACCCTAAAATGCGGAGTGTTAAATAATCATTAAATAATGAAAGGCCTGGGTCTGTGAGGCCCCGCGGACGTGGCCAGATAACTCAAAGGAAAAGGGTCGTTATTGTCACATTATTCAAAGCCGCTGCCGGAGGAAGTATTATGTGTCGCGCTACGATAGTTGGGATAACGCGCCCGTTTCCATTGACACACGATATTTTTGTAATTTTAGACTTTTGAGACGGTATTAAGGTTAAGTGTACACTATTTTAATACCGTCTCACGACCGTCCACTGAACATTGTAGTGTTCAGTGGAATTGAATAACGATGTGGTAGCGTTATCATAATTTTAGAAATATCTTGTATAAATGACTGCCTCGTTAGTCTAGTGGGCCCAATTGCGACTGCTACGCTAGAGGTCTTGGGTTCGATCCCCAGGTCGAGCAAAGTGTTATTGGTTTTTCTATAAAATTCTCAGTAGCAGCTCGGAGTCTGGATTAGTGTCCGGTGAATGGCAATAGGCTCGCCCCCTATTACATGGGACCTAAAACATACCGGCGAACTGTGGGTGTACATTAAGTACACCTCTGCCTAACCCTTCGGGGAATACAGGCGTGATAGTATGTTATGTGGTATTTTTTATAAAAGTAAATGTATTTTTTTAATTATAAATAAATAAATTAATAATTATAAATAATAATAAACAAGTATGCCTTTTACTAATTATCTTGGAATGTATAAGCTTGTCTTGAAAATTTTATTCAACTCATATAACAGCATTATGTATTTATCAGTATTTCTATTTAACTTTTATCCCAGACATCCCACAGAAAAGAAATTTAATAATAATCAATATCAGACTGAACTACAGCGAATCGTGTCTTAGTTAAGCTAATATAAAATGGCATTTTAAATTAATTTTTGCAACACTAAAACGTATTTATAAATGTTAAGCAGAAGACCGTCTCTCTGTCGGATTTATTTCTCAATCGATAAATGAATCGATGTTCGATAAACCTGTTGGTGTTCAGGTGACAAATCTCGTCACTTATCCGGCTTATACCAATATACAGCCTGCAAGAACTAAATATTAGCTAAGTACCTGCCGCGCTAAAATAAAAGGGCGTAATATGAATATTAATTTTGTTTTATTTTCATGGGTCATCGTCCGTCGTTCATCTCTTTATTCTGGTGGTCCCAAGCGCGACTGCTACGCTAGAAGTCCTGGGTTCCCACGTCGAGCAATTTTACAAAATCTTTTTAAAATTCCAATAGCAGCTCGGAGTCTAGATTTGTGCCCGGTTAATGGCAATAGGCTCGTTCCATATTAAATGGGACCTAAACATACCGCATACGTGACTATTTAAGACTTCCCTAGCTATTCACGCCTGAAACCCAGGATTACCTAGTTCAGGCACATGTTAAATCCTATACCCTATTTAAACTTTGTATTATGTACCTACTTTTATTATTTTAAGCAAAATTTGGTTTTCTGAATAAAATATTATTATTATACCCGCGAATTGAAGGCGTACATTAGTACACCTCTGCCTAATCCTTTGGGAAATGCAGGCGTGATGGTAACTACTAAAGACTTGTCTACAACAGGACAACGTTACTAAACAGAAGTAGTACATTGCTTGACGTGTGTCAATGTGAACGCGCCCGGGACAACAATGGTCCATACAAACTCCTGGAGACCACACAGGGATGCTGCTACACTTATAATTGTAGCTCGTGTTTTCAAATATACCATTATTTGATTTAATCAATGAAATCTAGATAATATTATTTATTTAATTGTAATGGCAATAATGTGAAGAGTCTGCCAACCCGCAGTAGGCTAGCGAGGTGGGCTATAGCCTTATCCCTCTCGTTCTGAGAGGAGACCCGTGCCCAGCAGTGGGACAATGTAATGGGTTGATGATGAATGGCAATAGCCTCGCCCCATATTACATGGAGCCTAAACATACCGGCGAACTGTAGATGTACAGTTCCCAGCACATCAGGTTACCACAAAATGACAGATTTTCTCAGTTGATTTTTAACTTAATCATGAACGTTTTAAGGTTTAAAATCATTTGTAGAAATTTAACAGATTTGTATAACCTGATGTGCTGGCGACTGTACTTATATTAGTTCACTTCTGCCTAATCCTTCAGGGAATATAGGCGTGAATGGTGTGTTTGTTTAATGTTTATATTTGGGTAAATTCCCATTCAAAATCTTCAAGCTGGCTCAAAATCCCAATATTGGAAAACCCAACTACTTTTTGCTTTACCTAGGAATCGAACATGACCTCACGTTTAGCAAACACAATAGTCAGGCAAGGAATGATAAGTAAATATTAAATGAGCCATTTATGTCAGGATCGATGGGCGCCATCATATTTTAAAATACAAACAAAGGAACAAAAACACATCGCGTACAATATCGGACAACGATATCGACATAAAGAGTGCGTAGGAGATGTTCCAACAAAACTATTGCAGTTCATATCTATGTTTCCACAGTGGGGACAAGAGTTTCCATTTAAATAATCATTACTACCTAGAAAGTAGCAACAATATCAATTAAAATGCCTCTAAGTTTACTAGATATGAATACGTTGTAGACTCGGAGTATTCTGCCATTTTGTTATTATTTTTTTTACATTGAGGTCGTCATCAATTTAATGTCATTCAATAATAATTCTGTAATCTTTGTGAATCGTATATTATAATTAAAAACATATTTATTTCATTGGTAAGTATTATCCGTCGACAGAAGTCCAAATCGTCCAACTTCAAACGCCGCACACTTACATTTTATGGCGGGCTAATTGTCCCTAACTGATAACTACCTTAATTTATAAGAAACACTCAGCCTTACACTATTTCTACGCTAATCAGTAAAGCTCATTCTTGTCATCTATAAGGACGAAGATGCCTTTCTACTGAGAAAAAGATCTCCAAAGTTATTTCCATTAAAAAGTGTTGCATATAAACCCTAAGAAGAATAAGTAACTTTTCTTCATAAACTACTTAATTGGTGGAATTTATAAGGAAAACCAGAAAATGTATTCGTTTTTATACTATGCTTATTTAGAAAAGTCATTAAATTTATTATGCATAAAGAACTTGAAACTTAGTTACAAAATGGGTTACTTTGAAACCTTGAAAATTAAGTATTTGATCGAAGAGATGTATTGGATACTATCAAAAACATTTTTAAAGAGGTGCCTATGGGAATACCAATTACTAACTAGGTTTTTCATACAAAAAATAGTTGATTAATTATTTGATGACCTTCAAACCTTTAAAACAAAATCAATTCAATTAATTGAAATAAAATCAAACGAAGCTAGAACTTACACGACGACAGAGCTCTAAAAAGTTTATTTTTATCATTTAAGGATGATTCCCCTAGCGACACCTTTTCTAAGTAAACACGACCATTTTTTATGAAATACAAAGTGAGCCCATTATGAAGAGCCACGCGGCCTCATAAACATGTCATCAGGCCGATTGTGGCCTCGCGGACAAGCCGCGGCGTGAGAGGGTTGACCTACCGACACTACTTATTTTGATTTACGATTATGATACGGTTTGTTATGGATATAATGTTGGTTTTTGTGTAGAGGAGGGGTGTAATGTATGGTTTTAGGGTAATTTGATTCATCGTTGTGATCGACCTTTACTAATAGATAGTTTAGTAATAGGTCTCTCTACTTCTTGTAATACATATATAAAAATCTCGTGTCATAATGTTTGTTATCGAACTCCTTTGAAAAGGCTTGATCGATTTCTATTGTATGAAATTTTTGTATATATCTATTTGGTATGTCTGATAATATATTGTAGGCAAATTTTTAGGGTTCCGTAGCCAAATGGCAAAAATCGGAACCCTTATAGATTTGATTTTGATGCGGTTTTTTTTAATAGATAGAGTGATTCAAGAGGAAGGTATATGTATAATACATACATATTTTAGTAAAGAAAAGCCGAGAAACTACGCGGGCGAAGCCGTGGGCGGAAAGCTAGTAGTAATTATACCTTTGCGATGTTTAATACTTTTTCACGTCAATAACGTAATCTATGAGAATGTGAACTATTAAAAAAACTTAATAAAAGAACTTAACAGGTTGGCCCGAATCAAATATGATCTGTATGACCTAAGCTGATAGTTATTTCGGGTTAGTAGTCAATTCGCACGAATTAAACTCGCCCGAATGGGCGAATCGCCACCTTTTAAAATTCATTAACTGTTTTAGTACTCGTCTCGCGCGAAGAAAAATTTTTTTCTTAACAAATTCTCTTGGTGTCTTCGACACCTTAAAAAATTTGTAGTAGGCTAAACGCCCGAATTGTATTTCGTGGAAAAAACTTAATAAAAAAGTACAGTTGTGAACAAGGGTGAGGGGATAAATAATTTCGGTTCTGGGTGCTTGGTCATATGTATACATACCATCACGCCTGTATTCCCTGAAGGGTTTGGCAGAGGTGTACTTAATATACACCCACAGATCGCCGGTATGTTTAGGTCCCATATAATACGGGGCGAGCCTATTGCCATTCACCGGGCACAAATCCAGACTCCGAGCTGCTATTGAGAATTTCGTAGAAAAACCCAAATAACACTTTGCTCGACCTGGGGATCGAACCCAGGACCTCTAGCGTAGCAGTCGCGATTGGGACCACTAGACTAACGAGGCAGTCAATATTGTGCATATGCAATTTGTAAAAAAGAAGGTTGATTTACAGAATTGTCTTTCAAGAAGTCGTCTTTCGTCTTTGTGTTTGTTACCTTTCAATCATAAGTTGTAGTTCCATCAATCAATTTTGTACATCACACATGTTCACTATTAGTAACAGAACTGACGTGAAATACTATCGTATATCAATTATGTACTCGTAAGTACCTTGTACTTTATGATGGAGATTGGTAATACTTATATGAATAAATGAGAGAATGTAGTGTACTCGTGATTTGATTAATTACTTAGTAGTAGTTACTTATCTGCAATGGAAAGCTGAAATATGCTAGCAGTGATCTGTTTTGATTGTACACACGGCTACACATCAAGCCATAAAAAACCAGTTTAGAATAAGCTCCCATTGTAAAGATTTTCTGCACAATTTACGGTCAGCCTGTTCTGTTTTTGTGTAGCTTGATGTGTAGCCGTGCGTACTTGGTGGTCTAGCTCGCTACCACCCTCATAATACAACGAGAACAGTGGTCATGTATGACGTCATGTTAGACGGGAGACAAACAGTTTTGCTGTGTGCCAAAAATTTTTGTAATGCCCAAAAAGAAAGAAGGAATTTATTATAATGCTTGTAACATATTTTCCAAAAAATATTTTTGTGATATGTAGCATATTAGTATTTAACTCCACAAGTATTTAATTCCAGACACGCTACAAAATCTATTGTCTTGTACACGGGAGCTTTGCTGAATTACATGAACACCTGTATAGCACAGATAAGATACATACATACATACATACACTCACGCCTTTTTCCCACAGGGGTAGGCAGAAACTATGGACTGCCACTTGCTACGACTCTGGCATATCTCTTTCGCTTCTTCCACATTCATACATCTTTTCATACACACGCGCTGGTTGCGAGTACTACGCACCTGACCTTTTTGGAGAACCTCGCCGATAAGATCGGTGTACGATAGATTAGATAATATTGTAATAACTATTGTTCATTATACTTTTGGATCTCACCTCCAAAAAAATGTTTACAAAAGTCCCCCGTGTCTATCGCTTCAATAGCAACTCCCGCGCTCAAATTGCGAACAAAATCCACCCAAAACTGCGAGGCGCGGCACCACACTACATTAAAATTTCACACCACCCACTCGTAATTGATTCTCGCTCACCGGTTATATTATTCAAGTGGTGATAACTCTTGATAAATGACGACTGTAATTGTGTGTAATGCTTGGGGAGCGAGTCTAGTTCAATAGCTTTAGGTTTAGACAAATATTTATGGTTTCAGGGCAGTTTCGCGATCGTTTTCCCTTACATTTGCATTGAGGATAGATATATCGTGGTTGATGTTATTGTGAATATTTCTCGGCTTTGTAACATAATGCTATATTTATAGCGGACTGTGTGCAAATAAGTCAATTTATTTAAGTTGGTCAGTTTGTCCGCCTGCGAAGTTAATGTTATTTATGTGAACGTAAAGTGTTTTTAGTTTACTACATCGCGTTATATACTAGCTCTCCGTAACATCTTAGACAGTAGGAAGCGCTATAAGGCTGGCATATTTTTTAAGGTTGGCCTCTAACTTACTGCCTCATTAGTTTTTTTTACACCACTAAAGTGGCAAACAACATGCGACATGCAATCCTTACAACACCAGGGTTTTCACTCGCACAGCAACGTGCCTGCAACAACCCTGCAAAAATCTTTTCACAGGTTTTCGGGTTTTGATGAACCCCATGCTATAGTGCCTGAAGCTGATTCCATAACCTGAGTGTGCGTAGGCAAAAATCCTCTGGAATCACATACTATGAGAGCAGACTTCTAAGTTATTTATTTTATTTATTTATTTATTATGGACCTTCAACACAGGATACACACAATACATGACATAATTAGGTACATTAATAGATTTTGTTTCAATAACAGGTGTGTTCCTCCACTTAAAGAAGGCCACAACATGCACTTACAGTCAAAACAAAACAACAAATTGCGATATGAACCAAAAAATCAAATTTAAAATTAAGAATTAAATAGCATAATAAACAATTAATCATAAAATAGGCTGTTTATTTTGTTATTTAATTCTTAATTTTAATTGTAATGGTGTTGAATACCACGCCGATGCCGAAACGTGCGGTGATAGAAAGTAGCAGATAGGAAAGTCTAGGAAATCCTATTGAAATATTGCGCGACATGGGAATCGAACCTAGGATCTCAAGCGCAGCATTCACGCTTACAACCACTAGACCAACGAGGCTCTCGATTACACTTGTTAACCAGTTCCTCAGTGGTGTGGTTACCTTACACCTGCCACGTAAGCTTGGTCACCTGTTCTGAGTGATTATAATAAACAGCCAGTGTATACAGTGCGGAGGCGACGCACTTCCGCTCCACTCTGGTGGGCGACAAGTAGACCGATGTGGTTGAATAACGTTCAATCGAAATATGACGAAAACGAAATTTAATTTAATTATCAGTTCATAGAACTTTAATGTATTCCCCGAAGGGTTTGGCAGCGGTGCACCTAATAATGTTTACCCAAACTGCCAATATGTTTAGGTCCCATGTAATAAGGGCGAGCCTACTACCTCCATACTCCGAGCTGCTGCTGAGAATGTCATAGAAAAACCCAATAACACAGCTCGACCTGGGTATCGAACCCACCACCTCTAGCGACTAGACTAATGAGGCAGTAACTAGTACAATTATAAATTAAGGACAAATAATTCAAGTGATCGTCATTTTGTTTTTATTCCACTAAGTTGATAAACAAGCATAAGTACAGCCTGTTATGACTGTGGACTCTTGGGGACACTATCACCAAAGGGATTCTTCACGTGTTGCCGACCCTCTATAGGAAAAGGGAGGGGAAGGAGAAAAGGAGAAGGAAGAGGGCTTAGAGAGGACGCTCCACTGTCTTTTAACCAGAACGAATTACTTTATACATAGTTAGTTCAATATCGAACGACGTCGACCGACGACTTAACCGGAGGGACGAATGTTCGAGCGCTGCCTGAGGCCGAATTTTTCTTTCACTAGATAAATTCATATCTTTGATTTCGATTTGTTGAGACTGCTTTAATACTACTCCCCCCCTATTACATGAGACCTAAACATACCAGCGAATTGTGGCTGTATATTACTACACCTCTGCCTAACCCCTCGGGGAATACAGGTGTGATGGCATGTGGATATCTCCCATTATTTAATGCCAAAATATAACAAAAAATTACCAACATCCATTACTTTAAGTCCCTCGAAGTTTGATGACGCGTCACCATTCGTCAAAGCTCTGTACAATCACTGGCAGACATCTTAATAGGACAGCTCACAATACAACATTAGTGCGCCTCCTTAAACGTAATCTGATTACTTTACACTTGTGCTGGAGGTAGCGTGGGTAACGCACAGAGAGAGCTTCGTACTACTTACATAAACATTACATAGCATCACACTTATATCTATGAAGGTTAGGCAGAAGTGTACGATACCGGCACGGTGTGTTGCGAACACGTATAGGAGGGAGCTGATTGTTGATTGTTATTTACAAGTCATAAAATCAGACTCTAATGCTATTGAGAACGGCATAGAATAACCCAATAACACTGCTCGACCTGGGAACCGAACTTAAGACCTCTAGCGTAGCAGTCAAACTGAATGGTTATTCAATTTTACCGCTACGCTGCTACGGAAGTACCTAAACGTGAGGGTTATTTTCCCAAAATGTAGCTCGATAGCCGCCGTGAGATTGAAAAGGTTTCCTCATTACAAAAAAAAAAATGTCTACTATAGATTATCTTTGATCTTTATTCATAGACAACAATGCGTTGAGAGCGAAAGTGTCAAGCGTTGTGAGCTGACTGGTGAACCAGTTTCTCCTCGAGGACATAAATTATATTTACTATTGCTAGTACAATTGCTGGCAAGTATACACGGCGCAACTGTTATGTGTGAAGGATTAGATACAAGACTAGTCTAATGATTAGATTCTATGATTGATATTGTGTGGGCGGTCAAACAACAATATTTTTTTTTATGTGGACACGTTTATCATAAGGCTTGTGATAGCCATAAAGGCTAACAAATTGCTACCCTCAATTTATTCTCATTAAATAGAAAAGCCATCCATCCAAGCCATCCGCCACGGTCCTGTGCCACTCTCATCCAAGTACGTCCAACTACGTGAATTATTATTATTTTTATTTTTTTGTTATGGGATAACTCGGCAAACGAGCAGGCGAGCTACCTGATGGTAAGTAGTCATCGCCGCCCATGGACATCTGCAAAACCAAAGGAGTTGCAGATGCGTTGCCGAGCCTATTTAGGGAAAGGGAGGGGAAGGAGAAAAGGAGAAGGAAGGGGATTGGGGGAGGAATTGGGCCTCCGGCACTCTCGCTCACCGAACGAAGCGCAGTAACGAAACGCTACTACTCGGACGTCGGTCTTCTGCGAGAGTGTGGTACTTCCCCGGTCAAGCCGGCCCATTCATGCTGCGAACAGCGTGGCCCTACCACAACAAAAATTATGTCGTTGACCCATCTTGCTGCTGGACGCCCGACACTCCTACTGCCAGCTGTCGGGAAAACTAAGGCCTACACCCAACAGTGGGTGAAGTCAGGCTGTGGATGATGATGATGATGAAACAGAAAAGGGTAGCATTGACCAATGACCAGTCTTAGTCTTTCTAGACCGGGACAGGATCCACCTTGAAATACAATAGTTATTTCTGAGTTGTATTTTGGGACCACAAATAATATAAACAATGTTATGTCTGGGGACAGGGATTGCGAACATAATTAAATATAGATTTGTTTGTGTCATTTTCGCAAACGAATAAATTGTTTTTCTTTCTTCAAATTAATTAATTATAGCATGTCGGGTTCAGTTTAAAAGTTTTTTTTAGTAATTGTTAAAATATATTATATTAAAAAGTGAGCACTGAGGACTTAGTATTCATTCATATTAAAGTTTTGCTTGTACTTCCTAAAATAAGTTATATCAAAGAAATGTAAACTTTGCCCAGTACCCAGTCGGCTTCCTGTAAAGTATTTGTACAATTTGCATCATAATAACGTCGCCAGCTCTAGCAAATATAATAAGTCGGCTTGTGTCGCTCGCGGCTAATTAAATGAGCCTGTAATTTATTGCCGCTATTGTTGCTGTTTTGCAGCAATGTTACGGTAATGTTGTCTATACAGTATTCTATCTTCATACAAATGGTCGGAACGCGAGTCATACCTACACGCCTCGAGGTTGGTACGCACTTGGTTCACAAACAGTCGCGAATGCGCCGCGGTGACGAATGAACGTGTGATGGTTATGTGCAGTAGGCGTGCGATTTGATTGAATAAGTAGAATTTACTTATTTAATATGGCAAAAAAATATTATATACTCGTACTTTTCAATAACGCAGCCAGACATAACATTTTTTAATTACCTGGAGACTCCGAAAGTTAAACTACAATAATTTCAAGAACCTAATACCTAGTACGTTATTTGTTTCTGCTCGAATAGGTAGGTATGTCTCTTTTTCCACTTGTTATATTTACGTACCACATGACTGTATAGCTATTTCAAAGACAGGGGTGAATCACAATACTGTTAGCTAATGTTACCGTGGCAATGTTATGCAAGGCTGGCCACTACCAAGTCACGGTTTTGAATCTGACGGACGCTGTGTTGTAAGGGCGATGGGATAACCTGCACTTTCTTGACAGTCATACCCTAGGTCGCCTTAAGAATGACACATTTTGACTACGCAATAGATTTATTAAGTACTAGCCTTCTGCCCGCGGCTGCGCCCGCGTGGACTACTTATACGTTTCTTTTAATTTTACGGGATAGTAATGATAGTATATAGCTTATATAACTCCGAAATAATGTAGCTTTCTATTGGTGAAAGAATTTGCAAAATCGGTTCAGTAGATCGAGAGATTGCCCCCTACAAACTCACAAACTTTACCTCTGTATTATTAGTATAGGTTGGTGATAAATTTTCCTAGTTATAATAGAATCATAAACTTGATGAAAATTCTGGGTACTATAACAACTCCTTAAACAAATACATATTTCTATGTTAATTTATGTAGCTAGTAATATAAACTAAAGGAAACTAGTTCATTAAATTTATTTTAAATTCCGATTTTGTCTCTTAGTGTAAACTTTTGAATATACATTTATCATTTAATAATAATTTTAATTAATGTAATTCAATTTAAAGTTCTGTCTATACATATATCTACATAATTAAGTATATAAAAAATAATCCCTATTTCCTTTGGTCGCGCCATAACTTGAGAAAGATTTTACCGATTTTTTTAAGTTATAAGAGAATTGAGCAGAAAATGTAGAAAACTTAACGACTGTTAACTACGCGCGTTTTTTTTATTATTTCATTTCGAATTCAACAGTCATGGCTACGACAGAATCTAGTGGGTTAACTAGTTTATTTATTAATGCCATTGTTTAAATAAATTGGATGATGTTTTTCATTACTTTTATACTTTGTCCATTATGAGAACCGTTTTTTGAAAGATGGAACTAGTGATTGCAGGAACGTAACAATGCGATTATCGACCCGATTATTGACACTTTGATTACTGTCTAGTATTGATTATCGATTGTTAGGTTATCGAATCGAAAATGGTGCAAAGACGACCAATAATAAATAAATATGTTTAATATTCATCTGATTGTATTAATTTTTGTATAATATTCATTTTTCATACATTTCTTTCCAAAAAGATTGTTTAATTTATATTTTATTGATATTAGAGTGGATGCCATTTTCCGATACTGATTTCATGTCATTTTTCAAAATGATTGCAGCGAATACATTCGATTGCATCACTAGACACGGTAGAATGTGGTTGAATGTAACTAAATTTAATACGCCTAACAATAATTATTTTTTTTGGAAAATCCGTTACATTAATGGTATTATAATGTCTGCAAGGAATCATAATTAAGATAATTGAATAACTTAAGGTAGATACCTAATACATTTATTTTGTTACGCATTTCAAAGTTAACTTTTACGTAATCTGGAACAGCTACGCTCTAAGGCAGTCCAAGGCATCTGTCAAAAAACGGTTCACATAATGGACAAAGTATAATTATCCTTTTTTTTCTAGAGTACTTTTATAGAACAAATTTCTACAACAACACGTAAGTTGGTGTTGGTTGTGTTTAGTCTGTACAATGTAATTTCTTCCTTAGCCAGCCGCGTTAGGTACAGGAGAGGCATTTTTGCCAAATATTTATGTCAATTGAAATTATGCAAGAACCGATTTTAAAATATTTTTTGCGAGTCTAATAAATTTACGGAATTTTAAATGCTATAATCCTAAATCAGCGCTTGCCCTTAACTTAAGGTTCTTCACGATGGTGCGCGTATTAATTAATTATTAATACGCACATGACTTCGAAAAGTCAGAAGTGACTTTGCTTGTACTCGAGACCTGTGCCTTGACAGTCCAATGATCACATCACCAGGCTATCACCGCACTTTTCTTAGCTTCTTTCTTTAAGATCATCATCATCAACCCATTACATTGTCCCACTGCTGGGCACGGGTCTCCTCTCATTACGAGAGGGATTAGGCTAGGTATAGTCCGCCACGCTAGCCTACTGCAGGTTGGCAGACTTCACACGCCCTCAAGAAAATCTCTCAGGCATGCAGGTTTCCTCACGATGTTTTCCTTCACCGTTTAAGCGCGTGATAATTAATTATTAATACGCACATAACTTCGAAAAGTCAGAGGTGCGTGCCTTGGATTCGAACTCGAGGCCTTTGACTTGGCAGTCCAATGGTCATATTACTAGGCTATCACTGCACTTTCTTTAAGATAGAAAATAAAAATATATTAAATAAGGCAGTAAAGCCAGGACTATTAACTAGTGAGCTAATATAAAGGAGATCTGATAGGTAGCTCCGGTGACAGCTACATGCTGACAGTTTGGCACCATATTAGTTGCATAAGCATCGCTTTAAGGCTGCACACTCAACACGCAGGCGTAGCGATGAGCGGAGCGGGAAGCGGGCGATATAGCACGGAGCTGTGACCTCGGCCAGCGTACCTTAATCTTGCAGATCGATTGATCAGATCCGTTATTTCTTTGTATTGAAACGATTTAAAAAAGAAGGTTGTCAATGTTTAAAAAAATGCGAGCTGCGTGATCTTTTAAATAAATGTATATATTTATGTCTGACATGTATTTTACGATCTGTTGATACAAATACGTGGACATACATTATGTCCACTTATTGCCCTGACACTGAAATCAAATTGTAGTGGGTTATTTTAGTTAAGACTAGAATAACTTGATAATCTTTTCATGGAAAATGCCTAAAAATACAAAAACATAGTCAAATTGTAGTAATTTTTTTTTTGTAGTTCTGGCAAATTGTAGTAATTTTTTTTGTTCGGGAATAAGTATCTTTCAAATTAGAGAACGCTGCAAATTTTATCAAAATCTGTTCAGTGGTTTTGTAGATACGGGCTTGTTTACTAGATGAGTTTTTATTACTTTTTTTAAAAAGAAATCGATAAGACTAATAGTTAACAAATCTGTAATAAATGTAGCTATTAGTAACTCGCTAACCGTGTGTTCTGTACACATACCAGTCATTTAAAATTAACGATTTAGTTACTTGTAGTAATCAATCACAGTTCCAGAGGTCACTGACCCCTTTACCATCATTACTAGTCAAGGCTGAACGCCTTATAAAAGTAAAACGTTAACTTTTAACCTCGGCACACGCATGGCTTAATGCGATTAACCTTTTTAGTAGGACGGTGACAAACGTGCGACTTGTCGCGTTACGTTACAAATTGCTTACAGGTACAGAGCCTAGCGACTAATTTAAGTTTAATGTTTTTGTGTGGAAGCGTCATTCGGTCGCACGACTTGCGTAGTGGGTTAGACAACATGTACATAAAGTTATTTTAGTGAAAGAAAATTTCGACCGCGGACAGGATTCGAATACGACACTATGACCACTAAGCCACCACGAGTCCTCCCCACCAGGTTGAAATTTGCCTTCACATTTTCAATTTACGTGTTTGAGGTTACATGAAGGTGGGACTCGTTAAAACGTGGGAGTAGAGTCGAATCAAAAGGTCAAACAGAAGGCAGAGAATAGAGAACAGTGGCGATTGCTCCACCAACAAGAGCTGAGCTCTTAAACGAGAGAGAGAGAGAAAGAGTATGTTCAGCCCGCTCTCGTACACAACATGTCCTCTCCCCGGAATTTAACAAAAAATGCCACATTTTTTGTAATAAAAAGTGTTCACCTTTTAACGGGCGAATTAGTAGTGTCGCGTCGAATGCTATAAATACGTCCGAATTGATATCTGTGGCAATAAAGTGGCTGACGGATCGCTACCGGCGCGCGCGCACACACGCTACGCCTGTACGCATAGGGGTGGCACGCACGAGGTAATCTCTGATAGTCACATTAAATAAATTACCTCAATAGTCTAATGGATCCAGCGCGACTGCTATGCTAGAGGTCCTGTGTTCGATTCCTAAGTTGAGCAAAGTGTTATTGGGTTTTTCTGTGAAATTCTCAGAAGCAGCTCGGAGTCTGGATTTGTGCCCGGTTAAAATGGCAATAGGCTCATGAAATTAGGTATTAAAAAATTAAGAAAAAAACAACGATAACCTACGTTGGATAGAAAAAAAAAATTATAGTATAAAAAAACTACATACAAACGTTATATACAAAATAATGCTATAAACAGATACTCAATATAATATACAAAATAATACATATTTATTATATATATTTATCAGCAATTGAGCTTGCTCTTGACGTAGTTTCCCTATTGTGGTCATAGCAACATTCGTCACCGCTTACAGCTACCGGTATGTTTCTTTGCCATCTTGGTACTTTAAAAAAATATATAATCAAGTAGTTCTTGTATACATCATTGGAGTTCAGTGGCACTTTCATAAAAACAAAAACGCAACAAGTTTCCAAAACAAGCGAACAAGTCCCACGGGGCGGCGGTGGCGGCGGCGGCGCGCGCGCACTCACGTTGACATCAACATTGCTAATTACTGCGCCCGCGCCCCAATATAACCGCACTCGTAAAACCTGCAATGATTTACCATCACACCATAACAATCGGTTATATAAACATTTTATATTATGTTCTCAGATCAAATAAAAAGTTAAGATGGAACTTTGCGAACAAAGAAGTGAGGCTGGTTACTACGCCTTGCCGTATACAACACACTATTACACGCACACACGCACGTGATGCGTTAATGACGTTTTGATAGACTTGTAGCGATAGCTCGACTCTGCTCGACTGACAAGATAAGGCGTAGTTTCGGTATCCGTGTGTGCGTACTGCCTCGTTGGTCTAGTGGTCCCAATCGCGACTGCTACGCTAGAGGTCTTGGGTTCGATCCCCAGGTCGAGCAGAGTGTTATTGAGTTTTTCTATGAAATTCTCAGTAGCAGCTCGGAGTCTGGATTTGTGCCCGGTGAATGGCAATAGGCTCGCCCCCTATTACATGGGACCCAAACATACCGGCGAACTGAGGGTGTACATTAAGTGCACCTCTGCCTAACCCTTCGGGGAATACAGGCGTGATGGTATGTTATATGTGTGTGCGTGTAATTGTGTTTGTAGTAAGCAAGGCGTAGTTATAGCCGGCCTCACTTCTTTGTTCGCAAAGTTCCATCTTAATTTTTTTTTCATCTGAGATTATATTTCTAATTACATACTGAATTTTAGTATTGTCATAAATATTTAATAGTTTCACATTTAAAAGTTTTATCTTTAATTAATTTATAGCAAAATATTTATTGCTGGCAATCTTTCAGAAATAAAGTTGTGATAGTTAAAAAAACTTGGTAATAAGGACATAACATGTATTTATTTTAATAAGTTAAAGCGTTATATTTAATGCAACGAGTTTTTTTAACTCGGCTTAGGAGTTGTCTGGTAGAAATCGTCACGTTATTAAAAAGCGTTACGCCCCCTCTCGAGACGTTGGGTTCTATCATATTTCGGATATTATCTTCAAGCGCTAGATGTCATACTTGTTTTAAATACGTGAGGGACTCTTTTTCTAACAATTGTTTTTATTCTATTTATTTTATCAGCCTACTAAAACTAACTAGTTACTAAAATCCTTAGAAACATGACACAAATTAAAAAACGAAAGCCAAGCGCAAATAAAAATAGTAAAAAATATTTTTTATGTAACATAAACATACTCAGTTTTCAGTTAGCTTTGTCTAAAACGAAATAATATAAAATGAAACTAATTTCAACATAAATAAATGCAGAACCATCAGTTTTCTTTTACGCACAGCCCTATAATATCACTTAGAACGATGTTATCTGTCACTTATCCGTTTGTTCGTCCCTTTGTTTGGACAGCGCTATTAGTTCACTAACTAATTGGACGAAACGTTTAGTTTCGATCCATAATTAGTGTGAAAAAGTTAAAAAAGGGACAGTTTTTTGTCGGATGAACAAATTTTTTGACCTTGTTCAAGTTTTAAATAAGATTGAATCTGTACTTCAGGATGCAGAGGACAAAAGTCATAATTAGCGTTTATGACTCTTATGTCATTTTGGTTTCTAGGAATGAAATTGAGATCCACTTACTATTGGGAACTTTTTTATGTGGGATAGACAAAGATGGATTATTCGAACACCATGCCGTAGTCTATATTCATGTCTATTATCTATGTATTTAACACCCCATTAATTTTTTCAAGGATTCTGCACTTAAAATATTGGAAAAAAATGTTCAACAAAATCGTACTCATAATAATCTAATGATCTTTTTTATTGCACAAATATAAACAAAATCACTATAATGTAATTCGTCTACAAAACATAACCCAGCATTATTTTATTATTATAGATACCATTATAATTTAGTATGGCTCGCGTGCGGACAGACAGACGTACGCAATGACACAGTAATGACTTGGTAATGAGGCGCGCGGGCCCGGGCGGCGCCGCGGGGCAGCGCTAGGCTTTTTTGAATCCACGTCAATTAAGCCTCATTATATGTACAGTTGATATATAATAAATGCGCGCGTGGGTTTGTGTTTATTTACGTTGTAAATGCAAATGTATGGGAAATTATCACTAGGCCTCGCCTGCGGCTTCGCCCGTCACCACTACGTTAATACTTGTATAATTTATGGTTTTATAAGATGTGGAAATTATCAAACTCAGAGAGAAGTTTCGTACGTTAAGTGTGGAGTGCCGGAGGCCCAGTTCCTCCCTCAGTCGTCTTCCTCCTCCTTTTCTCCACCTCCTCCCTTTTCCTTGGCTCGGCAACACACCTGCAACTCCTTTGGTATTACAGAAGTTCATGGGCGGCGATGACTACTTACCATAAGGTAGCTCGCCCGCTCGTTTGTCGAATAATCCCTCGAAAAATAAAACATAAAATACATGGTGCAGACAATTTTAAATTGTATTTCTTTAATCATAAATCTATTGCTAATATTTTTTTCAATTAGGTAATTGTGACTAAAGAGCCAGCAACCTAACTGATGGTTATTAGCAACCGCCCATAGGCACACAAACACAACCAAACCGCTGCGAAAAGGAGAATGAAGGGAACTGAGGGAGGAAGCGGACCACCGACGCTGCACATACTTGACATTTTCTTAATCACAACAACCTATAATTGCGCCGAGACACGGACTTAATAACTATAAAATAAGTCTATTAAATTCACAAACATGATCACCTCAACCTGCGCCTCCAACCAATAGAATATGTACGTTTATAGTGCTGAAGAACATACATTTAAATTAGACATCTTATAAAACGCCTAAAGTGGGCCAAACACCGTAAGAGAGATCTGTCTTTATTATGAACCACATCGAAATTCCGCGCATCATGAATGCAATTTATTTCGCTTTGGGTTGAAATATTTAATTACATATTTAATTATGATAAAATGTGTAATTATATACCTATACACATAATACAATGTATACTTCTATATCCATGCTATGATAAAGAGTTAATATTTGTTTGTTTGTAAAGGGAAAGCTCTGAAACTTCTAAACCAATTTTAATTATCATTTCACCATTAGAAAAGCTACATTATGCCCAATTTATAACCTAAATCCTTTGCAGGTGAAGCCGCGGACAACTCTAGTATGTTATGAAAACATTTACATCACCAATCCAACTCTTGATACTATAAAGTTAGTCATTAACAATAAAACAACTTTAACGGCAACATGACGTCATTATAGCAGCGATTACAGTTAATTCAACTGTTAAAAGGGAAACTAATTTTATTGTCGGCGGTACACGGCAGTACATTTCTCGATCGACGTGATCACTGTTAACCTACTGCAGAAGTTGTTACAGAGATACAACAGTTGACTGCCTCGATAGCCTAGTGGTCTTGGGTTCGATCCCCAGGTCGAGCAAAGTGTTATTTGGGTTTTTCTATGAAATTCTCAGTAGCAGCTCGGAGTCTGGATTTGTGCCCGGTGAATGGCAATAGGCTCGCCCCCTATTACATGGGACCTAAACATACCGGCGAACTGTGGGTGTGTACATTAAGTACACCTCTGCCTAACCCTTCGGGGAATACAGTCGTGATGGTATGATACAACAGTGCATACTTGCGGTGACTGGACGGACACATTGATGACATATTGTGTCACTTAAAACAAAGGACATAAAATACACCACAATTTTATTATCCACTGTATTTGCCTTGTTAGAGTGACCGCTGAGTGGGCCTTGGATCTATTCCCAGGCCAGAACATAATATTTATTTAGGATTAACTTAGATTCGATTACGACAATAGGCGGGTGGCCTATAGTCGTAAATCAATCTCAGGACTGTTTCATGGTTAAAAAAACAATAGTAGTACGTTAATATATACAATCTTTGTCAAATATTTTGTCATAATTTCACCTCTAGCATACATGCGTCCCACGAGGCAACGACATGGATTTGAGGAGTAAAGAATACGCACGAGATATTCTATAAGTTGCTATAGGAATGCTATTTTATTGGAAGGAAAAAAGGTAACATATTTGGAATTATATTGATCCTGGTCTATTTTAACTTTGACACGATACTACATAATTCTCACACTGATAGAACTTAAATGCTTACAAAAATATCTATATATCTACTATAACATGCATGTATACTACATATAAACCTTCCTCTTAAATAAGTTTATCTATTGCTGAAAACTCCATTTAAATTCGTTGCGTATACTGGTTTCAAAAACTAAATAATTTGGAATTGAAAATATCAATATAACGCGATAAAATCCGTAAAAAGTAGTTTTTTTTTCAATATCCGTTGCGTAGTTTATAAAATCTAAGCTTACAAACAGCGGGAGCGAACTTAGAAGTTACAATTACTTAGACTAGCATGTTACCCTTGCAAGTATAATCATCGCAAACGCAGCCTGCACAGGCCAGGAGTACAAGTCTAGTCGCTCTGTTAATGGAAGCATTAATTTCCCTTAATGATAGTTTATTTCCCTGTAACTAGGCATCCCTGGGAGCAGGGCTGCGGGGGCGGGGAGCGGGACGCCGCAGGGAGGGGGGTGTTTTGTTACATTGAGTATTATTCCACATGTGATTAAGTACAGTCAGAGTAAATGGTAAGCGACTTTTTTTATTCATTAATTTTACATTGAACACATTAATTAGATCTGTTGTATCTGGAGACGGGCGTTGCTAGCTACAGTTTATATTTTTGCAGCTAGCATCGTTTCACTACTTGTTCTTCTTCTTCTTCAAGAGCATTAGTGGAGGTTTGCCTTCAGCTCGACGAACTTCTTTCAATCTTGTGCCAAGCGAAACATACAAACTTATGCCATTATTTTTTTAGTTTATCATAATTATAATTGCTTATTGTATTTCGAAATACAACGGCGCTCTGAGCTTGACGCCAAACGCGATGAATTAAAATCCCGACCAGCTGCGGCATTCGCTTACAATATCGTTAATGGTGAGCTCACATGCCCGCAATGCACTAGAACTTTTACTAAGAAAATCGGCTACATAAGCCACATGCGAGCTCACCAGCGACAACAGAGTCCATAAAGCGGTCGCCGTGACCGAAACCGGTCGGACCAATCATCATCATCATCATCAATTGCTAATATTAAAAATAAGTAAAAAGTGATGCAGAGCACGTGAGTGAGTGAGTGAGCACGTTCAAATATCGTGGTAACTGAGTAAAATTTTATAACGTATGAGTGTTTTGCAAACCCGCCCTAATAAGACCAGGCAGAAGACAAGCTTTATTTGTCTCAAATTTAGAGGAGGTCTTATTAACCCGCCATCCAACAGGAAAATGTTATGACTTACTGATAATATATAATTACGTCACCATTGCATTTCTTTAAGTAAATAGTTATAGTTGAGGTAAATCTGAATTTTCTGTTTCAATCAATAACAAATTTCATCAGAATACAATAGGCAAACTTCACCTATTGTGTAAAAAGGTTGTTTTGCTGCCGTTACTCAGAAATTAGGGAAAGCTGCGGTCTGCGGCTGCAACAGAATATTGCTAACGGTACACTAGGAATAGGGGTGGCAATAAATATAGTTTTAAAATTAAAATACCACGCCACGGCTTTGCTTAGTTTTTTAATTTCTCATTTTGAGAGGATACCTGTGCCACATCAGTGGGACAGATTTATTGTCCCTGGGTTGACGATGATTTTGTATTTGTCGATACATTATTAAAGATAAATCGATCTCTATTCTTTAAAAAAACATTAAAAATTCATTGCCTTCTTGCGTGGCTGTTATCATTTGACATACTATGTGTGGTTATGGCAACCCTAACTGAAAGGCCACTATTTTTACGCGCACGCCAGTAACAAGACTCGTCCTAGCTCACAGAGCAGCGCATGCGCACAAGTGAGGCAGTCCGAGAGCTGCGCGCGCATCATTACTGTGCTCCACGTTTTCACGCACTTTGCCCCGCTCCTAAGAATCGTAGCCTGATGGCTAGATAGTTTACAGCCTTACTTATAAATGTGACTACGATATACAAACAAAAATATTTCAAATTTTCGACTGTTAGTTCCAGAGATTAGCGCGTGCAAACAAACAAACTCTTCAGCTTTAAAAAAATAGTATAGATAAAGGTTGGTGGAACTAAACTCTTAAAGTATTCGTCACGTTAACGTAATATGCAATGTTAGTTTACACACAATTACTTGTTGAAAGAAGTGTTAGGTGAAGTTCGAACAGAGCATTTCCGGAACCATTGACATTAGCTGGATGTTATTTGTACATACTATCTCGCATGTATTCGCCGAAAGGTTAGGCAGAGGTGTACTAATGTTCACCCACACTTATTCGGTATGTTTAGGTCCCATGTAATAGGGGGTGAGCCTATTGCCATTAACCGGGCACAAATCCAGACTCCGAAATGCTACAGAGAATTTCATAGATAATCTTAATAACACTTTAGACCGCGCTAATACAGGTTGAACGGGCCCAAAGGGCAGTAATTAAAGTGCTTCTTAGCAAACCTTTTAGGTTCCCCAGTAGACAATTATATATTGACTTCAAGATCCTCACAGTGCGTCAACTTTTTATTCTGCGAGTATTAATACGCAAGCACGCTAACCTCCCACTAGATAACAAAAATAATCAATCAGCTGTTGTGGTAGGGCCACGCTGTTCGCAGCATGAATGGGCCGGCTTGACCGGGGAAGTACCACACTCTCGCAGAAGACCGACGTCCGAGTAGTAGCGTTTCGTTACTGCCCTTCGTTCGGTGAGCGAGAGGGCCGGAGGCCCAATTCCTCCCCCAATCACCTTCCTTCTCCTTTTCTCCTTCCCCTCCCTTTCCCTAAATAGGCTCGGCAACGCATCTGCAACTCCTTTGGTTTTGCAGATGTCCATGGGCGGCGATGACTACTTACCATCAGGTAGCTCGCCTGCTCGATTGCCGAGTTATCCCATAAAAAAAAAAAAAACTAGGAGAAGACCAAATCTCGCATGCCCTAAAAAAAGTACATACACAACGTTTGCCAAGCGACACTTCTCATAACTAGGCCCTCTTATCTATAATAAAATTAACCTCATTTTGAATATACATCCACTTAATCGATTTAAATGCAAACATAAAATCAAGGAATTCCTGCTAACATTAGACTATGACAACACAGAAGATCTACTAAAACCGCTCAACATTACTTGACATATTATACAAATAATAACACACACACACACACACTCACCCACGGACACGCACATACATACATACATACAAAACAATACACACACATACATACACACACACACACACACACACACACACACACACACACACACACACACACACACACACACACACACACACACACACACACACACACACACACACACACACACACACACACACACACACACACACACACACACAAACACACACCTTTCTTTTGGTTTCCTATACCTTGTAACTTTAGTTCTAAGTAACTGTTTGTAACTTTATATTAACGGATGTAACACAGGATACTCCTAGTACGGGGTCATCGATCAAATATCTGTACCATAATTTAAGTCTGACGTAAATCCTGCACATAATTTCTATTATATAATAACGTATTATTATTATTATTACTTTGCTCGACCTGAGAATCGAACCCAGGACCTCGCAGTTGAGCTAGGGACCACTAGACTAATGAGGCAGTAATTATAACTATAATAGGCAGCCAATATTATTTTACCATAACATAGCACTGATCCGAGCGTGTGCGAGATATTACCATGGCTAACTATCATTGACCTATTACCAGACTAAGAGATGAGTGCAGTGATAGCCTAGTGATATGACCATTGGACTGCCAAGTCAAAGGTCTCGAGTTCGAATCCAAGGCTTTTGACCTCCAAGACCTCTGACTTTTCGAAGTCATGTGCGTATTAATAATTAATTATTAATTAAGGAAAACATCGTGAGGAAACCTGCATGCCTGAGAGTATTTTTTGACAAATCAAATCAAATGTTTTTATTTCAAATACTCCCTCTACGCTACTCTTGTACTGAGAGGAGACCCGTGTCCAGCAGTGGGACAATGTAATGGGTTGATGGTGACCAGACTAAGGCAGTCAAGTTAAGTCGAGTTTCTTAGTAATGTATAGAGTCAGTGTCGGCTCGTGTATACTGTCACTGTGTGTGGTCTCCCGTTAGCTTTATATATTGTTATTAGATCCGCGGAGTGTTGCGATTAGATACAGGCTCAGTTACAGCCTAGCCTGAGTTAGCACCTAGGAACGTTCAGCGGGGCTAAGTTCACGACGTTAGTCTAATTTACTTTAGACATCTTGCGTTGCGCATCTAGTGCATGTTTGTGGTGTACAACTGTGTGGTTCTGGGTTTGATTCCTTTATACAAGAATAAATAAGATGAGATGTTAATGCAATACTACGCAAAAAATATGTGCGATTGTGTAGATATCCTTTTTTATATTATCTGTTAAATGTTTATATTATATTAAATGTATATTATGTTTTTACTTAAGTGGATACCCGAACCCAGTTATAACGTGCCGGCAATAATAATTATACATTCCTAAGGTTTTTTTTACACATTATTTTTAAAAATACATAAAAAGCCTATGTTTTATCATTACGTTTACGTATTTATGCAGGTACCACATTAACAGACATTTCACAATTACAGTACCCAAGTTGTAAAATAACAAACATTAATACTAAATGTCGGTAACATCACTTTGAAGGTTAAACGTTTCCAGCGATCATTAAGTCGTACTTAAGCGCGCTAAGTATGACGCGGAACTCCCATACAAAAGACATCAACGAGTCGTACACTTGTAGGTGCGAAAATATGAAAATGAAAACATTATTTTATTTGTATTTTTTGCGAGTTATTATTACTTTAAATGTCCATCTCTCCATTCATCTTTTTAGTAACCCTTACATATTTGCCGTCTGTCTGGTATCCTGTCCATTTTTTATCAAGTTGTTGGCAATTTTAATATAATATGATTGATGTAAACTGAAACAATCAACACTCAAAATTTTAATGTTTGTAGGCTGATCATATTTAATCCAATAATTACAAGCGTATACAAGAAAACATGTATCCCCGAAGAGTAGGCAGTGGTATACTGATTTTCACCGACAGGAAGGAAACGGACGGAGGAGTGCTCCTTTTTCTTAAAATCCAAAGCAGCTTACTAAGTTAAGAACTAAGTCACTAAACAGATTTCACGGCAAAGAGATAGACTGAATCTTGAGTAAGGAAATAGGTTACAATATGTTTCAAGTTGAAAGTCTAAAAAAGTCTAAAAAAATTGATAAAATTTTTGTTGTGGTAGGGCCACGCTGTTCGCAGCATGAATGGGCCGGCTTGACCGGGGAAGTACCACACTCTCGCAGAAGACCGACGTCCGAGTAGTAGCGTTTAGTTACTGCGCTTCGTTCGGTGCGCGAGAGGGCCGGAAGCCCAATTCCTCCCCCAATCCCCTTCCTTCTCCTTTTCTCCTTCCCCTCCCTTTCCCTAAATAGGCTCGGCAACGCATCTGCAACTCCTTTGGTTTTGCGGATGTCCATGGGCGGCGATGACTACTTACCATCAGGTAGCTCGCCTGCTCGTTTGCCGAGTTATACCATAAAAAAAAAACAGCTTACAAATCAAATAGACAACGTTTTTTTGCGAATTCTCAAAAACATTTTAGATCCTAAAAATTTATGGAAATTGGACCATAATTAAGAATCCGTTTTCATCTCAAAAACCAACCGCCAAAAGGGGATCGTATGTTATGTCATCATTATACAGGATTGCGCGGACGGTCCGGCTAGGCCGCTAGACCAGACGCGGCGCGGCCTGACCAAGCAAAAAGTGAGGCCCGACCACACCGCATCGCCGGCACAGACACACTAAAAGGCACACTCAAACATATTTGTAGGGCTACAACTTAAAATCACATGAGTGATGTGATTTCAAGTTGTTGCCATGAATAAATACTGTTAGTAGTAAAATGCTTTCTTTTTTTTAAGTTTACTAGCAATGCGGGTCGCATATTACATATTACGCATATTTAGTATTCTTGTTAACCCCTCGTATTAAGCGTCTATAGTATGAATACATATTACTCAGCCAAATTTTAAGTTCTTTAAATACCTTAGGTACATACATATATCTGTATTCCCCGAAGGGAATAGTCAACAGAGGCAATTAAAAAACTTAATATATAACTATTGACCTAAAATGGTTACACACTCCAATCAACATACCATCACATCTGTATTCGCCGAAGTGTAAGGCAGAGGTGTACTTAATAATTATATACAACCACAATTTGCCGGTATATTTTAGATCCCATGTAATAGGGGGCAAGCCTACTGCCATTAACTGGGCACATCATAGGAAAACCCAATGACACTTCGCACAGCTAGGGAATCGAACCCAGGGTGTCTATCGTAGCAGTCACGCTTAGGACCATTAGACTATTGAGGCGGTCAGAGTCATTAAACCTAAAATGAATTTGTTGATAATAAAAAAAACCGGCCAAGTGCGAATCGGACTCGCGCACGGAGGGTTCCGTATCATTACGATTTATGACGTATTAAAAAAAAACCATTTACTAGATCTCGTCCAAACCAATTTTCGGTGGGAGTTTACATGGTAATCTACATTATATATTTTTTTTAGTTTTATCGTCCTCTTATTTTAGAAGTTACAGGGGGGACACACACATTTTACCACTTTGGAAGTGTTTCTCGCGCAAACTGTTCAGTTTAGAAAAAAATTATATTAGAAACCTCAATATCATTTTTGAAGACCTATCCATAGATACCCCACACGTATGGGTTTGATGAAAAAACAAATTTTGAGTTTCAGTTCCAAGTATGGGGAACCCCCAAAATTTTTTTCTATTTTTGTGTGAAAATCTTAATGCGGGTCATAGAATACATCTGCTTACCAAGTTTCAACAGCATAGTTCTGATAGTTTCGAAAAAAAGGGTTAAGGGTTTACGGGTTCCGTTTTTTGCCATTTGGCTACGGAACCCTAAAAAGTAAGTTAACATTTACTTTTTAAGATTTTATTCAATGTGTGTTATTTAGTGACCAATTAAGCTACAAAAGCTGATCCCAAATTATGGAATTTGGAGTAACTAGACGAACACAGCTATTAAATACAAAACTATCAAATTATGCGCACACGGCTACGGGTCAACTTAAAAATTCCAGTTTAAGCTGATCCTGCATTGTAGTGACTTTCCATACAATAAGAGGCCAGCATAAACTGGATTGCGTTTAATAAAGCAATTGCATTGTGTTATAAGTATTAATTTCGTCACTTCCTCTACAAATATAACTTTAACTAATAAAGTAATGTTTCCTACAGATTAATGTTGATATGTTTATGGCTGTTACAATATTGATGTACAACAGTTCCTAGTCTTTTGTTTTACTGTAAAATGCTAAATGGTTAATTAAATACTGTTAATCAGTTAGGTAATTACGTTGGAGACTGATCGTCCATAGTAATAAGAGGAAAACTATAAAGTACCATGACGCCTGTGTATATACACAGTTCATCTATGTATTGCATTTCTATATTTTTTTTAAGCCAATACCTAATGACAATGTGGGTTACACATTACCAGTATTCTTGTAAACCCCTCGTACTAAGCTAAATGCTTGATGGTTCACGTCGTTAGTGCAATGAGTGAGTTTCGAACCTACAACCACATGATCGCAAATCCGATCCTAGTCATTACACTAACGCCGCTTCGGCATCTCTAAGTACCCTAGCTTCTTAAATAATCAAGTTTCGTATGTCACCAAAATACATTTTGTTGTTCACCGTATTCTAGTCAAACTTCAATTATAAATAATACTCTATTTATTCGTAGTGTATATGACACATACAACGTAACCAGAACTAATAAAACCTCTTCATTAAAATGTTTCACATTCTGACACAAGTCACTGCATGCAGCCTCCTTACAGCTCCCTTTGCTAAAAAAGTAAACCCGCCAGCTTTCGTTCCTACTAAGGAAAGGCTGTAGCAAAAACCTTTACACGATAATAATAAATCATAATAGATCAATCATAAAAATATGCGACCGTTTTTCCTCAAGCGATATCCATTACTGTTTATATTGGCGGTTCAAATTTTAATGAGGAAGAAAAGCAGTAATGTACGTAGTTATGTAGGTGTGATAGTTTCCGGCCAGTACTATGGTGGCGAAGTGTTGGTCCATCGGCTGCGGCCGTCAGTGGATGCTGTGGTCGCGAGGCGGACGGACATCGGACGCGGGAGCCGACGCTAATACGTTCCAAACATCGCGAGTTCGAACCGCGAGTGAAGTGCACTGTGATTTTGTACAATTTCAAAGTTTTCTTTTTGGTAAATTTCAGTAAAAAAAAGAAGTTTAGTTTAGCTTCAGCTACACATTATTCATAAATTTATTTTGTTTTGAAATTAAGGTTTCCTTTCCTTCGGTAAAAACTTGAAATTAGCGGTGAAAATTCTCAACATATACCTACTGTAAGTAATTTTTTATAATGTTTATATTCCTAAGATTTTCGATATCTGTAAATGTGAATCTCAATCACAAATAGCAACTTTATAAACATTTTCTTAATTCAATATTGTATCGTCCGTCGCGCGTCGTTATCATAATAGAGATTAAAATATAATTTCGCATAACCACTAAAAATCTTTTAACTTCGCGTCTGTATTTTAAAAACTGCGTCACCAACTACCCACAAGTCGTGAATAAGTGTTCCAATTTCGCAATTTAATACCTATGTTCGAAAATACTGCTTATTATTTTCCCACTGTTGGGCACGGATTTCCTCTCTAATTGAGAGCTGTGAGGCTATAGTTGGCTATAGCTGGCTATAGTTGGCTATAGCTGGCCGCCAACAACTCACCTGTTGCCACACCTCAAACATTTTCAGAAACTTTTTGTAGCGGGTTTCCTGATCGCAAATGACAGTCAATTTCTATTTCCCACTTTTTTATTTAAATTATTATAGTCCATTTCGTCCCACTGCTGGGCAAAGGCTTCCATTCTCTCTTTCCAAGCCGCTCTCTCTGATGTTTGATTCCTCATTTACTTTAAAAAAACCGATGCGTGCGATTAATTAAAAATATAATTCCTTCCGCAACCCAATTTCTGAGCAATATCGATACAGGCTCAGGCTGTTCAGGGTCTTCACCACTAACACTAAAACGATCTACATGTTCACCTAGGCATGAAGATCTCGATGTGCTAAAAATCGCGACCCATCCATAGACTGACCGTGGCAAGCATAGATTATTCCTGTAGTATTTACTCTTTGACGACGCGTCCCTCCGATAGCGAGAATCACTTATAAATAAACTATCAAAACCGGCCGCTGATAATCGAAGATAAAGTTATGGCTAAGCTTAAGAATCAGTGACATCCCCCCTCCCCCCCCTACACTAGGTATAAACCTGTATGGTCAGACAGTTAACTTGGCTGCAAAAAATTTACAACTTTTTTTATGTAAGAGGTATTAGTGCATAGGTATAGAGACTCCTTCGTTCTATTTATATACCTTAATGAATTGAAACATTATTAATGAAATTAGTGTTCCGGTTTGCAAAATTATGCCCGAAGCGCTATAAAACAGCGAATAGTGTTAATTAACATCAGCTTTCCGCAATCCATCCAGATGAGCTTAAACTATAAAACCTACTTTAATTTACTTTACTATACAACCTTCAATATCCCAGCGGATTTTTAGGATAAAGTTATAGGTATAAAAATATACGCTTATCCGAATAAATTCCTTATTCATTTATATCCTTCAAGTTAAACTATATTCATGCGAAATTTGACGTAAATTCGTAAAATAGATAAGTAACTGCCTCATTATTCTAGTGATTACAAGCGACTTCACTACGCCAGGTCCTGAATACAATTCTCAGGTCGAGCAAAGTGTACATACATACTATCACGCCTGTATTCCCCGAAGGGTTAGCCCTTCGGGGAATACAGGCGTGATGGTACCGATGCTGTTATGTTGCTGATTATTGCATTACAGTTTGTTCGAAATAAGTAAGCCGATCGGAAGTTAGCCGTTCCGAACTACCGCGGTGATAAAATCGTTAAATTAAGTGTATTAATACATAAATATCGAAATAAGTAAACAAAATAATTAGAAATGTGAAACATAAACGACTCTAATTATCTTTACAACGGCTCTTTCTATTAAAATTTACAACTTCTAAACCACTTGCAGACAACTTCCGATCGGCTTACTTATTTCGAACAAACTGTACATTGAATTATGTTATAAAACTGAACAGTAGGTTTGTTTTAACGCGCTAATCTCTGGAACTACCAGTCGAATTTGAAAAAAATATTTTTGTATATAATAGCCACATTCATGAGGATAATTACAGGCTATTTAACATCACGCTACAACCATTAGGAGCAGGGTAAAGAAGGTGAAGCCGCGGGGCACAGCTTGTACTTATGAAGACATTATCACCGACATCTATAGTACTTTGTCTCTATAAATCATCTCGGGTGTCAACAAGACTGAACAAGCTACAAGTATATATCAGTGTGTGTTAATTCCGTCACATTACGCCCCTGCCCATGCGCCGCCGCGCCGCACTCACTCATTACACTAACAAAACACTCGCGCTGATATCGATTAGAAATTATTCGATTATATCGCAACGGAGATCCGAATAATATAAACAAGAGGTGGGAACTCGTAGGAAGTGGATTTATTTAGTAGAACTACTTGTGATACTGTCGGATTTATACAAAACTAAATTACATTACATATTAATGTGCAGTGATATGACCATTGGACTGCCAAGTCAAAGGTCTCGAGTTCGAATCCAAGGCACGCACCTCTGACTTTTCGAAGCCATGTGCGTATTAATAATTAATTATCACGCGCTTAAACGGTGAAGAAAAACATCGTGAGGAAACCTGCATGCCTGAGAGATTTTCTTGAGGGCGTGTGAAGTCTGCCAACCTGCAGTAGGCTAGCGTGGTGGACTATAGCCTAATCCCTCTCGTAATTAGAGGAGACCCGTGCCCAGCAGTGGGACAATGTAATGGGTTGATGATGATGAAATTACATTAAAAGGACTCCCACTAGTGACGATACAGTTTTAGTTCGTCATATCAGCCAAATGAGGTCCACTGCTGAACCAAGACTTCACCCAAAGACTTTCACAACAACCGGTTATACAGTTTAAGCTATTATCCACAAAAAAAAATCGTATTTTTAGAGGAAATGAAGATAACTCCGGAACCTCCCGCGCCGTCGTCTTCCGCATTGTAGGACAGTTGACTTTGAAATTCGAACTACGATTTATGTATGGTACGAGGCAGTCGATTTTTTTTTTTTTTATGGAAGACTTATAGCTTAACATATCAGACAAAAAACAGTTAAGTAACCAGACATTCAATAACAAGTCTTCACGTATAAAAACATGAGTTATAAGAAAATAGCATGTGAACAACAGAGCCATTTTTATGGGATAACTCGGCAAACGAGCTACCTGATGGTAAGTAGTCGTCGCCGCCCATACACAATTGTAATACCAAAGGGTTGCAGATGTGTTACCGACCCTACTTAAGGAAAAGGAAAGGGGAAAGGAGAAATAAGGGGGCTGAGGGAGGAATCAACACTCACGTTACGAAACGCAACAGTATACATAGGTACTGCTACTTTACGTCGATTTTTTGTGGGAGGGTAGCACTTCCCCGACCGTGCGGACCCATTCATGCTGGCATGTCAAGGCAAAACATGACAGCGAGACACTACTACTAATACTGATTGATTGCGTCTCACTAGAATTTTCTCGTATATAAAAACATATCTAGTGACGTGTCAGACGCAACGTGTGTGCTAACATTGGAGAGCATCGCAACACTGTGTTGTAACTCTATAGTGATGGTCAAACGATCAAGATGATGTATATAGATGTACACAGTACTCACTAAACAATACAATGAACATAAACATTATGTTTATTTACCACAAGTTAAGTTATTGAAAATTAACATTAATTCTACATAATATGTGTGGCTTTATTTCTATTGTGAAGCTTTTTAATTGCGGATACTGTTTTTCTAGTCAACTTTAACTATTGTAAATGTTGTGCTTACCTTTTATTAAAAAATAACACACCACCAAGCCAGTGTCCCCCTAAAGTAAGACGGCGGTGTACTGATTTAGGGATTGTTTCACCGATTCCGGATTAGCACTATCTAAGAGATAGATTCAAAATTGGAACAGAATTTGTATTTAGGTATTTGTGTCAAATAATTAATCGGGAACTTATCAGAAGGCGGTGAAACAGGCCCTTAAACTCATAATTCGTCGGTAGGTATGTTTTAGTCACAATAAAAAGCTAGGCTAATGGCTTAGCGCGTCGGCTTGATATCATGTGGTTGCCGGTTCGAAACCCATCCATTGCACTATCGTACGTGAACCCACTCGTAACACAAACATTTTGCTTAGCACGAGGGGTTAACAAGATTACTAGTAATGCTACCCACGTTGCTAGTAAGCTTTAAAAAAATATATAGGACGAGAGCCATTAACGGAATTACCGAACACAAATACAATTTCTTTGATAGTTAGATTTTAAGAGAAGCAATAATACAGCCTTATCTGCTAATTGAATTCAGGCTGGACTAATGAGAAAATCAATTTAAAGTTTTCTAAAACTATGTAGAAGGTTCTTACGGAAACAAAAAAATTGCGCACAACATTGGTAAGACGTCTGTCAAATATTATTTTCTTTAAAAAGCTACGATGTTTCGGTTAGTGGATAAAACCAAACATTAATGGTTATGATGTAAATTTATTCGTGATCTCAAAAATACTTACACTAGTCGCGGTAACGAAACCGTATCGCGATTCAGACGGCTGGTACAACGCCATCTAGTTGCGATATGGGAACTAATAATTGCTACTTCTTATCGTTATTAAATCGTTTCTCATGAGATTGTACAGTTAGTGAAAATGGTCACCCGTCTATGGGTTGGCCGCTGCAAATGCCGAACATCTTGCAGCGCTATTATTACGCGCTGCTTTTGTATAAAATCTAAAAAATCTATGTAAACAATATTTTCCTGTACCTAGAATATGATAATCTGGTTTATCCCGTGGCTCGGCTCGCGATTCCGTGTCGCGATAAACTTCGAAGTAAAGTCGTGACCGACTCACTAATTCTATTTATGTGCGCCCGCGCAGCGCCCCGGCCCGGCTTCGAACCGCACACGTTCCGATATCGCGTTTCTCTCGGAATCCGTATCTATGTCTTGTTGAACTAGTGCTTCACGAGATATGCAAAGTTTCATACACTCACGTCTTTTTTCCAGGCAGAAACTACAGAACGCCATTGGCTACCATTCTTGAATACTTCTTTTGCTTCATCCACGTTCATACATTTGTCATGCTGAGGTTATGTAACATATAACATACCATCACGCCTGTATTCCCCGAAGGGTTAGGCAGAGGTGTACTAATGTAACCCACAGTTCGCCGATATGTTTGGGTCCCATGTAATAGGGGGCGAGCCTATTGCCATTCACTGGGCACAAATCCAGGTTATGTATTTTTAAATAATAAAAAATCAGCCCTATAACGGCGCGGTGTCCTGTATATTTTTTACACGTAACAAGTTAAGCTGAAAAGCTTACTAAAAATCGGTGAGAAAACATAAATTTACCTTAAAATGAACATTAATGATAATGAATACGGTATCTGTTCGCTAATTAATTCTCGTGTCACAAATACAGCTATGTTTTAATTTAACCTTATCTATGCTAATTATGTCTATAGCCAGCTAAACGGATCTCAATAACCACTAATTAATATTTTATAGACTATTAAACTGCAAATACTCTGACTTTATTTATGTGATACAATTATTTTGAATTGACATAAACTTTATTTTTAATAAATTGTGATAAAATGCTTACTATCACCTATTCACAAAATACTCGCTAAGAAAAAAAGTAGTAATATAAACAATTTTAAAATTATTTCATTTATACAATAAATGTCATCAATAGAAGTTTCGGAATTTACAGCGAGTTTTTTTATATATATTTTACAACAAAAATTACACGTTTAATACAGGTTCGATTCCCATAAACGAATTTTTATACAAGCTACAGGCAATTACAGCGGGTCTTGATCTTTTTTGTTTGAAACTGTAGTAAAATAAATTTTACCGGAAAAAAGAAAACATACTTATATCATTAAGCAATGATACTAAACTACCTTAAATGGATTATGATGATATTCATGAATCCATAAAATGTGAGTTGATAAGGATGTGCGGTGATATCCGGAGTGTTTTCTGTTACTTAAATATTTATTAGTTACAGAGAACGGGAAACTTGTGAGCAATCAATTTAGCGTGTGAACTCACATCTGTACTAGTGATGACATCTAGTACACACGGCAAAACAATTTAGTGTGCAGACAATTAAGGTGGGGTTCAAAAATGATAGTGTACTGTAAATATAATGTAAAAAAATATTTCGAGTGAAATTAGTCTTGAAATGAGAACTGCATTTTGACCCTGCAACACTCGAATCAATTATTTAGCGGTTGTGTCTCTTTGTTGGTACTTTACTTAAATATGCCCTGAAAAATTTGTTCTAAATAAAAATGAGATCTGCTGCTATAAGGTTGACATTGAAAACCAGCGTTGATTATAATATTATTGCGCTTCGGCATTATGCTGAGTGTCAACCAAATTCTGCATGCAATTTTTCTTCTTATGTATCAATAATATAAATATGTAAATGCTTTATTTGACTTAAGAATGTTGCATATACTTATGAATTCCCTGGTTCCCGAGCTAGTTATTAACTGTAGTAAAGGATCCAGTGCAATCTTCCAATTTAATTTTATTGTTTTTTATCCGTACCTATAAGTATTTTGCTTTTGTGTCACAAATAAATACATTTGCTTTCTTTTTTTCTATTGAACAAAATATTGTAATATCACCTAACTTTTTTTTATTAACTATATCCGCGATTATCTGGTTGTTATAATCCTGTGGGAATCACCTAAAATTATGTCTTAGAGCTCAACTTTAGGTTTTATGAAACTCCAGTGTTATATTGCTTCTAAAAATAGATTCTTAAGATGTGCGTTGTGTCTGCCAATTAGTCAGTATTAAAGGTTTTTGATGTAGAAAAAATCATAAAAACGGGTTTCAGCCTTATTTAGTCCATACACAGCTTTTTTTATGACAAAAAAAAATATAAGTAGATACAAATAAAATTACAAAGTTTACCTACTCACAACAGCGTCTAGATATCCAACTGACAGACTTTTTCTGAGTGGCAACTTTTTTATAATGAACACACCGACACGTCGCTACATACGTTGATATGTAAATTGATGTTGAACCAGTTATGCTACCCTCGCTAATGTACCGACTAATTAATTATGTTGAGCTTGTCACAACACGCTGTATACTCAGTACTCACTGACAGGCAGGGGCGCTCCACTTTATTTACGTGGCTCTACAAAATGATTTAACGAAATTATGCTTACTATTGTCATAATTTATACATCTTATTTTACATACTATTTTTTACTTAAATTATGATAAAACTGAAATTCAAATAATTTAACACCAAATACAAAAATAAATTGTCACGCTCTAGCGTCGAAGCAGTCCTCCACATCGCTGTCATCTACTTAGTAATATGCCTAGAAGGCTGGCAACATTGCCACGTTGAACGGCAATACACATTCTTTGACCTATGAATAAGCCAGGTACGCGATGAGTCGACAAGTCTCTTGAAGTATATTTAAATATCTTTTATTTTTAATAAAACTACTTATACTTGCTACTGGGTAATACTATGAATTAATCGTGTATAAATAAATAAGTGCTACTACCAAAAATACAGAATTACCACTCCACACTAATTGTAACACTTTCAAATTAATATTATGTGTTTAGTGTGTTAAATGTTTGCAACCCCTGCTGCCGTAGGTACACTCTGAACAGTAATTAATGTTTCCTCGACAAGTCGGAATTAAACAGAGATAGCTAAATAATGTGTTACTATTAGACAATTTAGAAATGTTGTGATTTGTTGCATTTTCCGTTACATTATAATTTCATGTTAATGTAGGGCGTTGGCGTGCTCTCGTTGCATACTTCATTATATTATTAGTCAGATTATGTACATGTCTGACATTACATTGAATCTTTATCATTATCTTGAAACCATAGCTGCTTCATATCTAAAATATCATTAATATTGAAAAAATGCCTTTTGGCAAAATTGTATCCTATATTTAACAAAAAAAAATAATTGGTGTACCTACTTATTCATTACGTGATCAAAATTTTAATGAAAATATGTTAGTTACCGTTACAGTTACCAACCATTAAAAAAATATTCAATAGTATCTAAAAGTGACAAAGTGCGTTTCCCTAGATGTATATTCTAAATATGTAGTACAATAAAAAACATAAATTTACGGCGTTCAATAAATTGTAACCTCGACACACGTATGTAGTCTTAATTGTGTGAAATATCCGCCAGACCTGCCAAATGTATGACCACCTTCATTCTATCATCCATAAACATTCAATTAACACATCAAATAAACAAGACGAAAATATTACTTAAATATTTACACACAAACGCCAAACTTCTAGTCCAATTAAGAAGTACGTACTCTATGCTATTTACTTTTCATAATTCTTAGAATTAGGTACAGAACATAATTAACATCGCCACATCTAAAGCTAGTGCACACCAAATGCTGTTCCGATATTTTCAATCTGTCATTTCATTTTACCAACCGGTGCCAATGCAATACACAAATATAAGTTCGAAGCAACTAAGCGCCACAACAATATTGTTCTCAAGAAAAACATTGAATTGTACTAAGGAGGACTGTAATTGGCGGTGAAGTTGACATGCATAACTTGCATAACTTGACGCCTGTTCTATGTGTAATGTAAGGCAGAAGTGCATAGATCCACACCTTTTCCAGTAAGTTCCATTTAATCTATAAGGTGGACCTTTTAAATTAATAACAAATCCAAAATCTGAGCTGCTACGAGAATTTTCTTAAAGAAACTCGCAATAACACTGCTCGACAAAAGAATTGAAACCAAGACTTCGCCCTCAGCAAACGCTCTTGTGTCCACAAGACTCATGATATCTGATGAATGGATAAAAAATAACAATCCTCACCTTTGACGTGTTCCGACCGCGGCGCAGGGCTGGCCGTACTATCAAGGGAGTTCCTTTACCATCAACAATGACAAATTTTATAACCATATTTGCGGCCAAGCCTCTTTCACGAACACCAAAACACTGCTTACTGCTATTCAAAAGTTTCGCTATAAGTGTAATCAAGACTTACATACCTTGGCTCTAGGACATAATTTCAAGTCCAGTATCGCTTAGACCCTTTTTGAATTGAAATAGATATGTGAAACACACGAATTGTGCTCAATATATTCTATTGTCAATTAGCGTGAAGTGAAACGAGCTGAACTAAATGCTCAACTTTAGGCTAGGCAGTAACTCAGGCTTTAACACGACAAATTTCATTAATTAGTTTTGTTAATTTATTATTATTAGCCAGAACATGTTACATTTATACAAATGCTATTAATTAATACAAAATAAATTTAGTACTATTTAGAAATTATACTTATTGTATACTGAAACAGTTAAACTTTAAATTTAAAATATATTTTTTGTTTTTTAATTAATAAGACCATCTAATGGTCGTTGACCCTAATATCGTGGTATATTTTATGATCTCTACAATTATAATAATAAATACATTCATAAATACAACTGATTTTTAAGTCAATGCCCTGCGTCGAATGAAATCGAATCATTGAAAGGTTAAAAAAATATTAATAAGATATTCTATAACCTACTTATGTAATAGCTTCATTATTCTAGTGGTCGCAAACTCGACTGCTGAACTAAGGAGCCTGAGTTCGATTCCCAGGTTAAACAGTGTTCTGGGTTTCTATATGTAATTTTCCGTAGCAGCTTGGATATTGGATATTTCCCTCGTTACTCTAAATCATTTTGGCGGACTCTGATCGTACATCAGAACTCCTAAGCCCTGCTTAACCCTTCTTATACCTATGAAAAAAGTCACACCTATCAAGCATAATCGTCCTATAATGTTCTATCCTACAATGTCTCACTGCTGGGACACAGGCCTCCTCTCGGTGAGAGGGAACTTGAATCGTAATCCAGTGCAGGTTGGTAGATGTCACATGTCTAAGAATTTTTGGTTCTAGGACATGCTGGTGTCCTCACGATGTTTTCCTTAACTGGTTTTATCATCAATCTTGTAATTAATTATTTCATGAGAGAGACAATAAAGATACAATTTTGGTAGTCATAGCAATATTCTAGTTTATCTACTATATAAAAATAAGTCGGGTTTTCCTTCCTGACGCTATAACTCCAGAACGCACGAACCGATTTCCACGGTTTTGCATTCTCTGGAAAGGTCTCGGGCTCCGTGAGGTTTATAGCAAAAAAAAGTCCGAAAAAAAACACGGGCGAAGCCGTGGGCGGAAAGCTAGTCTTATATATAACATTCTCGTGTCACAATATTAGTTACCATACTCCTCCGAAACGGCTTGACTGGTTTTTATGAAATTTTATATACATATTCAGTAGGTTTGAGAATCGGCTACAAGTATCTATTTTTTTTTTCATTTATTTATAATGTAGCATTAAACATGTAGCCGCGTCCGGACAGCTAGTAATATCGCACACCTATGTAGATCTAAAGAGACTTAAGTCAAAAATCTGTGTGATTGAGTTATGCTCACCATTTCATTTCCTATACGAATATACCGTATACCTATCTGACCAATAAAACAACAGGTTAAAACATCAATAGGTATCCGTATAGGACTAGTATAGGAAATGAAATGGTGGGCATAACTCACATAGATTTTTGACTTAACTCTCTTTAGATCTAGGTGTGCGATATGTAATATTCCCATCGTGCGTGGTTCCGTTGCGAGCAGGTCAATGGTACGAGTCACTGAATCTATTGAGATACGATTTACACCAGCCAAGGTGGCGCGTGAACACCACACCTCGACACTAGCATCCAAGTGAAAACTAACCTTCCATATTGAGTAGATTTATGATCCCACTACAAGAGTATTTCTCTTGTCGTCTTTACAAGGTGCAGATTTAGTCATCTGGACCCGTTAAAGGGGTGATTATACCCGTCGTATTCAACAACTTTTTCTATAAAACGTGAAAAATAAATACATCTTACTATACAAAAGTAAACATACATACATACCATCACGCCTGTATTCACCGCTTCTTGTATGTTTAGGTCCCATGTAATAGGGGGCGAGCTGTACCATTAATCGAGCGCAAATCCAGACTCCGAGCTGCTACTGGGACTTTCATAGAAAAACCCCATAAACCCTTTGCTCGACCTGGGGATCGAACCCACGACCTCTAGGGTAGCAGTCGCGTTTGGGACCACTACACTTATAAGGCAGTCTGACACTACAAAAGTAAACAGACTACATTTAAAGGCAGGCAGGGTTCGTACCTGCGTCCCTCCATTTAAGTACAAGGGATGTATTGCCAACTAAGCTACCGAGACCACTGCCTGTGATGTCGAAATCTTCCACATTCTACCCGTTAAGTTTTATTATTCATTCACATTCTAATATCTATAAATACAAAATACCTATATATACATAGTTGACCATAATTTATTGGTCTAACATTCTAAAACTCCTACATAATTGACATATCTCTCATTGGCTAACAATTAATTTCTGACAATAACAGAACATATACTAATGAATTAATCGCACCTACTTAGCATTCAGATTTGTTAAACTGTCCCCGAGGCACGCGCCCGTACAGCCGCGTGGTGTATTGAAATGTATTGCAATCTTAATAAATCTCAGTTAAGTATTAACCAGTGTAACATAAAGGAATGTACAGAAGGACAACACTCAGTGTTCACTTTAGTTGTACGAACATCTGCTTTGTTATCACATATTGACCAACTTTCCATATTAAACCCCTTACAGATACGTGAAAAAAAAGCACTTTTCATACGTGCCGAAACGTAGTATGTTTACCTTTGTAAAGATGCATTTATTTTTCACGACTAGGGCATGGGTTTCATAGGAAAAGTTGTTGAGTGCGACGGGTAGAATCACCCCTTTAACGGGTGCAGGTGACTAAATCGGCACCCTGTATACCACTGACTTGAGTTAACGTTCTCCTAAATAACAGTCAATTTTATCCTTAGCTAAACCCCGATTAATAATATATCCATTGATTTCGAAATGCATTACCACAAAATGAAATATTTTGTTTATATGGGGAAGTTTTTCATATATTAACCCATAAATATCTTATAATGCATATATAAAATTCTCGTGTCACAATGTTAGCTACCATTCTCCTCCGAAACGGTGTGACCTATTTTTATGAAATTTATTATACATATTCAGTAGTTCTGAGAATTGGCTACTATCTATTTTTCATACTCCTAAGTATGTAAAATAGTATGCAAAATTTTATGAAAATCTGCAGAGATTATATAAAGTTTCTGAATAACTTTTTTATTAATGAAAGCTTATTAGGGGAGGGGCACATTTTTTAACCTTTATCGACTCTGATTCTCTGTGACTTAACCGTCCATTAAAATTTGTATCTTGAAATGTTAGTTCTCGTTTCTCGATACCCGTGCACAGTGAATTTTCTGCATTTATCTTGTTTTACAACAGAACGACAAAGTGCACTGATAAACAATGTCGAATAAACTCGTACCATCTAATCTTCGTCTCGATGTGTCCAGGTTCGATTTCAGGTTGAATTCAAAAGAGGTCCCGTTTTATCTGCAATATCTTTTCCTAGTATTGTTTTCAGAAAATTACCCCTATCAATATCGTACCCTATAAAGTTATCGGAGTTGTGACATTAATGTATTAGCACTTTCCACTTTAACATTACTTATGTATTTGTATTTTTTTACTGCCTCTTTAGTCTAGTAGTGCTATGCGCAACTGCTAGAGATCCTGGGTTCGATTCCCAGGTCGAACAATAGTGTTATTGTGTTTTTCTACGACATTCTCCGTCTTTCATTCGGAGTCTCGACTCCGAGAATGAAAGACAAAAATCCAGATTTTTGTCCGGTTAATGGCACTAAGCACTATTATAATTATGGGACCTAAACCTTCCGGCGACGGGTGTGACCCTAACCCTTCGGGAAATACAGACGTGATAGTATGTTTATGTGTGAATGTAATAAAACTAAAAAAAAACTAACATGGAGAGTTGCGTATGTTTTTTTGGTTTTTATTATATAGATACTATTATTTATTTTCATATTATCATCTACACATAAAAATAATCAATTATATTAATTTGTAAACTAAGGTCTTGAGAATCTTTTTATCAGGCCGCGTCACAGGTATCGATAAGTCACTAGTATTGGGTACAGCCCTAGTTATCAGAGCACTTTGAGCTCTGATTTAATAGTGGCCGGAGATTTACACAAATTGAAATGTTTCCGTCTGTCGGCACAATGGATATATCGTCACTGGACTATCACAGAATCGAGTAGAAAGCTGCGCGCTATCAAATTTATGTGAGAGGGAAAATCGACCAGCGCTAATTGTGACTGAGCTTTCGGTGTTATCGTTTAGATTCTCGTTTCCATCTAAGTCAATAGGCTTACTAGGAACGGGCTTATGTCCCAAATCCGAGCTGCTACTGATAATTTCATAGAAAGACCCAATAGGTAAAACTGCTCGACCTGGGAATCAAAACCAAGTCTTCTAGCATAGCAGTCGCGCTTAGGAGCACTATAATAAAGAGGCAATTTGGTGAATAGTGAGATCGGTATTCAACCGTATACCTAAATTAACACTTATTTCTCTATATCTAGGTAGGTACACAATACTCAGTTATTATTATTTAAAAAATAGGCCAACAAGCGTAAAAAGCGTCGTGTTAATTTGATGAAAATGGATTGCTGAATAATCCTCCTCGCAATATTACAGTACCGAAAATCAATAATAAACTTTAGCTTAATTGTCCTGAAAACGTAACAAACTGACAGACACATTTTCTCAATCAATAATATTACAGTGTAAATGTATAATGCCAAAACAGTTCTGTCAGTGAACGCATAGATTTGTAGATTTAATAGTGAGGTATAATTTAGTAGCTGTTCCGTGAAACTATCGCTATGTTTGAGTATCGATCGTTTGCGGAAGCAGCACAGCACTAGTAAACATGTCGGCAGGATAATAGATGAAATAAATACGTCATAATGAGACTACGCAGAGGCGTGACTCATTCGAAACGAGAGAAGTTCAGCAGTCTGGACTTTAAAAGAGACCATGATTCTCAAAGTTTGTTTCGGTTTTTATTCTCAGAGGTCGTCAAATAGGAAAAGCCGGCGCAATCTAGTATAAAAAAATTAAAAACATTGACTTGTAAAATTTATTTACAGAAATGAATATAATTTATCAATCGCCTACAGTTCATGTGGGGAGGTTTTCAATAAAAACGAGAGCATTATGTAATTATTTACTTTTTAGGAAAAGAAAACTGACTAAAAGCATTTTCAGATGTATTTTCAAAGGAGATTGTCCAACACATATCAGTTCACGATCGGCGAAGAGTGAGAGAGATTAGTACATAATATAAAACGGCTTTCGTTATTTCTAAGACTGCCATCAACATTTGTAGATAATGAGCAAAACATTCATACATGTTATTAGGTAATTACTTTGTAAATTAAATTAAGTAGCGGTTGCGATGAAAATAAAAAAAAAACAATTTACAGACTGTTTACAGAGGAGTAGATCTGTTGTACTGTTGTTTATTAATGTTGCCATCTCCTATGGATTGTTTCTTTTTCATTCCTCAAACAGGCGATATGTTACAATTTTGTAAAAAATAAGAGTAATTAAATTAATTAATAAAAATTTATAGATACGATTAAATTTTTGGAAAATTTAGAATCTTCGTGATACGGCTATTAGCTAATATTAGATAATTATAAAAAATATCCATGAAAGTTACTTTTCGTCTAAGTACCTATTTATTACATCAGGCATGTGGACTGAAGTTTTCGTATATGAGGTATCTAAGTACGTTCTATCCCCTCTACTCTTCGCAGTTTTTATTAACTCTATTTCCGAACGACTTCTCTCTTCCTATCATCTTTATGCAGATGATTTGCAGATTTATTGCCGAGCTCCCCTTGGGAATTTGTCACGTGCGGTTCATACTGTGAATCAAGACCTGGCTTGTATTTGCGACTGGAGTAAGAGGTATGGGCTTACGGTTAACCCAACGAAGACGCAGGTTATTGTAGTTGGTAGCTCCAGAACCATTGCAAGGATTGACTGGTCGGCTGTTCCCCAGGTTTATTTCGACAATATCATAATACCGTTTAGTGATAAGGTTAAGAACCTTGGAATACTGATTGACACAAATCTTTCCTGGACTGTTCAACTGCAGGAAGTGAGCCGTAAATTATTTGCATCCGCCGCGGGTTTAAAAAGACTACGCAACTTTCTCCCAACTGCGACCAAAGTTGCGCTTGCCCAATCCCTTCTTCTTCCCATCCTTGATTATGCTGATGTCAGCTATCTCGACCTTACAGAAGACCAACTTAATAAACTTGAGCGACTTCAAAACTTTTGTATAAGGTTCATATTTGGTTTACGCAAGTATGACCACATCTCTGAATTCCGTGCTAAGCTCAAGTGGTTACCAATCCGCCTTCGCCGGAATGCTCATATTCTTTCACTACTATATAATGTGCTTTTCCTTTCTTCTACACCCTCATATCTTAAAGAACGTTTCGAGTTCCTAGGTGATACCCACACGCTATTCCTAAGGTCATCAGATAACCTAAAACTTAAGATGCCTATGCATTCCACAACGTTTTTTGATAAATCCTTCACAGTTCATGCTGCTCGTTTGTGGAATGCATTGCCAGAACCGATCAGGCGTGCTCAATCGCTTCCCGTGTTTAGAAGGCTTGTGAAGGAATATTACTTATCTTTGTAACTATGTCACTTCATTGTTGCAAATTTATAACATTAGTTCTTGTTGCTTATTCTTTAAATACCTATCTCCTATAAGCTATATATATTATATATATATATATATATATATATATATATATATAATGAATTTATTATAGTATAGTATGTCAGTATGTATTTTTTCTTACTGTATTTATTTATGTATATATTACGTTTATATTTTTATCTATGTGTTTCTGCACCGTGACCAAACCCACGTTAAAGTTCAGTTCCAGTTTGTCCATCCTAAGGTTGCCTAGAAGAAATCGCAGATAGCGATAAGGCCACCCATTGTATGTTTTAAATTTCATTTGTATCCTGTATTTTTGTATTTTGTTTTGGTGTACAATAAAGTATATAATAATAATAATAAATAAGTAAATATGAAACGATTTTTAATCTACACAAGCAGAGCCCTCTTAAAAACTATGTATAATTTATTGAACATTGATAACTTCATCTAGAAGCGGAAACGGAAAATTGATGACAAACATAATTGATTAAGAATTTATTAACAAAAGGTCATGTCTGTTGCGTTATGGTCGCAGGCCAGGCGACCAGGCGACCAGGCGACCAGGCGACCTCCCGTTGTTTACGAGCTCGTGGGACGAATGTTATTTAATATTAATTAAAATATAACTTTATTAATATGCTATTCATTTGACTATATAACTGTAATTATGACAGAGAGCCTATTATTAGTTTAGGGAGGTCAAACAATAAAAACATATGCCCAAACGTAACTGATTACATTGGAAATTAATCTCAGAACTTAAAGAAAATATGACAGAGTACAGAAAAGTCACATTTGATCTCTGTTTGTGATCGTATTGCTCTTGTTTTAGGGACAACAAACACTACTACACAACACAGAGAGCGATGGTGTATAATAATGTACGGGAGGGTCGCCGAGTAGACTCCTGTACGCAGTCAGCGAACATTCTGTGACGTAGTACACACGGCTTCAGGTCAATCTATACAAAACCAGTTTAAGCTGATCTCGCATTGTATAAGCGTTATTTACATTAAGAGGCTAGCGTAAACTGGTTTTGTATAGCTTGATGTATAACCGTGCGTACATACCTACCTCTTAGTTATTCCGATACAAATTTCCACTTGTAAGTAATTTCGTTTCACAAAATTTCTTTATCTTGTTACTTAAAAACATAACGTAGAATTACTGTGGCTATGTTATTTAATATTCCTTCAGCGGAAAATTCAGTTGTTCTGCTGCATTTCTCCACTCTGTGTCTTTTAAAGTTTCATCTAATTGGCAATAAAACAGCGGCAATTTCGTAACGAGTAGAAAACTACCAAATAAAGAGCGCAGTGAGTGAGCACAGACTTATTTTTATATGTATATCACCGTCTGCGGGGAAACTGGTCATTTAATTGGTATTTCATTTGTGTGTAGGTGTACAGTAAGTACGTGTGTTTGTTTGTTTTATGCTCTATAGCATTATTATTTCTGTCAGTATTCAATTATTTGATTAAAGCATGCCACTGCAAGCTTTCCTAAGAAGTCAGAACGGTAATAACAGTGCTGTGCCCCGCTGATCCTCCGACTTGTCCAGCTCTTAAGAGGAGTGTCCCTCGCGAACGCAACAATGTTGCACAGTTGTCGCTGTCTCTATCCCTCGCGATGCGAACGCGTGCCCGAGAGGAGAAACAACAACATTTTCACGCGTATTTCGTATGTTCCGAATTTTGGAGATTACTCCTACAATATTGCTAATATGTAAAAAAAAAATCTTGTAAAAAAATATTCACTATATTATCTGGGTTTCCTTCGAATCAGAACTTTTCTGTATTGATACATTGTCGAGAAATACTAGCATAAAGTTGGGCCGTTTTTCAACGAAAATTGCCAATCTTTGAGCTCGTGTAACTTTTTAACCGTATATTGAAATGAAATTTTATATTACAGGAACACGTATATTAATGATAAGATTGTTACTGCAAAATTTCAATGACTTTCATTGTTTAAAATTCAAGCAAGGGCTAAACTGCGTTTGTATGGGGCGCGAAGCGGATACTATCCTCTTAACAGAAAATAAATAACTCATCCTCGTTCCTCAAAAAATAGACAAAAATAGACAATATGAAATGAACAAAAAATCTAACTGGTAGTTCTAGAAACATAACACAACGTACCATCACGCCTGTATTCCCCGAAGGGTTAGGCAGAGGTGTACTAATGCACAACCATGGAGAATTCTCCTCCATGACGCCAACACCTCGCCGGTATGTTTACGTTCCAGATAATAGGGGGAAGCCTATTGCCATTAACCACCACTCATTAATGAGGCAGAAGTTCTAGAAATACGTGCGTTCGTTATTTAAACAAATAAAAATCCTTGTCTGTTTATCTACAAACATTACCCGCCTTTTGGGCTCTGCTGCAGTCGAATAAAAAAATTCTACACACGGGAATCAAACTTGCATGTAGTACAAAAGCAGATCACTTTGTCTATTACTAACTGATCAGAGACATTTACTAAGCGATTCCACAAAAAATGTAGATGTATGTATAAAACAGTATACAACACATACGTTACTACATCTGTGTGTGTAGAAACTCAGTAGCCAATCACTGTGTTTTGTCCACGCGTGGGCACCCGCCCCCACCTCTCTGCTGAGCTCCTAAAACGATAAAGTGATTGATGTTTGTGTATCGGTAATGGCGCCCACTTCGTCGTAAATATGGCAGGCGGCCACCGACGAAACATTATCGTTCATTAATTAACATTTAAATTATGTCAATATGACCTTTTTGAGAAAATTGGGTTTGAAAAATTGTGCTAATATTGTGTGATATATTATCATGCCGTGACTGTGGCGCTGCAACACATTAAATTAATTAAATTAAAATTAATTAGGTACAAAATGTTCATGAGTCTAGTGGTCCTAAGCGGGATTGCTACGCTAGAGGTCCTGAGTTCGATCTCCAGGTCGAGCAAAGTGTTATTGGGTTTATCTAAGAAATTTCCAGTAGCAGCTCGGAGTCTGGATTTGTGCCCGGTAAATGGCAATAGGCTCGCCCTGACCTAAACATACCGGCGAAATGTGGGTGTGGCAGGCGTGGTGGTATGATATGTTTTTAATTACATAATGCTTTTCTCGGAAAAACTCAGCACCAATTTTGATATAAATCAGTTTTATTGCAGTTGTGTATAAGTATGAAACAAATCAATGGACGGATACTTACTTCTATAAATAATTTGTAGTTATGATGAGGGTGAAAATATAAGCATGAGAGGATAACAAGAATTTTAAAAAAAAAACGGATTGCGTCACACACTAATCTCCTAGTTCAAGGGTTAATTAAGTGCAGACCACACTGTCGTTATATTTTAAAACAGTACAGTTTTTAGAAATACTATATTTTTTATTTATTAAAAATGATTTGTGTAAAAATTTGTACAAACCCAGACATGAGCAATAATAAAAAAGTTATACATTTGAAAATGATGTCAATCTAAATGTGTAGTATGTGATGGCACGTCTTGTGTATTGTGTGGGTACGCTCGTCTACGCATTAAGTTATACATAACCAGTGTACGCTGGCCTCTTGTTGTATGGGACGCCTATACAACGCGAGATCAGACTTAAACTGGGTTTGTATACGTTGACCTGTAGCCGTGTGTACTACGAGTACCTACGTACATAATGAGTGCACCTCGTTGTTATTCCGCGCCCGAATTGTGACATCTTTGAGTTTATAATCTATAGACAAGTTACTTTTATTTTATGAATAACCGGACTTTGTTCTAGTTTAGTTAAGTTATGATCTGTTATCTTTATTTGACATTATTTTCGTTAAAACACGCATATAAACATATTTTATTTGTCTATGAGCAAAATATTGTAAACATATTTTAGTTATGTAGATATTTACAGGAGTATAGAATATTAATTTGTAGGAATTACAAATTCCGAAAAAACTAAGAACACGCATTACTATACAATGTTCTGCTATGTTCCGGGAATGATATCTGGTGAAAAAGTGAATAATATAAATGTTATTCGTCGGACTATAATTGTTATTATTTCGCACACTTAGTGATTAAAGCTTCGACATCAAAAAACGTAAGTAATTTAAAAAGAAATTGTAATAAGTTACATACAGTTTGCTAAAAATAACTCTGCTTGTGTGAAGTTAACGGTTCCGAACTAGAACGCTGGTAAAATCGCATTTAAGTGTTTCATACATTAACATCGAAATTAGTAAAATAAATATAAATGTGAAACATATAAGACCCCAATAATAAAATAATCTTTACACCGACTCTTTCTATTAATATTTAAAATTGCTAAACCATTTCCTAACTGTACACAGATTATATCCTTGCGTAGGGTGGACACATTCTACCAATTCTACTTCATCACCTGATTGCATAAGAGGAAAATTTGCGTGAACGCTTGAGCAATTCGACTTAAGTCAGTTAATCAATCGATTAACTCTCGATATGGTCACGGTCAGCGGTGATCCGCGTAACAGACGAGCATCGAGCTAATCGGATTACGAGTAATCCGACAATATTGTGATAGGGTCGCGGATTAACGTTGCTCACTCACAATATACGAGCCGCTCACCGAGCATTAGCATTTGTGTCTCAATAATATTGATTAATAGCTCTAACGAAGGAAGTCATCATGAGATGACGATTGATAGAGATTTAAGGAAGAAATAGACATTATTATATTAATGTAAATTGCCAACTATAAGGAAAATTGGGATATAAACAAAATAAATATTATGCATTAGTCTAGTAGTCCTCAGCGCGACTGCTACGCTAGAGATCCTGTGTTTGATTCCCAGGTCGGGCGAAGTGTTATTGGGTTTTTCTATTAAATTCTCAGCAGCTCGGAGTTTGGAATTGTGCCCAGTCAGTGGCAATAGGGGGCGACCCCTATTACACGGGACCTAAACATACCGGCGAAATGTGGTTACCTACACCTCTGCCTAACCCTGCGGGAAATATAGGCGTACCTATTGGTATGTTTTAATATTATGAACACACCGGGTACGTGAATTCGGGTTGGCAGATGTCACACTTTTAAGAACTTTTTGGCGTAACAGTACGTAGACTATTATTTGTTTCTAATTATGGTTCTAGCAATTTGTCACATCAAAACTAGGTCCCAAGGAATGAAATGCCAAAGTGAGAGCAAACTGAACTCCATAGATATTTCCAATAGATAGCATGTTCAGCACCGCCCAGCCTACCTTATAACTTAGAAAGCTTTTGTCTGTAAGGAAATAGCGGTGCCAGTTTCAAATGATAATTAATTTCTCGTGAATCTGGGGTATTGACCTTGTGAATTAGGGCGGCCATATCGAGTGGAGGGACGAGTTATGTCCCACTCTCGGTGCCCTTAGTGCGTGAGATAGGCCTATGCGTGTACAGCACTATCGAGTCATTGTATCTACAATAATGGACCAGCTTTTGAGTTATGTAGGTATGCGTAGTGTTGGGCTAAAGTCTCGTCCTCGGCTTCACGTAAGGGTCGGCGAAATCTTTAGCAGAAGGTAGCATTTATTTTCACAAACGGTACCGAACGTGATAGCCGTAATGAGAACAGGGGGGGACATATTTTTTCTGTTATAATTAATGTTTACTTAAAATATTTATTTAACGGCCCTTATAAATGTTTTATGTCATTTGGGCAAATATTTACTTATTGGATATTGTATAGATACTTAATTCTCTAAAGTCGAAAGCCGAATATCAGTTTTGGATCGGCTGAAAAAGCGTAATTATATCGGCCGGATAAAATGTTCATGTCTTGAGATGTACATCACTACTGTCATTCACGAGTGCTTATTAACAGTTTTTATTACAATACCAATATTATTAAGCTTCGATGTTCCACTCAGAAGACATTATTGTAACAAAACCGTGGAGCAATACGAGTTTGATATTTAATGGTCGCCATAAACGATATTTTTTGTAATGAAGTGAGCGACTCGCTCGTAAATAATACTAAACAGCATCGTAAACAAATCATCGGCAACATATTCTGTCATAATCCAATCAGAAAGTGTAGGCTGGCTGCACACCCGGCGACTTGTCGACACCACACTTGAAGTTGCTGAATAGACTGACAGTTGTCTTGTGTTTATGTTGAGCACGAGGCTCCTCACCCAATTAGAGGAATAGGCAGACTATACACTCATAGGATTTATCCCGATGCTTTCCTTAATAATAGTAAAATACTGTTAATAATTTAAGGGTATGCTAAATGATTTTAATAACATATTAGTATGATTTCGAAGTTGTTGCCTTGAGAAGTTGTCAATGTAGTGTAGTGTATAACTAATAATAAAAAAATGCGACAATCTAATTTCCACAATCATATCATCGGTGTGTGAGTAGCCTATCAGATGGACAGACGGATCTATACCGCGTCTAATGTCACAGTTTTTGCCTTAACGGTAAAGCGCACATTTATTTTTAAAATGACCTCATTCAAATGTTTTGAATATAAAATAGTTTATAGCGATCCCGGTATTTATAACCATACCTTGAATCGGAAGCGGCGGTAGCCTAATGGCTAGGGCGTAGGACTTGCGATCACATGGTTGCCGGTTCGCACCCCACCCATTGCACTACCGTCGTGAACCCACTCGTAACACAAGCATTTAGCTTAGCACGACGGGTTAACAAGAATACTAGTAACGTGTGACCCATATTGCTAGTAAGCTTTTTTTATATAAAAATAAAGAAATACCTGTCATTGCCTGTCTAAACCAACATGATTTTGACCGTGGTTGGAGAGGACAATGGTTCATGTTGTGTTCAATGGGTTACCACCATACTTAATATAATATTAAATGCCATCAATATATTAATAATTAAATGATATAAATAATTAAATAAAACAGCAGAATTTGGCCTATTGGTCGATGAATTAGGTAGATTAGAACCTTCAAGAAGGACAATTTTGGGAGTATGCTCTATAAATAATAGAAATGGTCAAATCGATATACAAATACAAGCGAATTGAGAACCTCCTGGTTTTCTAAATTATGTCTAATTTTGCTTGCAACTTGAGCAAAGTGTCAGCTAATCAACTTTTTTATTATTATTCTGTAAGAGTTTTTATCGAAAGTTATAAATCACATTCTTATTGGACTCATTTAAATACTTATACATATAATATCGTGTGAAAGCTGTGTGTGTGTGTTTGTTGACAAGTGACGTCCACAATAACATGTCAAAGAATAATAACAGCTTTATTATATGTCTGTCATTGGTACTTACGATGATCGAAATAGGTAGGCAGGCAAACAAGCATTCTACATTGAGTTATTAAACCGGCACTAGAGACTTCACTGCGAACCGAAATGTTACTTCATGAGTTGCGGAGTAAGTGCTACAAAGCTGGTCCCCACGTTCTACAACCTTTTTTAAAAAAAAAACTAGATGAAAATAAAAACAAGTAATTTAAGAGACACGTACGATTAAGCACTCGCGGGAAGTACTACTCCTCACACAGAATATCAAAGTCATGCAGGCAGTATGCATACTGTTGCGTTTCTTTCGGTGAGTGTGGTACCCTTGGAAACTTAACTCCTCGCGCAGAATCAACCTTCTCCCTTTCTCCTTTCCCTCCCTATTCAAACGCTTGGTTGTTTTTCAAATTGTTTAGATATAGTTTCACTCAAGGCTTCAGGATTTCACATTTGCACTACTGTGTCAAAATCGTCATTCAAAGACTATGAAATGTTGTCAGTGTCTGTTTATGTAATCTGTCAGTCCTTACCTTCACTACTTTTCAATACCTTATGTCATTCTACTCAGCAGACCTGTATCACATTGGGGCTGCCGTATTCTAACTTCTGGTACACTATAAAATAGTCCTTTATACCTCAATGGCATTCACACGGTTTGTCACAGTTACGATAGCATTATTATGAGATCTAATCTGAAGTCCCTCTCGGCCCTCAGCTACTTATTGGACATAGCTGTCATCTCAACTCATTAGCTTTGATAATGTTTTTTTTTAAAAAAGGTTGACAGCAATCAAATGTGTGTCGCACATTACTAGTATTTTTACTAACCCCTCGTGCTAAGCTAAATGTTTGTATTACGAGTGGGTTCACGTAGTGCAATGGGTGGGTTTCGAACCGGCAACCACGTGATCACAAGTCTGACGCCCCAGCCATTAGTCTACCGCCGCTTTCAAACTTTTCAGACTTTCCCACTGCTTCCAGATTGCCACTCATTCTGAATGAGGTACGTACTAGATTCTATATAATATTCTAGAACATTCGTCAAGTTTGTTTTGCTTATTTGAGCAGTCGGGATGACAGGTAAGCTTGAACATAACGTAACCTCACGCTTGTTCCTTGTAGGATTAGGCAGAGGTTCATGTAATGCTGTGTCAGCCCTCAAGGGGACAGATACTGAATATTTACGACAGAAAACCCAGAAGCGGCGGTAGCCTAATGGCCAGTGCGTCGGACTTGTGATCATGTGGTCGTCGGTTCGAAACCCACCATTGCACTACCGACGTGAACTCACTCGCAATACAAGCATTTAGCTTAGTACGAGAGGTTAACAAGATTACTAGTAATGTGCGACCCACATTGCTAGTAAGGTTTTTAAAAAAAAAACACTGATTGACCTCGTAATGGAACCTCGAACGTCACGCTCTACAGCCATCAGCACCTGCGGTCACTAGACGAATCAGGCATTTCTAATTAACTAAAATACTATATTTAACTTTTTCCGCTTTACGTTAAGCCTTGAATTTTGTGTCTTAAAGTTTACGATCAATTTAAAACCAGTAAAATGTTGGAACTGCTCAAATTGGCACCAGCTCCAAACAAACAATAAAATATAATAATTTTAGTGTTTTCGGTTTTATGAGGGCACATGTAATGCGGTTTCTTCAACTATAGATTTAGATATTATTAGATACTAAGTATTTGAAGTTTACCGCTCGTGAAGGTATGCCATTGCCAACACAAATCGTTTTTATGCTGTCATCATCATCATCAACCCATTACATTGTCCCACTGCTGGGCATGGGTCTCCTCTAATTACGAGAGGGATTAGGCTATAGTCCACCACGCTAGCCTACTGCGGGTTGGCAGACTTCACACGCCCTCAAGAAAATCACTCAGGCATGCAGGTTTCCTCACGATGTTTTCCTTCACCGTTTAAGCACGTGATATAAATAATTAATACGCACATAACTTCGAAAAGTCAGAGGTGCGTGCCTTGGATTCGAACTCGAGACCTTTGACTTGGCAGTCCAATGGTCATATCACTAGGCTATCACTGCACTTCTCTTCTTTTATGCTGTAAAAAATCATTAAGAATTAAAAATTTCGTTTTTGTATACTTAACTTACCAAAGTACCCACCCATTGCTCTACCGACGTGAACCCAGGGCCTTAGCACGAAGGGTTAACATAATAATATTAGAATACTAGTAATGCTAGAAAGACCCATATTGCTAGAAAGCCTAACAGTAAGTTATTTTTTTTTATTTCTGTATTGTGGCTGTAATGTCACTGCGACCGTAGTCGGTCTATTGTGATCGCCACTTTTTTAATTTAGAGTTCACCGCTAAACCCTGCGGCTGCTATAAACTGCAGGATTTTCTTAGGGGTGAGCTCCCTTATTTCATCTGGGGTTAAGACGTGTTTCCCCAGATGTGCATTGCGCTTGTGTATCAGCGGTCCGCATTCCCCCAGAAGGTGAAGTGGCGTTTCATCAGCCTCTTCACAGTATCTGCAGGTTTGCGTGTCGCTCAGCCTTAGGTTGAACATGTGCTTGTTTAAGCAGCAATGTCCTGTTAAGGCTCTCGTGACAATGCGCAACTTATTCCTACTCAGTGATAGGAGAAGGTTTGTTTGCCTTTTGTTATAGGCTTTTATCAAAGCTTTAGAGTGGGCCATACCCGCCGATTCCGTCCAGAGCTTGATGGCAGTCTCAAAACTAGAATCAGTGAGGGTTTTTTGAGCCAGGGCTTTTGGTATTCCACAGAAGGGTTCAGGACCCTGCTGCGTGCCATTGGCCCCTGCTCTTGCGAGTTCATCGGCACGTTCATTGCCAATGACGCCCGCGTGACCCGGCACCCATCTTAAAACTACTTCATTTCTCTTTGCTAGAGTGTTTAATCGAGCCATGCAGTCTTCCACTAGTTTCGACGTAATAACGTTGGAATCCAGCGCTAAAAGAACTGCTTGGCTGTCAGAATTTATATAGATGGTGTGGTTATTGTAGTTCTTTTGCAGATTGGTTTCCGCACACTCCAGGATGGCGTATACCTCTGCTTGGAAAATGGAGGCATGTTGACCTAAGTTTACAATCTTGTTAAACTTTGGTCGCTCTCCATATATTCCGCAACCTACCTTCTGTCCCATTTTAGAACCGTCGGTATACCATATTAGGCTCCCGGCCTTGTGGGGTAACTGGCCTTTTGACCAGTCTTCCCTTGAAGGCATTTCTACGGAGTATTGTTTTTCAAATACATGCCGTAGAAGCATTGCATCTGTTGTCATGCAAAGTAGTGGCATTTCCAAAACTGAGTCCTGTAGCGTCCTCATTTTTTTGGATAGCCAGTTTTTGCCCCAAGTGTTTGCTCTGTACATAGTGGCTTTAGCCTCTTTGTGTACGAAGACGTGGAGAGGCGGTAGCCCCAGCAAGGCATTTAATGCCATCGCAGGGCAGGTGGACATAGCTCCTGAGGCAATAAGACAGGCAGTCCTTTGCAGACTGTCTAATTTTTGTATGGTGGTCGCCTGAAAGGCCTTGTCATACCATACCACCGATGCGTACGAGATAATCGGCCGCACAATGGCCGTGTACATCCAGAGCGCAATTTTGGGATTCACACCCCAATTGCTACCCATCAGACGACTGCTTACCCCTAGTGCCATCTTAGCTTTATTAACTATGTTAGCTAAGTGCGAGTTCCACGTCAGCTTTTGGTCGATTGTGACGCCCAAATATTTGACTTCCATGGAATGTTCAATCTTTTTACCATTTAGCTTTGGCAGTGTGAGTTTGTCCAAACGCCGTTTTTTTGTAAAAGGTACAATAACTGTTTTGTCAGCGTTTACGGAGAGGTCACTTTTGACACACCATTCACTGACAATGTTAAGTCCTTTTTGTAGAATGCTTGAGATTGTAGCCTGGCAGAAGCCCCTCACGATGATCACCAGGTCATCCGCATAACCCTGTGCATCGATTCGGAGTTCAGCCAGTCTGTGTAGTAGCTCGTCCACAGCAAGGGTCCATAGTAGTGGCGATAGAACGCCACCTTGTGGACATCCCCTGACTGTGGATACCTCAATTGTTGTATCATGAAGGGCTAGTTTTGCTCCTCTATGAGAGAGCATCGCTCTCACCCATCTGATGGTGGTTAGATCGACGTTTTTTCCTATCAATCCATTTACCAGCAGCGAGATTGGTGAGTTATCAAAGGCACCTTCAATATCAAGAAACGCACATAATGCAATTTCTTTGTCCTCCATAGCCTTCTCCACCTTGTCTATAAGACTAGTGAGGGCAGTTTCCGTTGATTTGCCCTTACTGTAAGCGTGTTGACTGTGGTGGATAGGAGATGCAATTAGGGCTACATCTCTGATATACCTATCTAGCACCTTCTCCATTGTCTTGAGAAGAAATGAAGTGAGGCTTATTGGTCTGAAAGACTTTGGCTGGCTGTAATCTTTCCTACCAGCTTTAGGTATAAAAAGAACCTTGACTAGAGTCCATTGTTCCGGTATGTAACCCCAGGCGAAGCTCGCCCTGAAGATTTTTACCAAATAGGGAGTAAGGATGTCCACTCCCTGTTGTAACAAAACAGGGAGTATCCCGTCTTCCCCGCATGCTTTGTATGCTTTAAAGGAGTCAACGGCCCACTGAACCTGATTGGGTCTTATAATCCTTGCAGCTCTGCTCCAGTCCTCGTTACGAGGTCTATAGTAGACTGGCTGTTCTAGCGTAGAGTCTCGTTTTCGAGACCCGGGAAAGTGGGTCGTGGCCAGCAACTCTAAGGTCTCCTTTTCATCGGTTGTAAAGGAGCCATCTTCCTTTTTAAGGAGTCCGATTTGATTAGTTTTGGCCTTAGAGAGTATTTCGTGAAGTCGTGCTGCTTGTGGGAGGTTTTTAATCTCCTCACAGAGCTTCCTCCACGATCCCCTCTTTGCCTTCCTAATCTCTTTGCTGTATTCGGTTAAGGCTTTTCTATAGATGTCCCAGGCGTGGGTCTTTTTAGCCTTATTGAATAATTTCCTAGTTTTTTCTCTAAGCTTTCTCAGCCTTGAGTTCCACCAGGGAACTTTTCTTTTCGAGGTCTTGATTTTGAGCGCACAGCTCTCCTCATAGGCTGTGTGTATGCCTTTTGTGAGAGTGACTACTGCTATCTCCAGACTCTCGATCGTTTTGATGGTTTTTGGGATATTTTCAAGATTTTGTTTTAATTGGTACTTAAAGTCGGCCCAATCAGTTGTTCTCGGATCCCTATACGTTGTGGTTTGGGTGTTAAGAGCAGCCCTAATCTCAAACGTTATATGCCTATGATCTGACATTGAGTTTTCGCTACTAACATGCCATTCCTCTATGTGCCTGGCTAGATTGTTAGTGGCGAATGTAATATCTAAGACTTCCTGCCTAGCACAAGTCACGAAGGTCGGTATACAGCCTACATTTAGCGCTATTAGTTGGTTAGTAATAAGGAAGTCGTAAAGTAACTCACCTCTCTTGTTGATGTTGCTACTTCCCCAAGAGGTGTGATGAGCGTTGGCGTCGCAGCCAACCAGAAGCTCGGCGTTATGACGGTTGGCGTATGCCACCACCCTCGCCAAGTCTTCCGTTGGGTTGTCTCTTTCTCCGGGAAGATAGGCAGAGCAGATGATTACCCTCGCCCCGTTCCACCCTTTGAGATCAACAAACGCAGCTACCAGGTCGTCGTTGCAAACCTCTGTGATAGGCAAAAAATTTACATTATTATTAAATATAATACATGCTCTGGGTCTTGTGCCCGCGCTATTACATAGCATCTTACCGGCATTATTAAGTCCCAGAACCTGAGTATTTGCTACCCAAGGCTCCTGGATCATGGCGAGGCTAATGTTGCCCTCAACAAGACAGCGCTCCATTACCGCAGACGCTGCTGCAGCATGGTGGAGGTTGGCCTGGAGAACCCTCGCCGCTCCCACCTGGGTAGCCCCTACTGGTTTTTTTGTGGCGCAGGCTTTGTCCGCGCCAGCTTAGGACGAGAGCGTCCCCGACCAGTGACGGTGCGCCAGGCGTTTCCCGCCTTTGCCACCTTCCCCCCTTTGCTCTGAGGCACTGGCTTTGCAGGCCCTCCGACCCCGACAACTCGTGGTCCGGTCGCTCCACCTTGCCTCTCAGAGCTCTCCCTTGAGGTGCTGGGACTTGGTTCCGCCAGCCTTTCGCTTCTGCCGGGCATGGACATGTTCGGCGCCCCAGCCACGGCTAGCTGTGGTCTAGGATCCTCCCTGCCCTGCCTATTAGCGGCACTTGAAGTGGAAGGCTGCGGATCCTGTGTTGCAGTCAATGCTGCGTGTGAAGGGCTCACTTCCGAGTTCTTCTTGATCTTAAAGACTAATGTCTTAAAACCAAGAATCACCTCGAACCTGGAGGCCTGGAGGGCCGCGACAGAAGGTTCGTCAAGGAAAAACGACACCACATGCCCATTCCTTTCGACCCTGCTGTGCGCGACCCTCCAAAGCTCCGTGTTGAGCCCCTCATTTTGTATCCCTAGTAACCGGATAGCTTCGTCTAACGACTCTGCCTCAGTACTAGGGATGAACGTTGTCCCAACTGGGGGCTTTGGTAAGTCGCCTTCCGGTATAACCGAAAGCGATGCCCCGTCCCATGGTTTAATTGCGGGGACCTTTTGAGTCAGCCATTTGAGGCTGGCTTGATCCGCGCAGGTTACAAGGATCCACCCTGGTCTGTGTATGAAGCCCGTGAACCTAGGGCCCTTTCCCTTATCGGCAATGTCCAACATCGCCAGGGTCAGGGCGCGATGCACCAGCTTCATTTGGTCTTCGCTCATGGGACTCAGGTTTCTGATTCCCACTCGCGATTGAGCCACGACCTGCTTGAAACTGGGCTGTGCCACTGGCTTCTCCACCCGGGGTGTTTTCCTTGGCTGCTCCTTGGGCGATTCTTCCTCGGACCTAGCCCGCTTCTTCGGCTTTGGGTCCGGAGGAACACCCGTAATCGGAATTTGATTCCAAGGCTTTATAGCCAATGCACGGGCCTCGTCGGCCCGGACATTGGCTGCTAATAGCCTTCGGAATCGCTTCCGAGCTGCACCGCTTAGTCTCACATGGCGAGCTAGGGACACCTCAGTCCTTGGGGCAGAGTCACTGGAGCCTCCTGCCTTAGGCGAATTAGTGCCTTCGCGTGCCACTGTCGAGACGGTTTGTGGAGAGGCCAGTAAGACCTCCTCCATCATTTCAATCGTCTCCCCTAAAAGGGGAGAGAACGGTTCCCCTTGGATAGGAGATGGTTTTAGTGTGTTTTTTTGGTCTTCTTCCATAAAAGTCCCACGAGAAGCTAGGGAATTAAAGATGCCCGCCGGCAGAGCCCCGCATGCCGGCGGGAGGACTGCAATACTTCCCGATTCGTCCAGGTTTCGAGAAGCCACCGTTCATGACTGAGCTCCCCCTCAGCCACGCATCCCTCGGCACGGTACGGATAACACCTTGGATTGGGTACACATAAACACATACACAGATATACATACATTCTATATATAATAAATAAATAGACATACATAAACATAAGCATATAAGCATACAAGGCGCCTGGTGTTTTCTGTTGCATCTAATTCGGAAGGAATTAGACCAAGAACAGGGCAGCAACCTCGAGAAGGCTAGAACCACCAGACTTGCCTTGGGGATCTACACGACTGTAGCGCTCTCCCCCAAGACCCCGCCCCCTTACCACTTCAGAAGGAGGTGGTAAGGTAGGTCTGCCCCTATACTACCACGCAAAGCATGTCGTTGTGCAACCGCAAAAGCATAGCAGCAGCCCCGCCCCAACAGTAAGTTTGTTCAAACAAAAAAGTCTACATAACATACCATCACGCCTGTCTTCCCCGAAGGGTTAGGCAGAGGTGTACTAATTTTCACCCACACTTCGCCGCTATGTTTAGGTCCCAGCGAGCCTATTTCCATTAATCGGGCACAAATCCAGACTCCGAGCTGCTACTGAGAATTTCTTAGAAAAACCCAATAACACTGTGCTCGACCTGGGGACCGAACCCAGGACCTCTAGCGTAGCAGTCGCGCTTGAGAACACTAGACTAATGAGACAGTCACAAAATTCTATAGCTTTATAGTTTTCTAAACTGGTAATACCTACCTAACAGTGCAGTTCAGGAGAGCAGTAGTGGCACGGCCAAGTTCCCGCACATAAATTATTATTTATTAGTTTTTACGACTCCTCGTTACATTGGCCGCGCCACTCTCTCAGCTATTCAAATTTTATTAATTTAATAACTAACTAATTTGAACACCTGACAGATGTATAAAGATTGTATATTTTTTTCTAAGAACCATATACACGTAATTACTATCTTTTGATTTGCGATTCTACGAATGTTTTTGATTTTGACAACTTTATTAATACCTTCGCATACAGTTGAGCAACTGAGATATAATTTATTATATAATATCCGGAGAGTATAAAAACTTAATTGGTTATAATTCACGTTCGTAATTAATTGTATTTAACTAGTGACTTGAAGAAGTTGGGACACACGCGTAGAATTTTAAGCAATTCTCAATATGAAATAGTTTTTGATATGTAATTAAATAACAATCACAAAGATTGATGAGTCTGTCAAACATAATTATGATATCACGTCTGTATCTCCAAAGCTCTAGAGTCTAGAGCTTTGGAGATACAAATCTAGACTCCACAGAGATACTACAGGGGGCGAATATATTGAAATTAAGTAAATGACCGGCTAAAAATCCAAATTCAGAGCTGTTACTTACTGAAAATTTACTAATGGACAACTTGCATAACTATTTTCTCAATACGGAATTAAAACAAAGACACAACTAAACTGTTATTATTATTGTTTTATAAATAGATATCTAAGTAACATACATAACATACCATCACGCCTGTATTCCCCGAAGGGTTAGGCAGAGGTGTACCTAATGTACACCCACGGTTCGCCGGTATGTTTAGGTCCCATATAATAGGGGGCGAGCCTATTGCCATTCACCGGGCACAAATCCAGACTCCGAGCTGCTACTGAGAATTTCATAGAAAAACCCAATAACCCTTTGCTCGACCTGGGGATCAAACTCAAGACCTTTACCGTTGCAGTTGCGATTGGGACCACTAGACTAACGAGGCAGTTTGATACCTAAGTACTTACTAGTTATTAATTAAAATTTGATGATATTTTTTGTTTAAGAAACTAACTAAAGACCGACGTCCTTTTTGGATGTCTTGGCTGAAATTTTAAATGTCAAGTTGTTGTGGTGACCGTTTAGTGACGGATCAGATGGGGCTGACGTTGATGCCGTTACTGCGCATGCGTGCAAAAAGTCCACACTCATACAACACTGACGGCTCACTCGATGAGAGATGAGAGCAATCACCTCCACAGAGAAGGTCAAGGATTTGTCTTACTTACAAAACAGGCTCTATTGTTATTGAAGTTTTTTGAATTAACGGAACGTTAAAAAGTCTAGCTAGATCGTATTTCTTATTTTCAGATGGAAGACTTAATTCAAGATAATGGTAGGTTTTTCTACAGGGCAGTGTGCTTAGTAGCAGCCTGGATTTTATAATGGTACACCGTGGATTGGTGCCCGGTGAATGGCAATAGGCTCGCCCCCTATTACATGGGACTTCAACATACCGGCGAAATTTGGGTGTACACCTCTAAGTAAGTACACCTCTGCCTAACCCTTCGGGGAATACAGGCGTGATGGTATGTTACCCCGTTCACTAGCTCCCTCTCTATTAGGTGACACTTATAAACATATTTGGTGTAGTACCTATACCTATATCATACATTACTGGTCAACCCTTCGTGGATAGAGGCGTGAAGATGTGTTGTAACAAGTTTTAAAATAAAAAATCGTTTCTCTAAAATACTTGTCCCATAGAAACAAGGTCCTTGTGAATACTCAGAGCTCAACTCAGCCATCTCAAAGCGCACACATTAGCGGCACATCGCGACATGTTAAACCTCACACGCACATCTCGTACAAAGTCTCACAATAAGCATCGCACCACATTAGCGACTGCTTCACAAATGTCTGCACCTGCGCGGCTATGCTTATGAACGCTAATGACAGAGCCTTAAACTGAAATGTGCACACCACTTTGATTTGGAAGTTCTTTTGGAGGTAATGAACGCAAACAAGCTAATGAGAAACGTAATAAATAGTTTAGTAGTAGTAGTGTCTCGCTGGGATGTCTACATACCAGCATGAATGGATCGCACGACCGGGCAAGCACTACCCTCCCACAGTATATCGACGTCAAGTAGCAGTATGCATACTGTTGCGTTTCCTACGGTGAGTGTGGAGCGCCGGATTCTTACCTTAGTCCCCTTTCTTCTCCTTTTCTCTTTCCTTCACTTTTCCCTATCGATACGAACTGGCTTACTGGCAAACTCCAGTCTATGTATAGCGGATGCTAATTACTATCAAGTGGATCGTTTGCTCGACTGCCGCAGTTAATAGGCTCGGCAATGCATCTGCAACTGCTTTGGTGTTGCAGATGTCCATGTGTAGCGCTGACTACTTACCATCAGGTAGCTTGTCTGCCGAAAATCTTGATGATTACAGAATGGTTCACTAGTTGACCTTTTTTAAAATGCAAGAACTAAATAACTAATCTCGGATCAGATGTTGGTAGCATCTAAGTGATGGAGGCGCTGTAGTAATGTCCGCCATAAACAGTGATAATACTATGTTAATTAGCTAATACCAGTGATGATGGTGTTAGGTACACCATCATCACTCATCATCATCACTGTGTGAATTTCTTGTACACGAGTGCGTAATGTTGTCTACTTAGGGAAGGGTACTGGTTTCCTGTTTACGAATCCAACTCTTTCAGTATTAATTTTATTATTCGTGAATATAATATATTTACAATCCATCTCCAATCTATATCTTTCTCCTATTAGAATGTGAGGGATTAGGCTATGGTCCACTACGCTAGCTTACTGCGTTCGCAGACTTCACATGCCGTCGATACAACCACTCAGGCATGCAGATTTCCTCACAATGTTTTCCTTCACCGTTTAAGCGCGTGATATTTAAGTATGAATACGCAAATTACTTTGAAAAGTTGAAGGTGCGAGCCTTGGATTCGAACTCGAGAACTTTGACTTGGCAGTCGTCAGGTCATATCAATTACAATTATAACAATATACAATACCTAGTAAGAACATACGTAGTTATCACAATATAAACATATTAAATAAGGCAGTACCTGCATCCTGTATCTATCTACAAGTATGTGGTATTTATCTCATGCATTTACAACGTGGTTTCAATATAAGCCAAGCTTTCATGTTTTTCAACGGATCCGAGATGTGACTGAAATAAATCAAACAAACTGTCATGTATCGTGGACGATGCACTGCATAATATATCTAGAACTGTTATAACGTGCACGGCAGAGCAATAGCCAAGTTTTATCAAACAAAAAAATAATAATAAATAAATCACCAACATTAGTTTCACTACTTAATTTATAAAACTTTGATATTATCATCATCATCCACCTAGCCTTGTCCTTTTTAGTTGTGGCCGAATAACAGAATTTTCAGTATAAATGTTTTTTTTTTATAAGTATGTAATTAGCATCGTTATAAATGTAGGAATATTTTATATTTCATTGGCAATTCATCTTTACATGAACAACAAAAAAATACTGGTGGTAACAAATAACCACCAATATACGAATAAAATATCCTGACATTGAATAAAACCTGACAAATAAAGCAATATTTTCATAAATGAACACAGGAAAGGGATAAGAAATCATATGAAAGAATATTTAAGTTTGATATCCCGGTCTCCATAATAATTATTATATTTTTCTTTCATCATTACAATAAAAAATAAGGCTCGTTTAATAAAAGTAGTTATTGCAATATGGCCACCCATTGTACACTTTAATTTAAATTTAAAATGACTTTTGTGTACAATAAAAGTAATAGTTATAACAGTGAACAATCTTGTCCTTCCTCTCGGCGGAACCTCGTCCTGTTTCTCAGTTTTTGCGTCATTTAATAACGTCTCGGCAGCAGTTATAAATATAGGAATATCTCTATATGGCTGGCGGGTGTTTGCAAATCATTACATCCGTGGCGACTTTGTGTATATCGAGTGCTAATTTTTCTTGCCTTAAGGAGCGTTTCCACTAGGTGGCCAATGCAAATGTAGCAGTTAATTCTGCCAGATAGTGTGCTATTTTACATAACATCACGCCTGTATTCCCCGAAGGGTTGGGCAGAGGTGTACTTAATGTACACCCACAGTTCGCCGGTATGTTTAGGTCCCATGTAATAGGGGGCGAGCCTATTGCCATTCACCGGGCACAAATCCAGACTCCGAGCTACTGAGAATTTCATAGAAAAACTCAATAACACTTTGCTCGACCTGGGGATCGAACCCAAGACCTCTAGCGTAGCAGTCGCGATTGGGACCACTAGACCAACGAGGCAGTCATGCTATTTTAAAATAGTGAAAATTTCTTATAGTGTAAGTCAGAAGCACTCCCCCTCCCTCTCTCTACTCTCGCAGACTTATACGATTATTATACTTAATTCAACAAATTAGTCCATAAAAACTACTCCACAAAATAACTAACTGCATACAATATTAATTCAGTACAAACACTCCATTGTGAAGTATTTTATTTTTGCTAAAATATATAGCCATTGTCTGCGATTGATATAAATCCTTTTTCCAAAGATGAATGATATTGCTCTTCTATTACCATTGAATGTTTGATAGCATCAGAGTTTTCAGATGCTGGGAACCTCCTTTTAATTTTCTTCTTTAACTTCTTTCTTTACTATCGCCGTAACGTACCAGTGAATAATGTTACACCTTTTATTTTATAATTCTTTCCACTTCTTGGAACCGTGCAAATAGTAAAGTTAGATCAACTTAATTCGTCTAGTGAATGCGCTGCTTTAGTCATTATCCTATATGATGAGCTGATGGCGTCCCATTCATTACGACGACATATTTATCCTCCAAGTTAATTTGCGTATAATTACACGAAGCATACAAAGTTAGCCAAACATTCAGTGCTATGTATGTGACATGTCGCCGATTACAGTTGCGCTATTTACTAAATTAATTCAAATATACTCATAAAACCTACAATGTTAATATCGTACAATAATAATAAACTGTTTAGACATGACCTACACAGTTGCTGGGAGCATTTCATTTGCATTCCAAGTTTCAGGCGCCACTGCTCATTATGTGGTGTCAAGAGTTGAATCCTGGACTAGGTATTTTTTTATTATTTTGTAAGTCCATCTTCCAGAACAGCTCTAAGTTTGGATTTTTCAGTCAATCTAAAAGTCAGACCCACTTCTAAAGTATCTGAAAACACAATAATTTTAGATCAGTCTTTCCTGCAAATGTAAGCATAATTTTATATTTAACTTGCATTAGATACGCTTTGGGTGTGCAATGTATTCGAAGCAATTAGCTTACAAGATCAATAACGTTTGAATTATGCATGGGCCACAAAAACAGTGGAGCGAGCGGATTAACTGAACCGTCACTTTTTGTTTGATTTATGTTCGTGTCCCGATATCGTTCGCATTCAGAGTTCAGTTAGTTTGGGCGCATGTTTTAAGCTATTTCAAATCTCCATCATTGTACGCTTGATTCAACATGATATAAGTACTTTTTTCTCAAAATTTTATTAAAATCATCAAATAAATAAATATATGTCCGTGATAACTAAACTTCAGTAAGTTCTTGAGGGCTATAAATTAAAAAATATGTATGTTTAAGAATGCGTCCAGACTTGGCTGCAACACTTCCAATCTCCTACTCAGTTTTCTGTGAGTCACATAATGACATATTTTTTTAGTATCATTGAAAACAATATATTAACTTATTTCTATTCGCCATCCGCCTGTCCCTTGTGCCGCGTCGTAGCTCGGTGATTACAGGCTACATAATTACACGCTTCACATCGATTCAGACGTCTCTGCACACGCTCCTGTATCCTTGGCATTTTGAAACCTAATCATATAGGAAATTTGTCTAGACTACTGTGTACATGCCTTGATAGCTATGTTTTATCATGAAATCAAAATTAATATAACATTAATTCAATATACTAAATCTTGGTTCGGTAAATGACTCAAAGCATGTTATAACTAGATGTGAAGTACAACGCATTAGGTACATAGTTACAGTTAAGTGCCGAATAAAAGAAGCTAAACTTAACATCTTATTCACAAGAAAATTATTTACCATATTGCTTTGTTATCTGCTTGACGATAAGGGGTAATTGAATTGCTTGGAATCAACGGCAATGGCAAAACTTAATCTGAGGCGAGCTTTCTGAAGTACGAGGAGCTTTAATAAGATAGTTACTCACTTCTACCATATATATTCAATTCTTAGAATTGTGTACCTACTACTTCTATCTATAGCTAGGTTTCTTAAAATATATATCATGCATAAAACAGGCCAGGATTGTAATAACGTAGTCTATATGGACACAAAAACTGTCTAATTGTACGTCTGTCCGTCTGGAAGGTCGGTCTCATTCGCCACGCCTGCCCCGCGCCGACCACCAATTATTACATTACACGGATTAGACATACCTATGACATAGACATTGTTACCAATTTATATCTACCTGCGTTCATTTTTAACACGTTGTTATAAAAGTATAACGTGCATACCTAAATAGACTGTAATAAAAATCAATCCTGACTGATCGGAACCAAGTCACTCAACAGCAAGAAGTCTATACAGTTTGTTTTTCTTTAGATGGAAAAATAGTTTGACTTTGTTTGACATACTAACATGCACAGTATGTATATTACTTTCCTTTTATTAATAGTAATTCTCAGATCAAATAAAAGTTAAGATGGAACTTTGCGAACAAAGAAGTGAGGCCGGCTAAAACTACGGCTAGCCGTTTACAAACACAATTTTACACTATATAACTATACCGAAACTATCTTATCAGTCGAGCTTTCGATAGCTTGATAGCTCGACTGACAAGATAAGGCGTAGTTTTGGCAGGCCTCACTTCACTTAATATACATTTTACAGATGTACTATGAGGATTTTATTAAACAATATATATAATTTTGTTTGTAAGTATCGTAAACTATATTTTGATAGTCATACGTGAAAGGAACTAAAAGTAATTGTTTTCCTGAAATATACTTATTATAACAGCTTTAACAGAGCCTTAACAAATAGTAGGTGGTAGTAAAGTCATTAGGTCAGTGGTCACGCACTATTAGTGTCGGCACTATATCGATACATACACTAGTGCTGTGCACTATATCGAGTGCGCACAAGGAAAGTCATGCATTGCGCGGTAAATATAGTTCGCGAGGAAAGCGACCACTCGTGACGAGCTTACATACGATGTACAAATATAAATACGGAATTTCAGAACTTTATGAGTCGCTCAGTGTTTAGGCACTAGTCATAACAGATTTCAGTGCTGAAGCTATTTGAGAACTTATACGAAATATGTTTTTATTAATTACTACTAGCTGTGCCCCACGGTTTCATCTGCCACGTCTACTTTTCCCTTTCGTTCAATTCTTACAAGGGTTTAAGTGTGTTGTGAAACAGCTTCAGATAGGTACTCCTAATAACATCAAGATTCGATTCAACCGTTTTTCCAAAACCAGACAGATAAATAAAAATCTTTAAAAAAATTGTTTTGTTTTAAGGTTTATAATTATGTATACCTATATACCTTTATTAAAAAGCTATTTTGACATTACAAACAGATACTTAATTTTTATTTATTTTTATAGATGTATAATATTGTCATAATGAAACTAACACAATATAAAAACAATGCTCGGATGGAACTTGGCTGGGCTGCTGCCGTGCGTCCAAATAATTAATCAAATCTTTTTGTTTAAAAAAATATACTTTTTACATTTGGAATGAAACCGGTAGTCGCTTGTTTTGTGTAAAAATTACAATCATTGTAAACACATACCTGTGTACCCTTGCACACGCACTCATGGCTAGGTTCCTCACAGCATTCACGCACAGTCATTCATGTCGCTGTTCTACATGATAACGCGCGTTTCTCGCTGAACTTTCGCCAACACAACTAACGTTCATAATGATCACCAGTTAGTAATAACGCGACGCTTTGTCTAAAGTCGAGCATTGGAAAATATGGTAATCGGAGGCGAACATTAACTTTGACATATTAGTATTGAGATTTACGACTAGTATTCAAATGTTAAGCGATGGTGGTCTTGTAGTACCGGCCGCAACTTGCGAGTTGTAGGTCGTAGGTTCGAACACAGACAGGCGCTTCACTTTGTGTAAATTATTTCCTCGGTACTGCTCCCAAAACGGTGAAGGAAAACATCGTAAGGACAATGGCATGTCCTAGAACTAAAAATTTGAAGACATGTGACATCTAGCAATACGCACTGGGCCCGCGTGGTGGATTACGGCCCACTCCCTCTCACCGAGAGGAGGACTGTGTCCCATCAGTAGGAACGTTATGGGCTGATTATGCTTAGGTATGCTTATTCAAATGTTCAGTTTCCACACGTTGTTTTAACTGTTTCATAATCATAATAATCATCATCAGCCTATTTGATCCTAAGCTGGAAATATAACCTATGTAACCTTGATTAATTTGCATGGAGTATTCTAATCATAGCTACGTTCCAGTGTCACCTAAAAATGCAATCTATCCGAAAGGTGAAGGTGCCAATATTGATCACAGAGCGGTTTCAGTTCAAGATCAGTTTAACCTTGTAACAATACAGACTAAAATGAGGCAGCCTGGACGGTATAAAACATCGTTTAATTAATAAAATACCTTAGACCTGCCTCATTAGTCTAGTGGTCCTAAGCGTTCGTTTTTCTATAAAATTTTCAGTAGCAGCTCGGAGTCTGGATTTGTGCCCGGTTAATAGCAATAGGCTCGCCGTCTATTACATGGGACCTAAAAATACCGGCGAAATTGGGACACCTTTGCCTAACCCTTCCGGATATATAGGCGTGATGGTGTATTAATTAACCTTTGATCTTTAATGAGACAGTGTGTGTAAATAGAGAGATTACTAGAGAAAACCTTCAGTTATATCTATGTTACCTACTGAAGATTTTCTCCATATTACATTGGTGACCTTGAGCGCCATCTTCTGACGAGTACCTATGATTCATTCATACAGTTATAACGTCTTAATAACTGCATGACGGATGACACCAGTGATAATCATGCCCACATTAATTGAGGTATTAACTACCATCGTACTAGTAGTTAAGCAACTTTTATTCTAGAAAACATTTTCAATTTATATCAGCTATTGAAATGTTTTCTAGAATTAAATTATTATTTTATTGACCATTTTTTATTTTAAAATAAGTAACATTAGTAGTAGTAGATTGCCCTAATTCGCAATCTTATTCTACATATTTAATGGGCTTGCATTTGACCGCTAACTCTTTTGGTGGCCTAGAAAATATGCAATCTACCATTTCACAAAGGTCATGGTCAAGGTCAGGACATTTGTGTACGTCTTTTTCTTGAAAGCCTTTTTCATTCAGAACACTGCAGCTATAAACAATCTACCGTTCGAATCGACGAACGAAAAGAAACTAAGTGAATAGATTACAAACATATTGTCTCCATTAATTCGATATCTGTCAGTCGGAGGCATATCAGAATACAGACTTCACCGTAATGAAATTAAATAGTGGTTGGTTGAACCCTAAAGTAATATTATCCGGCTGCTTCATCAGATACCTTTCAAGCTTTTAAAATTCCATGCAACACACAAGGTTGTCTCTATTGCATATTACCTCAATACCTAAAACTGCTAATATTATCGTTTACCCGCTCCACTATCCACCAGTCATCAGATCAATTACGTTGCGCCGGCGCAGTTAGATTAACCACTTAGCGCATTAGCCGCGGCTCAATTGTGTCTATTGTTGGCCACTGGAGCGGCGCGGGCGCGGGCGCAGGCGGCAGCTTGTTTCCACAATTAATTGTTTCTTCCGTGTGCCCATTCGGCTGATGAATGAATGAAAGATTGATTATCTTCAAGATAGCTGTGTCAAGTGGTCATACTCGCTAGTGTACACATAAGTCGTCACTTCACTTCACTATTCGCAATCAACACGAATATAATCTGAGAAGTACAATGCGGCCTCATTAGTCTAGTGGTCGAGCTCACTTTGCTCGACCTGGGGATCGAACCCAGGACCTCTAGCGTAACAGTCGCTTGGGACCACTACACTTATGAGCCAACAGTGTACTTCTCAGTTTATATTTGTTATTATTGGGTTTTTCTATTACATTTTGAGTAGCAGCTCGGAGTCTGGATTTTTGTCCGGTTAATGGCAATAGGCTCACCCCCAGTTTCATGGAACCTAAAAATACCGGCGAAATGAGGTTAGTACACCTCTGCCTTACCCTTCGGGGAATACAGGCGTGATGGTTATGATGATAAGCTATGAGTTCCTCTTATCTATGACTCTGATGTTATGGAGATTTATTTTTGGATCTGGAACTTTTTAAAGTACTTACTTCGTTGCTCAAAGTGTGTTGACACGCGAGTCGATCGTTCCTTGGTAGGTTTTCTATAAGTATTGTATAGTTGACTGCGTTTGACCACTACTTCACCGAAATGTTATTGACAAAAAGTGCTCAAAGATACATCACGCGCGCCTCTTGGTAAACTGGTGAATTAAAGATCAATTTGATTCATAATTATCTAGAAAAAAAATTTCGGCAAGGAGCTCTCTTCACAGTACACATGAAAGAAGTGGAACTTTTTCGCAAATCGTTCAAAGATCTCAAAGTTACCTCTTTTGTATCACTGCCCCTAGTACTGACTCTACTGTCAAAAAATCTTTTAAATTTTTAAAAGATGCCCAACACGAGGCCCCGCGTTACCTCAATGGGATTCGAAAAAGTGAAAAGTATTTATTTTCTAATTACCGTGATGATACATTATTGGTTGAGGCCTTAGATCCTCCTAGTTCGATATTTAGGTCCCAGAATGTTCCCGAAGAAGCTCACAGTTTGCTACTCGTATAAGTCCTGTAAATGGCAATAGATTCACTCACTTCTACATGAGATCTAAAACATACCAGCTCTGCCTAACCCTTTGGGGAATGCAAACGTAAGGTGATCTTATTGAGAATATTCTTATTGATATGAATTTAATATCGATACTAGTTGTGTTTCAAGTTTTCCCAAGCGTTACAGAGTTTTCAAGTATATTACAGATCGCAAAACACCAACTATGTATCAAATCAAATCAAATCAAAATCAAATGTTTTTATTTCAAATAAGCTTTCACAAGCGTTTATGAAACGTTATTGACTCTAGTTGCACGGTTCCAAAAAGTTGATCTCATGGAGAAGAATCCGGCAAGAAACTCCATAGACACTCTTTTAAAATATGTGTGGTCGATAGCCGTGCGATATGGTTAATTTACGCGAGTTCGTTAAGGCGCGGCGTGTTTTACGCGTCTGTTACGGAGGCCGTCAATCACGTCACTAATCAATCGATACGGATCGATATCTTGCATCGATCGTGATTCACCGCGTAATGGTACACGCCTCGTTACCGACGCGGACGGTAACTTGACACGCTGATCGACGCCTTTTACTGTTATATTGCTTAATAACTTTAGAAGCTGACGTCGGACGAAGGTTTACGAACTCGTTTGCTAAACATCGGGTTTTTTTTGGTCTAGCATTTGTGATATTTCTATGTCGTATTTCCAGTTTTTTCTCGCTGGCGCTATCCTTAAGCATATCTTGTAGGCTGACATTAAGTACCATAAAAGAGATAACTCACTGTTGGTGTGCAAATTAAAAAAATATTAATTAATATTAATAGTGATTTCGCTGTTCCACCTGTTTCTTAGACGATTCCTGAGGGTCGGAAAAACGCGATCAATTCGAGTATCACCGCGGGACATAGCTAGTCACTCCACTAAATATTAATTAAAAGAGAAAGTAAATCGTTTAAGTTTACTAATCTCAGTTTAATGAGTCGTAAAGTGCAATCAGACAAACAAATGTGTTGTAATGTTGTGTGGATCAACTCCACCTTCATTATACACTCGTTAGTAGGGCTGCCTCGCGCGTGTCTGCATATTATTAAAATATTATAGTGCATTATTGTCGTCCTTGAGTAAGTGACTATTGTCTCTTGTAGTCACAGAAACTTTATTTCACTGCCGACTTTTTGTATCCCTCTAATAATTGCCACTTCAGCGTTTTGATGCCTTCAGATTGAGATCAAAAATAGTTTGGTGCCTTGTTTGGTATAGTTCATTCAGTAACTAAAATGTAATGTATTCCTCATGCAAACTTTCAGAGTACCTAACTAGTGTGTATTTTTATTTTTCAGATACAATTGATTACTTTCTATAGAACTATTAATAAAAAATATTCGTATTTATTTTCTTTTCGCTTTTTCGCCAGCCCTAAACATGACGCGGGCTCACTCGATCGAAATGAGTCGCTTGGTTCTACAAATATTTCTTCTATGAAAGGCGCATGTATGAGAAATATGTGAACCGGATAATTACGGGGAACCCATCCATTGGTATTCGTTGTATAAATACTAATAAATACGTTCCCATTCGGTACAAATAAGAACCTATTGACAATTAACGGGTCATCTATCTACTCGTATATATCTAGTTTAAAAAAATAAATAAAACTGACTAGAAATTAACGTGTATGTAAAAGATATTTATATTAATAATCAATTATCACGTGCTTAACGGACACAGGACACAGGCACAGGACTATTTATGTTCATTATCTTATAGGTTATATTGGTCTGTTAATCTTCCGAAATCTAAATAAATAAATAAATAAATAAATTAAACGGTGAAGGAAAACATCGTGAGGAAACCTGCATGCCTGAGAGATTTTCTTGACGGCGTGTGAAGTCTGCTAACCCGCAGTAGGCTAGCATGGTGGACTATAGCCTAATTCTTCTCGTTCTGAGAGGAGGCCCTTGCCCAGCAGTGGGACAATGTAATGGGTTGATGATGATGATGATTACATAAACTTAGAAAGCCGGTAGGTAGTTACAACAGCTACCTTCCCCGAAAAGGTTCCGGAACAATAAGGTAGTTCTCGGATCCATCCAACATTATTTTAAATTGGCCACCGAGGGGATTTAGTGCGGTAAACATCCTACACACCCCAGTAGGAAGGTTGTTGTTGTTGTTACTACATCTCAAGCTATACATTACCGATGTCAGCTTAAGAAAATATTTTTCCAATACCATGTACATCTTTGCTATGTCCCTAGTGAGTGAGTACCTCTCACACTCACTTACTTTACGATCGCATTCGCTTTCGCCAGCAGTATCGTAAAGTGTGTTCAGTTAATATGGCAGTGAGCTGGATGTACTGCCCCAATGATACAAGAGCTGGAGTTACGACTCATTGTGAAGAACTACAACCAAGCGAGCCCAGGTTGCGCCCAGTATAACAATTACAATAATTTATAGCGCCATCTATTCCGTTTCTCTAAGGAATCGCTTTTTGCCGTGGTAGAGCCATGCTTCTGCACAAATGTGCTGGCTCGACCGGAGTGATACCACGGCGTCATAGAAAACCGGCGTCGAACAATGATCAGGTTGTGTTATCCCTTTAAAAGGCCGGCAACGCACTTGTGTCTCCTCTGGTGCGGTGTCCATGGTCTGGGGTTGCCATCTTTCCCATATAAAAAATCTAATTCGGAATAAAAAAGCGTTTGAAAGACAATTATGTTAACTGTGTTATAGTTATCCTCCCTCTCTGGATTTAATGTTCATTGATCTATACTAATATAATAAAGTCCAACAGTAAGTTTGTTTGAACGCGCTAAATTCTAAAACTATCGGTCGGATTAGAAACATTCTTTTTGAATTCCGTAGATCAAATTTTGAGGACGTTTATAGACTGTATTTATTATCTACTAGCTGTCCCGGTAGACCTTGTCTTGCCCTATTTCTCTAAAGAAAATGACAACCAAGAAAATGCTACGTACCGAGGAAGTAGCTAATGATGACACGTACATAAGAAATGGAAATGAAATGCAACCTCTAATCAACCTGAAGGCATACCAAAGATAATCCTAACGCGCCTTTGTTTTGTTTTGATTGACGTCAAATGTTTGACACCTAGGGACAGAGTAGTTCGTATGGGAAAAGAAAATTGTTTTATTTTCGTTTTTCCTCGTATTTTTACGTTTTTTCTCGATAAGAACCTTCCTCAGACTTCATCAAACACAATAAAAAAGAAATCAGCCAAATCGGTTTAGCCGGTCTCGAGTTATGCGCTTACCAACACATTTTGCGATTCATTTTTATATTATAGATTATATCATTACGCTACGATCTCTGAGTAGTATAAAACTAGTGAATTCGTGGGGCACAGCTAGTTGAGAATAATCTTCTAGTACCTATACTGATTCAGCCATAAAATTAAAAAAAAAAACTTACAACCCAGGTGGGTCGCACATTACAAGTATTCTTGTTAACCCCTTGTACTTAGCTAAATTCTTGTATTACGAGTGGATTCACGTCGGTAGTGTAATGAGTGAGTTTCGAACCGGCAACCACATGATCGCAAGTCCGACGCCCGAGCCATTAAGCCCCGCTTCACAATCTATGCGAAGTGACCAGGAAATATAAACAAAATCACCTGGAGACTCGTGTTTAGTGTCATAAATCACTATTTGAAAATTCTAATAGTCTGTGTTTAACTGCAGAGTGTACCACCAACCTCATAAACACTATATTGGTTCAATCAACAGTTAAATTAACTACACATGATGATGACACGACATTCCTGTGGCTTTAACTATGTGTTTCATATTAAATGTTCAAACTAGTAGTGCTGGCCCGCGGCGATGCCCGCGTGCTTCATTAAACATACTCTGTGATTCATGGTGATTGCTCACCATTGAATGGGCTGTATGTTTGTTCATTTATAGAAAAACTATTTTGGTCAGAAATATGTCTTGATATGACATACATTCTTTTGTTGCTGATAGTTGTCTTTTGTCTGACAAAAATGATATACCATACATCATACCATCACGCCTGTATTCTCCGAAGGGTTAGGCAGAGGTGTACCAATGTACATCCACTCTTCGCCGGTATATTTAAATACCATGTAATAGGGTGCAAATCCAGGCTCTGAACTGCTACTGAGAACTATAGAAAAACCTAGTAACACTTTGCTCGACCTGAGAATCGAACCCGGGACCTCTAGCGTAGCAATCGCGCTTAGGAGTCAGTCAGTCAATCAGTGCTTTCAAAACTTTTTTAATCTTTTTTAGATTTCAAAAAGGAACGCTAGACAAAAATGTCCTCATAAATTTGAACCTTGTATAGAATCGATGCATCCACTAAGGATTTCCTAACAAAAATACTTCTTGCCCATAAAGTTAAGTATTGAAATAGTTAGTTACATATTTAAAAGTCAATTCAAAATTATCCGAGAGAGATCAGTGAGTTATGAATGATGATATAATCGAGACACTAACAGCTCTTACTTATTGCCGTATGTTATGTTGCGGAGGTCGCTCCCTCCAGATAATCTCACTCGCACCTTCTTCTGATAAAGTCGTAAACCACGGGCTTTACAAGTTAATGAACAACAAAATTAAATAAGTTGTTATAACGTGACAACTCACTAGTGGTGGGCACTCACTGATTATTATCGATACTTTTTGAGATTGCATCGGAGCTCAAGTTATGATCGATAATGTTTCGGTTGCTTCAATAATATATATGTAAGTAACGCTTATTTAATATTGTTAAAAATACTGAAAATAATAGTAAACGAACTGAAAAACTTCACTGAAAAAACCAAATTGTTGTTGTATCAGTCGTGTAGTGTGGTGCACTTATTTTGTTAGTCTTACTTTTATGCATCGATACTGGTTCGTTGTGATGTTACCTACCTAGAGTAAAACTATCATAATAATAACACACAACTTTGTCGTCATTATCCATAAAGGTCCCTACCCAGTTAATGAATAAAATAGAACTTATAATAGAATAACAATTCATCATATTAAACAACTACCCATATTAAAACTATCGACACGTTTACAACACTATTTCTTAAGAATATTGAAACTGCATTCAATAAATAGGTATGTTCGGCTTAATTGAAATCTCTCTCTCGCGGACAGATAAGCAAATGTACGAGACGCGATTTATACATAATATAACGGGTTAACTTTATTAAAAAAACACTAACTACTTCCGCGAGTGGTGCCATTGACTGCTTAATATATTAATTTGTTAACAAAAATAATAAGGAAAAATACAAACAATGGCAGTAAGTACGTCTTCCTTAAATAAATACTTTTAACATAGGTGCTATTCGAGGAATATTTTTTTTATTCCGCTTAGAGCAATCGCCAAAAATATTAAAAGTTGCTCTGACTGGAATACCTCAGGTGCGATTCGCTCAGGTGCTTTCGGCTGGGTGCTCTAACTGGAATACGCCGGACATCGGCGTCATCTGACAGTGTAGGAAAACTCTACCCACACCTGAAATAAGATCCATAATTCCTTCGGTACTGAACAATACCCGGCTCGAAGGACCAATGTTAACGCAGAGAGAATAACTAAGCGCTTGAGAAATTGCTACGAGATTGGGAATAATAAGATGATCGCGGGTAGCACCGCCTGTACACAGACTACTCAGGTAGTCGAATATAAATAATTGATAGCACTTCCGCGATGCAATCGAGTCGCCTCGTTTATGTGTAGACAACGTTTCACTCGCCAATTAAAAGTTGAAACTTGTTCGATTACGAGTGTGTTTAAATGAGCCATCCACCTTTATGGAGAGTATCTCTTTAAGACTGAATCAATATACAGTTAATTATTATATCTACATCATTTATCATGTGGAAGCACCTCCCTACATTGATTAATACACAATGGTAATCTTCTGATATTGCCAGCTATTTCTAAAACTGATATTTTGCATAGAATAATTAGAATAAAATATCTAAGTTTGCTAGATTTATTTATTATACATAATTTTGTTGCTGTTTTACAAACTTTTTCTGACTTTTACTTACCTTTAATTCTATTAATATTAAGCTTTTATGATCTTAAAGCCTACATAAATTCTTTCGCGTATAATTTACGCACACAGCATATTATGCGTAAAGGTATGGTTGACATAAACACAGCGGTCGCCGGTAATAGCGTTGTCGTGTCGCGCGCCGGTAATGAGTAATAACGAGCCGAGGTACCAGGGGTCCATGGCAATCGAGGAGTGCTCGCCTTATGAAGGTCACTGTATAGGTGGTCGGACGTAAAGATGCGACCGGTAATGAGTAATAACGAGTGCAGGTACCAGGGACACATAGCAATTGAGGAGCTAACTTAAACAAGAATATTGGTGTTCAATGATGTGTGGACATAGTATAAAACGCGTGTGGTCCCGAGATAAGAGTCCGCCCTTTGTAGCCCCGTTTTAAAGGGGTGTTTAAATCTTCAAGCTCTGAACCCACTGTCACATTTGTGTATCAAATTAACGCAGAATTCTTGAATTATTTTTAATTCTGAAAATAATTGCTTTTTGCTGAATTCTTCTTCGTCTCTGTCTTTATAATTTCAATATATTTTATTCCGTAATATAATAAGCAGTGATAGCCTAGTGATATGACCATTGGACTGCCAAGTCAAAGGTCTCGAGTTCGAATCCGAGGCACGCACCTCTAACTTTTCGAAGTTATGTGCGTATTAATAATTAATTATCACGCGCTTAAACGGTTTACCTGCATGGCTGAGTGATTTTCTTGACGGCGTGTGAAGTCTGCCAACCCGCAGTAGGCTAGTGTGGTGGACTATAGCCTAATCCCTCTCGTAATGAGAGGAGACCCGTGCCCAGCAGTGGGACAATGTAATGGGTTGATGACGATGATGAATATAATAAGACAAAAACCTGACGTCAGTTATTAAGTAAGTAGTTATATTGATCTACATATTTTAGGACCAAAAGCAGTTTTATTTGAGTAAAAGATCTGTTCTGTGGAGTAAGTAGATACTCTTTTATCACACTGCTGTCGTCTCGCTTTCTTTTTTTTTTTGGCACCTTCGCCGATGATTGCATACTTTTAAACAATACGTACGGATCCCGAACGCGTCCTAGAACAAGTGTGACACAATAAACAAACAACAAGGCGTTTAACGCGGCCGGACACAACAACGACATAACGCCGCACTTTCAGATAAGAGATACACGACGCATCTCACGCGACGCACGAATGCTATGGAAGGGGGAAGGTTTACTACCAACCTTACAATACTTTAATATACCACACCATCACGCCTCTCCGCCATCCATGCTCATGTGTACAACCTGTCTGACAATACAACCTTCACCTCTGCGAATCACATGTCATGTCCATAATATGACAAACGGTAGACGATACTTTTTTTTTGCCAGTGGTGATATTTTTATGCTATCTCATACAATATTCACGCCTGTATTCCCCGACTGGTAAGGCAGAGGTGTTCTTACTGAAGACAGACCCACAGTTCCTGCCTATTGCCATTCACCGGGCACATATCCAAACTCCGAGCTGCTACTGAAAATTTCATAGAAAAACCAAATAAGACATTGCTCGACCTGGGAATCGAACTCAAGACCTCTAGCGTAGCAGTCGTGCTTAGGATCACAAGACTATTGAGGCAGTTATGATTTATCTTGTCCATACTCATTGTTACTCCATACCTTACTAAAGTTGCATGCATTCCAATATTTAATGACGTCACTCAGACACACTAAGGGCGACTAACACACGACTACATACTATAACTTGTGTAAAAATAAATATTATTACTTATTGTGTTTTTTTGCTGTGAACAAATATACACTGATGTTTTCGCGCACACTGTATAATAGTACCCAGTAATAATAATAACAGTCACATAATTTAGTAACCTTTAGCCCAGCGACTACGACAAATAGGTCTACAATCACCGCGTGAACAATGTGTCTGCTGTAGCGTACTCAACACTCACATTATCCACCAGCAACCTTGTAGCTAAGGAAAAATACTAAACTGTTGGTATGACAGGAAATATCTCTTATTTTGAGAATATATAGGTAATGTAATGAAAACTTATGTCGATAAAAGTATGTACAATATACTTAAGTAACAGTAGATACTGGAAAGGCTATGAAATATTTCCTGCTTAACTTTTTCGGGTCAACTGTCAATTTACTTAGAAGTTTTAAGCTGAAATGTTCTACTGACTGCCTAATTAGTCTAGTGGTTCTAAGCGAAGTCCAGGTCGAGTTTTTGAAATTCTCAGTAGCAGCTCGAAGTTTAATTTGTGCTCGGTTAATGGCTGTCTCTCTCTCCCTCTTTAGGTAACATGGGACCTAAACATACCGGGGAAGTGTGGGTGTCTACATTGGTACACCTCTGCCTAACCGTTCGGGTAAAACAGGCGTGAAGATCACGTAGCATAGGACGAGATGTCGCAGCGACTGCCATGAGTCCCTGGGCCGTGACTATAGGGGTGGGACGGCAAGTGCACTTTTTAATCAGTACGTGCCCAACATACTGGCTGAATTGGCGCACTTCAAAATAAAGGATCTCTCTCTCACTTCAAAACAAAGGATCTCTCTCTCTCACTTCAAAACAAAGGATCTCTCTCTCTCTCTCTCTTTTAAACAAAGGATCTCTATCCACTTTAAAACAAAGTATCTCTCTGACTTTAAAACATAGGATCCCTCTCTCACTTCAAAACAAAGGATCTCTCTCTCACTTCAAAACAAGGGATCTCTCTCTCACTTTAAAACAAAGGATCTCGCTCTCACTTCAGAACAAAGGATCTTCTTCTCTCTCTCTCTCTCTTTAAAACAAAGGATCTCTCTCTCACTTCAAAACAAAGGATCTCTCTCTCACTTCAAAACAAAAGATCTCTCTCTCACTTCAAAACAAAGGATTTCCCTCGATTTTCGAGATGGATAGACGACCTGAGAGTTATTGAATGAATACAACAACTTATCGATCTTTGTGCCATTCAATGTGGGAAATCTTTGTCCAACAATTGACATAATTGAGCTGATATGATAATGCAGGTAATGATTATGATTATGATGCCTACTATATATTTGTCCCATAGTTCAGCTCACGATCTGCCTGCCAATAAATCTAGATAATTTGACAAGCATAACTTACCCGTAATTTAGTTTAATGCTACATCGATTCATATCACGCTATATATATATTGTATTCTTTGAAGGTTACGATAGCGGTGTACTGTTGTGCACCGGCAGCGCGCCAGTAGTGACACGCGAGGTCTCATGTAAATGGGGCGAGCGCAGCAGTAAGTTATCATCAGCGGCGTCACCAATACTGAAATCTCGGAAAATATTCGTATCTTCAACAAAACTGTAACTGGCCTATGTGTATGTCTGTACATAAGGGATTTTTTTATGTAGCCCCTTTTGTGTCCCACTGCTGGGCAAAGGCCTCCCCTAACTTCGTCCAGGATTGTCTATCCAGGGGCCCTAGACAATGTTACATTTCCATATCGATAACGAAGTTCAATAAGTCTGAAATGTATTGAATTGGCATAATCTTTCGATATGTCACATGATGAAATTATGTCAAATCGTATGGATTTGACATAATTTCGGATAACTAACTTCGTTATCGATAATGAAGATATGACATTGGCTAGAGCCCCTGGGCTTCTTTATAACACGTTGGCAGAAACCGATCGAGATCATCCCGCCGACGTTTCCTCGGCCGACCGATATTTAAGAAAATAATATATGAGGAGCTGGTCTTCATAAGAGTAAGTAGAGGCCAAAACAATTATCTTCAGAATATTTGTTGATCCGTCTGTATGTTTGTACGGGCAACACATTGAAAATACTGCACAAAACTAAATACGGTTGTATTGCTGGAGGAATCTGGTGCATGATTCATCTTGCCACGCCGCACAGTGGGTCGAAACTATGATTTCAGTGACATAGGAATCAACTTTGGTTTTTAACTTTTTTGTTTGTGCGGATGGATAGAGCTCATTAACCTCAATAACAATTGTTCTGGCGGTTTTTCTCAAACTTAATACTTTCGGTAGAAAAACGTGTTTTGTTATTTTTTTGTATGGAGAGGATCAAATTAAATTAAATTCCTGCTAAGTAGCGTGTGATCCCGCTTTGAAACTTTATTTTTCTTATACCTTGTGTAGTATACTATCATTTGATGCTATGAAAATGTGCATAAAGTTGCAACTCTGCCAAATAAATGCATCGAAAATAAATGAAACAATACATATTATAATAAAAGCTTCATTTTTTTTTCGGAAGTTCTTTTAAGTTAAATTTGATATGGAATAATAAATAGAAGTAGGTACGTAATATTACATATAATTACTTAACAACTAACAGCGATACATTTAAATGTCCCTAATTAGGTTAAATTTACTAAATATTGTATTATTTAAAAAAAGGGAATAATTTTCTACGAATTTCTATTTGTGTGTTTAATGTACTATAATGACTGAATTACAAACAAAAGACTGAAACGGATTTTGATAATTCGACTATTTTTATGGCCAGTATAGTTCCTATAAGGCTTCAACAATGTGATGGAAAAATTGTTTGGGAATATGACCGACCCTCGTCAACTTTCTATTGCCGTCCGATAATGTTTAAATTTACCAAAGAAATGCAGTCAACAGTGGCCACTATAAAAGCTAGCATAGCTTTAGAAATAGAAAGACTTTAGCCATCAAAAATGGTAAATCAAGTAGAAGTTAAGCATCAATTTTTTTTAAAAGCGGCGGTAGCCTAATGGCTAGGGCGTCGGACTTGCGATCATGTGGTTGCCGGTTCGAACCCCACCCATTGCACTACCGACGTGAACCCACTCGTAGCACAAGCAATTAGCTTAGCACGAGGGGTTAACAAGAATACTAGTAATGTGTGACCCACATTGCTAGTAAGCTTTTTTTTTAAAAAAAAAAAATTGCACATGACGTTGATAGACGGTAAAATAACGTCATATTTGTCAGACACATCTTCAGCTGTCTGTGATATTTGCAAAGCAAAACCGTCAGAGATGAACCATTTAAAGTCTCTAAAAGAAAACAACGAAGAAATGTTCCAGTATGGATTGTCATCTTTACATGCCTGGATAAGATGCATGGAGTGCTTACTTCATATCGGTAAATATAATTTTATTATAAGACTTCATATTTATTACTTCGTAGTTTCCTGTGAAAAATTTTTTTAAGTGACATTTCTTTTTGTTTACAGCTTATCGTTTGGACTTCAAGAAATGGAGTTGCAGGGGCGATGACAAAGAAAAAATGTCACTCAGAAAGAGCGCTATACAGCAAGCGTTTAAGAAGGAATGAGGTTTACTTATAGATTTAGTAAAGCAAGGAGTTCATTTTTTTTCATTCATCATTATCAACCCATTACATTGCCCACTGCTGGGCACGGGTCTCCACTCAGTACGAGAGGGATTAGGCTACAGTCCGCCACGCTATCCTACTGCGGGTTGGCAGACTTCACACGCCGTCAAGAAAATCTCTCAGGCATGCAGGTTTCCTCACGATGTTTTCCTTCACCGTTTAAGCGCGTGATAACTAATTATTAATACGCACATGGCTTCGAAAAGTCAGAGGTGCGTGCCTTGGATTCGAACTCAAGACCTTTGACTTGGCAGTCCAATGGTCATATCACTAGGCTATCACTGCACTTACAGTTGCACGAAGCAAGGAGTAGACACAACCAATGATGGCAATACTGCCAGAAGATGTTTCAGGGATGCAGATACAACAGCCTGCATAACAGGAATACGGAAAGATTTAATAGAAAGGTTCCACGTGATTCTTCAGACTGTTGCATCTGGAGAGCGTGTGGACCATTCTAAGTTTTCCGAATTTTGTAGTGATACTGCAGAATTGTATGTTAACTTATATCCCTGGTATTATATGCCTTCCAGTGTACATAAATTATTGGTACATGGGAGTGATATAATTAAGCATTTTGGTGCTATACCTATAGGTAAACTATCAGAAGAGGCTGCGGAAGCACGCAATAAAGATTTCCGGAAATACAGAGAGAGTCATTCTAGAAAGGTAAGTAGAACGGCGACAAATGAGGATATTTTACACAATCTTCTTTTGTCTTCTGATCCAAAGATTACTAGTCTAAGACCCCGAATGACGCAACAAAATGTAATGGTTCTCTCTCCAAAAGTCAAAGAGCTTCTGCTCAGTTTTCCCACAGAATCCGATATAGATTTTATTGATGTATATAATTTACAAGATAGTCATAGCGATAGTGAATAAGATTTTTGGTAGATTTTAAGTATTTTTTTTTCTTATTAGTCTGTATGTTATAATTGAAAGGAAATAGTATAGTAAAGTTTGGTGTTGTTTGTATTTAAGGTTAGTTTTTAGTTTACTTGTGTTAGTAGATAGTAAGTTATTTTAACTTTACTAATGTGTATTAGTATGTATTTTTAATTACTTTTCAGTATTAAATCTAACTTAAAAGGACATTTTATAAACTAATTTTATTTTACAAATAAACTGTAATCAAGAGATCCACATTTATAAACAAACACTTTAAATAAATAAATAAATAAATTTTTTATTGAACAACATAATGGAAAGAAAGTTACATTATAGGATACTTAGTAGGTAATTTTACTTATTTCTGCACAATTTTATGAATATTGGCCCCAATGCTAGGAAGTTCCTGTGTTATTGGGGTCAACCATTCGTCCGTTACTTATTTTAACAAATTTTGGGAGGCTGGGACGTGTAACTGCAGCAAAATGTATGTACTTGTAAGTACTTATATGTACTTGTAAGTGGTGTGCGCAAAATGTGTGCTTATAATGCGGTACAGTGGGGGATGGGTGAGAGTGTGTTGTGTGTGGGGGTGTGTGGGGGGGTGTGGGTGAGAGTGCATTGTGTGTAGGGGTGTGTGAGTGATAGTATGTTTAATGTATGTGTGCGTGTGTGTGGGGGAAGCGTGAGAGTGATTTGTAGTGTTTGTGCGTGACAAATTGACAATAATAGTTGTTTAACTGCATGGTGATTTTATCAGTGCTTCTGTTTCATTATAGTCTAAGGTGAGAAGGTGTTTTTTTGTCATTTCTTTACATTTGTGAGTGTTTAGTATATGTATATTCAGTTGTTGATTTATTTTGTTGTAAATATGGGCACTTAGGAAGGGGTAGTGGCGTCTAGCAAATGTAGTTTTTGTGGATGTTGTAGGACAAGCCGGCTTAAATGTATTGTTGGTAGTTGATAAGTCTTATGTGTAATATAACTTGCTTCTAAGAAAAATAAAGTTTCAAAGCGGGATCACACGCTACTTAGCAGGAATTTAATTTAATTTGATCCGCTCCATACAAAAAAATAACAAAACACGTTTTTCTACCGAAAGTATTAAGTTTGAGAAAAACCGCCAGAACAATTGTTATTGAGGTTAATGAGCTCTATCCATCCGCATAAACAAAAAAGTTAAAAACCAAAGTTGATCCCTATGTCACTGAAATCATAGATTCGACCCACTGTGCGCCGCCTAGAACCTAAGTTATTGTAAGTTAATCATTTTGAGACCCAAGCGAAACCGCGAGATCCAGCTAGCATTCTCTATATATAGTGGTCAGTTAATAAAATGGTTTATAATTAGTTATGTCACGGTTCAGTCACGATACGTACTTACCTGTCTATAAATCTAGAAATATGCCACACTAAGCAACCTATAATTTAGTTGTTTGCTATACTAAAGAAGATACTTTATATCGACTGCTATAAGGATCAGATTTCACGCAATAAATATCATATTAATGAGAAATTATTCTTATTTATTGACATCCTGTATAGTACTCATCTATACTAATATTATAAATGCGAAAGTAACTGTGTTTGATGTTGCCTCCTCACGCTTAAAACGCTGAACAGATTTCAATAAAAGGTTAAGAGAATTTAATTTAATTTAATGTGTAATTCAATATATCCTTACTAACATAGTATAAGACGTTACTGACAAAATGGATCATGATATCTGAATTGAATAAATAAATAAAAAAAAAATAACTAGTAGGTACCTATTCTTGTTAAGCTAAATGCTTGAAATACGAGTAGGTAGTTCACGTCGGTAGTGCAATGGGTGGGTTTCGAACCGGTAAACACATGATCGCAAGTCCGATATCCGGGAGTAAAATAAAATTAATTATAAAGTTATTATACGAAAGTAATTATGCCACTATATTGCATTCACACATTATGTCCAATTCTGTAATTACTTCTCATATCAATGACACCACAAACCTCAACAACAAATTGTAACGTAATCACTTTACCTAGAACATTAATTTGATAATTAAACCATATCAGCATAGAAATAAGATTAGTTGTTGTGTGTCAACAAATTGGCGTGGATGCAATATTTCAAATGTCGAATGGTAGAGGTAATTGAGTGGATGATGGATGATACCAAAGAGATCGTATCAGCTTGTCGACGCAACATCACTTACAAAACATCACACGGAATAGTGAAATAGGGACTGTTTTTTTTACTGACCGTGTTTTTATATGAAATTCTCCCACAGAATATAGACGTCATGTAGCAGTATGCATACTGTTACTTTTCGTACGGTGAGTGTGGAGCGCCGGATGCCCAATTCCTCTCAGTCCCCTTCCTTATTTTTTTTTCTTCTTCCGCTCCCTTTTCCTTCACTCGGCAACGCATCTGCAACTCCTTTGGTATTGCCACGGAAGAGATAAATAAGATTGGAATGGCCCTCGCTGCTATTTTGTACTAAGACCAGTGTCGCCGCTTTACTCCCACTATTTCAATTCTCAAACATACGCAACATTATCTTTACAAGTTTTTCGCACACAATCAAATCACACACACATAAATCTGTGGGCAGCAATTTGTTCACACACCAGCACCAAGCTCCCGTAGGCATTAGACACACACACGCAACAAGCATACGCTAGTGCTTGAAAAGCCGACTGTTTGTATTTTTATATTGAATGGGGAAAAGGGGAACATAAAAATCAAGAACTATTTTCATTTAATATTAATTAATTTAAAAGAATTACTGTCTTTGGAACAAAACGTAATCATTAAGCAATTGGGGGAAACCTAACATAACATAGCAGAGTTATAACATAACATTATTATAATTAATTGCATAATATGTCGAATAGAATCAAATATTAAAATATATATAAAATAGGTAGGTATAGTATTTGACTTAGATTTGACTAGACTATATTGTATCGATTCAGTATTAAAATCTAAGTAAAATAAAATGGTCTACATGCCGCTTTATCTTCATTCATTCAATTATTCGTATAATAAAATACATCTAACTAAAAATATACTCTCATCAATTAAATATATAATATTTCATAAATATTTTTTGTTAAACGTAAATATAGTTGAGAATTCTATCGATGCTTTATTTAACTTCACGGTCCCTCGATATCGATAGATGTACGCCGTACACCACTCACGGCCAACCCCGGCCAACGACGAACAACGGCCATGTTTGAGGTGTAGAGAACGCAATGCATGCAGTACATTGCAAGCGGACTAGGTCATCGCGTTGATTAAACGAGAACATATCGGGCAATGTATTTTATTTGTAACTTGTTGCAATAATATGAATGATGTTTGGAATTTCATAGTGATCAGTATATTTTTATGTTTTTATCAATTATTGTGTAAATAAATGCTATTTTTGACTTACAGATGGAAAGATATACCTCCTCGCTATATACTGGAGGTCTGACTTTTTGTCTATCACGTAAGAATGACACAACACGGCATTTTAAAGCGGAGCTCTGTTCTCTGAAATAGTCCTAAGCACACTAAACGCGGCGCATGTATGATTCGGTCGAGTTATGATTGTCTAATCATAACTGTGGCGCGCCTGCCCCGCCCACATGGCCATTCCAACCTTATTTATCTCTTCCGTGGGTATTGCAGATGTCCATGGGCAGCAATGACTACTTACCATCAGGTGGCTTGCCTGCTCGTTGGTGTACATTAGTACACCTATGCTTAACGTTCAGGGAATACAGGCGTAATAGTATATTGTGTAGGGTTAAGCAAACAAATTACATATTAATGATGGAGACAGATTGTATGTATGAATGAAATAATAAATATTGTGATTTATGTACTAGAACAGGTGATAATTTATGATTAATAAATTATGTATCGGCAATAATTTACATGGTATATCTTACCTTGATCAATCCTGCCAGGTGGTGATAACTAACTATAATAATATCTGATTTTACGATTCCATAATTACTTGAGTGGGAAGTGCGGATATTTCATCATGTAACAATATATCTGTCTTCGGTCCTATTAGGTGTCTTTTTATCACTATTTTACCATATTAGCCTATCGCCGTCCACTGCTGAACGTAGGCCACCCCCACAGAGCGCCAACCATCCCGGTCTTGGGCAGCTCGCATCCATCCGCTGCCAGCTACCTTCTTCAAATCGTCGGTCCATCGCATCGCAGGGCGTCCCACACTACGCTTTCCCAAACGCGGTCTCCACTCCAACACTTGTCTGCTCCAACGATCGTCTGTCCGTCTGCAGACATGGCAGGCCCACTTCCACTTCAACGTGCTTATTCTTCGCGCAATGTCGTGACTTTAGGTAATTCTTTGGCGAGTGACTTCGTTGCGAACTCTATCCAGAAAAGAAACTCCCAACTATTTTATATGGTTAAAGAAAAAAAGGCCTCATTAATCTAGTGGTCCTAAGCGCAACTGCTATGCTAGAGGTCCTGGGTTCGATCCCCAGGTCGAGCAAAGTGTTATTAGGTTTTTCTATGAAATTCCTAGTAGCAGCTCGGAGTCTGGATGTGTGCCTGGTTAATGGCAATAGGCTCGCCCTCTATTACATGGGACCTTAACATTCCGGCAAAGTATGGGTGTATATTGTACACTTCTGCCTAATCCTTCGGGGAATACAGGCGTGATGGTATATTATGTTATGTTAAAAAAGAATAATAAGAGTATTATTTAGCTAACTATCCAGCTTAACCGTTCAGATCTGTTGATCAGCCTAGTTATAACGTAGCTACGAGTTCCTCGTATTTTATTATATTCGTCCTGTATTGATCTCTCACGCTCACATCGAAGCTTCCTCTGAAATCCAAGATTCAGCGAATATATGTGGCATAACAGTTGCAATCGCAAATGTAGCGTGAATGGCTGCTAACGCGACGCGTCGTAAACTGACTCACGATTAACTGTAAAGCGATACACAAGGGTTACCATTTTTGCTGGAACATCTGAGATTTTAGTGGAATCAATAGTCAGTCATTTGTATTAAATGAAAGACCGAAAGACTGTACCATCGAGCAAGCAGTCGTGTACGATTATAGATATAGAAATAAAAGTATTGCAATGACCGTGATGCCTCCGTGCCTGTGAGTAGTGGTCGGAAGGTCGGACTAATAATCGGTCGGAGTAATATTATTATTTTTAAAAGAAAGCTTACTAGCAATGTGGGTCACACATTACAAGTATTCTTGTTAACCCCTCGTACTAAGCTAAATGCTTGTGTTACGAGTAGGTTCACGCCGGTAGTGCAAAGGGTGGAGTTCGAACCGGCAACCACATGATCGCAAGTCCGACGCCCTAGCCATTAGGCTACCGCCGCTATCGCTATCCTTATCATAAGGCTTAAGAGGTCACACTGTCGCTCTCATCTTATATTCTTCTTCTTTAATCAATTGCTGTTCGTTGATTTAAATATTTTTTTTTTGTTTTGTTCGTTCCAATACAGGGTTGGTTGGTTTAAGTTTACAATAGGACCCGGTAGGTGGCGTTGCGATCAAGTTCAGGCAGGACCACGTCTGTCGGGTCCCTATACAAAAATGAATCCCTATTTCCCTTTGTCACTCTATAACTTGAGAACAATAATACCGATATCATCGTCAACCCATTACATTGTCCCACTGCTGGGCACGGGTCTCCTCTCAGTAGGAGAGGGGTTAGGCTATAGTCCGCCACGCTAGCCTACTGCGGGTTGGCAGATTTCACACGCCGTCAAGAAAATCTCTCAGGCATGCAGGTTTCCTCACGATGTTTTACTTCATCGTTTAAGCGCGTGATAATTAATTATTAATACGCACATGACTTCGAAAAGTCAGAGGTGCGTGCCTTGGATTCGAACTTGAGTCGAAAGAAATACCGATAGAATTCATCGTTTTTTAAAAGTTTTCTAATACTTTGTAGATAGTTCTTACGGAAAAAAATATCTAGAAAATAGCGCAGAAAAAAGATAAGACAGGAAAACGTCTGTCGGGTCAGCGAGTTGTTAATATATTATTATTGAGTCCATAAACAACTCATTGTAAGTTGATGCAGTTGCGGTAACCCTTAAAATAATATCGTATGGTGACTCGGTACACAAATAGTGCACAAAATAGTACAACGCTCCACATATTCCACAATACGCGAACATCTTCGTAATGCGTTCAATGCATTCCGGCAGGCGATGGTGCAGGCAACTGCAGAAGGCCCATTGCATACAATTAGCTGCACAAAACAACCGAGGCCCACAAACAAAAGTAGACCATGCCCTAATGTCATATTTTTCGTAGAGGTTGGTTTTACTTGGGTCTTTGTCCGATCTTTCATAATATATTTGACTAGCAGTCCCCCCGCGGCTTCGCCCGCGTGAAGTTAACGTACCTTTTTTAATGCCACATTATAAAAAAATAAAAATGTTGTCCAAAACAAAAGAATAAATAGTAGCCGATTCTCAGACCTACCGAATATGCATATAAATTTCATAAAAATCGGTCGAGCCGTTTCGGAGGAGTATGGTAACTAAGATTGTGACACTAGAATTCTATATATAAGATAAGATTTTATCCTCTAAACTGCGCGTTAACAAAGTTTTCTTTGAGCGTTCTGTATTTCATACGCTCCCACAGAAACAAACAAAAGTTAAAATCATCCAATCAAAGCTACAATCGTTGATTCTATGCTTTTACGAGGCCATCGCACTTCCAAATACACATATCACTTAACAGACTAGTACTTCTACTGTTACCTGCCTTGTGTCTGTTCTGTGGCACGCGACACATTGACACACTATTCTTAGTGCAATGTCGATACATGGAACTGCCGCGGTAGCATCACGCGTATCCACCGTCCGCCGGCCCCTAGTACAACGTATGACCTAGCTATATTGTATGCAGCGGTCATAAATTGTAAGCTAGCTCTGCTTTAAGCGCGGAATCAAAAATATTTAACTTATAAATTTAGATACCGTACAAAGACTGTCAGCCCATATAGTTCCTCCAAGTTCCAAAAATAAAATAATAACAAGTATGATAACATACTATCACGCCTGTATGTATGTACTATATGTACACTCAGGCTTCGCCGGTATGTTTAGGTCCCATGTTATAGGGGGCGAGCCTATTGCCATTAGCTGGGCACAAATCCGAGCTGCTACTGGGAAATTCATAGAAACACTTTGCTCGACCTAGAAATCGAACCCAAGACCTCCAGAGCCACTAGACTAATGAGGCAGCCAACCAGTCTGATGAGTGTCAAAAAAAACATTTTGTAATTTAAATTTTTGCATCGAGTTTAATAAATCTATGTTTTATAAGCTAAGCTACATCTGCATTCATTCCTCATCGGAGAAAATATGCATACAGTAACACTAGTGTAGTAACTAGTGTACGCGAATATTCGCCTGAAACGCGCATATTTCATGTGCAGAGAGATCGGTGATGATGTTATGTCAGTTGCGTAAGGGCGGCGCGGGCGCGGGCGCTAAGTGACGCGCACACAGCGCATGCGCTCACGACTCACAAACACAGCTGATGATGAACGACATTGGGGACGCGAGATTTGTTTGTAGCGCGAATACTACATAATTACACTTCATAATTTAATTAAAGGATACCAGCACAGTGCGTGTCGCTATTGATCATCATTAATACATTAAAGTTGCCAGTCATCATCATCACTTTCTTCTTAGTTTAAAAGCCCCACTTCTCTGATTATATCCCAAATATCCAGTTGTCATTTTAGACCTATGTACTAGTAGTAGTATTTTCTCAGTGAACGAACCACGGAGACGTAAACTTATACATAATAATAAATCATTCTAATGAATTACGGCGCGCTTACATTTTAATATAAAACATAACATAAAGATGGAGTATCAAAATAACCTTGATAATAGACATGGACATACCTACATATCAAGGTCATTCCATCGCCTTATTTGGCCACCCAAATAAGGCTCTAAATGTCTCTTGATGTCTAAAAGAGTTTGAGAAGTCGGTGACTTCAATTTGAATGGTTCTTTTGTTTTCGCCACCGACTTCACAAACTGTTTTAGACGTAACATTATTTTATTATTTTTTGAAGGCGGTTTTACTTTTTTGTTAAAATTAATTTTATTTTCTAATTTTTTACTCAGATTTTTTCATTTTTGTTCGCAAAGTTCCATCTTAACTTTTTATTTGATCTGAGAACCAACCAAACAAAAAAAAAATATCATCAAAATCGATCTATAATTGACGGAGATATCGCGTAACAAACATACAAACAAAAACAGCATACAGACGAATTGTGAACCTCCTCCTTTTTGAAGTCGGTTGAAAATCAGTAGAAGATAAAATATGCACAATATTTACAATAGTTAAAGTTGAGTCGAAAAACAATATCCTCAATTAAAAAGCTCATATGACATCTACGTTACCTTACTTGGTTCCTGTATTTTATAAATAAGCTGCTTTCTTACAGTAGGTAATTTTAATTGAATCCGAAACTTCTTTATGTACTAGCCTTGTCATTGAGTCATTCTTCCAGCGTGTACGAGGCCTTATTTGAGCGTATCTGTACATCTGTACATCTGTACAAATAAAATTAAAATTAAAAAATAAAATAAAAAATCTGGGACCATCCACTTACCATGCTAGTGATGTCGCTCATATCCAACATAAATGTACACAAACGACCCTCAATTATCATAAAAACTAGTTATTTCTTATGACTGTACAACATTTTGAGAATTTTCGTCCGAAAAAAAGGCTGTAGGTGAACACAATAATAATGACTAATCAACTCACAATTCTGCAGGTTTTTATTAGACATATTATACTGATGTGTAGGTGGGTACATTATATTAATAAATATCTATTTCTTATAAACAAAAACAATTTCCACGTGTTTAACACAGTTTTTATTATTTCCAGATAAAATTACGAAACCGGACGCCGAATATGCACAGTGCGCATAATTCAAAAATCACAACTATGGTGTACAATGTAGACGCGAAGCAATTTTTACGTAAAATGACAAGGTGTCATTAACTGTAAAACCCAGTGTTCATAAACAACGTAGTGCTAGACAAAAAAAGTGGCAGTGAAAATGTGTCTAAAGAGATAAAAATGGCAAAATAATTAGGATGTGAAACATGTTGGAATGCGTGCGCGGCGCGAGCACAGTGGTACGCGCGCCGGCCGATCGTGGACAAACTTTACAAAAACAGAAAAGTACACGAGGATTTATTTTGCTGCTCGGAGTGCTGCATTGTGCCAGGTAACATTACAGATTATAGTCACAATACTCTTTATAAGTACTTACATTGCTTCGTTTATTGCGTTTTTCTGTGGTGTATTGCAATAAGCATTATTTACTTTACGTGCGTTACACACTTATTTGGGTAAGATAAAAAATAGAGATGTGCTTGTAGTGTCTCTCCAACTAGTTAAGGTCAGCAGGGACACTCATCATCATCATCAGTAACAACATCTCACAGAGTGAGAAGGGTTAGTCTATAATCTAACACACTAGCCTACTGCAGAATGGAGCGAGACAATACTACCCATTACATATTACATACTAGTTTTCCGCCCGCAGCTTCGCCCGCGTGGACAACACGATATTGACTGTTTAGTTTTTTCCAATTCTGGCGGGAAATTGCAAATTATCCTTACATATTATCATTCCGTCCGCTTCTTTGCTCGGGTAGACTACAAAATTAGCCCAACTTTATTATTTACCAAAATATAAACGCAGCTTAAATCCTTTCCCAAGGTCTAGTATATTTTTGTACCAAATCTCGTCAAAATCCAAACTTTCATCTTTCATCCCCTATTTCATCCCCACACAGTTTGAAATTTCAAAAACCCCATATCAAATATTTATTTATTTCTTATCAAGTACCTAAACACAAAAGTTCAACGTTTATCTTCAACAATGACAAACTCCCATACAATTTTTCATCCCTTATTTCAACCCCTTTTTTACAACAAAACGTAGCTTCGTTGTTCGTAGTCTATTTTTGTTCCAAATTTCATCAAAATCGGTTCCGGGGTTAAACTTGAAAGCGTGACTTTGGACTTCTAAACGAACTTTCATCTCCTATTTCATCCCCACACAGGTCCAAATTTCAAAAACGCTAGAACAAATATTTATTTATTTCTTATCAAGTGCCTTAATATAAAGTTTCATGATTTTATCTTGAAAAATGACGAACTCCCATACAAACTTTTACCCCCTATTTCAACCCGTTCAAAACTATTTATTGCAATAAAAGATAGCCTATGTCCTTTCTCAAGCTTTAGTCTATCCCAGTACCAAATTTCATCAAAATCGGTTGAGTGGTTTAGGCGTGAAAGCGTAACAGACAGACAGACAGACAGAGTTACTTTCGCATTTATAATATTAGTAGCGAAGTAGGGATATAGCGTACGTCAGTGTAAAAATGTAACAATTCAGGTTACATAGGTAGTTATTATTGTTAACCAACCTGTTTATATTGCACAGATTTTAAACTTAATAACTACTAGGTATGATTTCATGACAAGAAACGACGAAAATATTTATTAATTAAATATTTTCCAGTTATTAAACTAAAACTATTTACGTATTTGGGTGCGTTTCCATATAGCATAGCTCAGCTGATTGGAACGAAGAGGAAATGCCGCGCATGCCGCATGCCGCATGCCGTCCGCACTCGAACGCTCGTTAACCGCGGATTAGATTCTAGAACTAGTACTCAAACTACTAAACTATTACTAGAACGCATTAACAGAATTACCGAAAACGCACACACTCATATATGTTTATTATCTTGATGATTTAGTTATCTATGAGGAGGAGCGAACGCTTAATACAAATAGCAATGTTTATGTTGTATTTAAGAGTTGAATATTAATAAAATTATTCTAAGAAATTCGCTGCCTAAACTCGATTATATCATACTTGAGACTTCAAATCTAGGCAAAATTTTTGTATGTTTAGTGTGGAACAAATTAAGGTTCTAGATAGAAATAACAGGACCTTTTATAACTATCTACATAAAAACACTAAGTACCAACGAATAAGCTTTTAAGCTTATACAATGTTATTGACTAACTAGTTGCACGGATCCAATAAGTTTTTCCCGTAGAAAAGACTCCGGCAAAAAAACTCCATGGACACTCTTTTAGAGAATAACCGTGTAAGTAGTGATCAAAACTCGCCTTTTTGTATGAAAAGAGACCTTCAACCTTTAGTAAACCAATATCAACTGAATATAAATTTTATAATCTTATAAAACAACTTCCAATCAAATACATCGATAGACAAATAACGGTACAAACTATAATTATTATTTTACAGTTCATTCTCTTCAATCCAGTCGAACCAGTCCACAAAAACAAATAAAATGTTATGTCGTGCACTGGCACAGTCTTCTTCAATAAAACGCAGCGTGGTATCGCGAACTCGTCCATACGACCGTACGTTATGACACTACGACACTTATTGCGTAAATTATTAGCGCTTTAAAACGCGCTAAAGTTCGAGACTGTGAATTTTATGTCACGACGACCGTGTAGTGTGCAGCTCGCCTAACCTTATAAATGTAACTGCACACGTATTTAATATTCATTATTACACGGAGCATTGACCCAAACATATCTCTTTTATTTGCACCTGCGTACCACAATCTACTGTATGGCGACCCTTAGCCAGTTTCTTCTGTGAAGTTCCGAAGCTGCCTCTATTATTCAAGATGTCTGAGAAAAGTGAAGATAAGAAGAAGAAAAATTTGGAAATGAAAAATTTATAGAGAAGATGAAGATTTATTACCAACTATTTTATATTCTCAAGCAAGACATACCTATGGATGCATAACAACTCACAGAAGACGAAGAAGAAGACAGAAAAATTTCGAGAACCAAGTCGAGGGCTAAATGTAATGTGTATTTATTTTATGTGCCTGAAAAATCGGCAATATTTGTAATGTCTCGATCGTTATCGACCGTAAGTGTGTTAGCGAGAGAATTACAACGTTTTTGCAAACTAAGACAATTACACGAGCTCGTATTAATTAAAAGTAAACAAAATGAACATTTAATAAATGTGTTTATAAAGGAAATGACTCAATTACATGACATTCCAAAGTTACTTGTAATTAAAGACGTCACAAGAGTAACTGACAGAGACACAATGACTATTATTTTGAATGATTTTCATCTGTTACCCACAAGTGGCCACGCGGGGGTTAACAGAATGTTAAGCAATATTAGGAAATATTATTATTGGCCAGGAATGACTCATGACGTAAACGAATATGTTAAAAAGTGCAAAAGCTGCCAGATCCAAAAGCATTCTAATAGGCATACAAAGGAGCCGATGGTCATTACATCCACGGCATCGACAGCTTTCGAAAGAGTTAGTTTAGATTTAATGGGACCTTTAGATGTAGATAATCTTAATCATAAGTATATTTTAACATTACAGTGTGACTTGACGAAATATGTTGAAGCCTATCCATTGCAAAAGAAAGATACTGTTTCAGTAGCTAGGATGTTTGTAAATAATTTTATTTTAAGGTATGGCATCCCGACGGAGATTATTACAGATCAGGGTACAGAGTTCATGTCATCAGTTTTTACTGAAACTTGTAATTTATTAAACATAAAAAAGCTGCATTCCACAGCATATCACCATGAAACTCTAGGAGCTTTAGAAAACACACATAAGACCTTAGGAGCATACCTTAGGATACAGTGCGATAGCAATAGAAGTGATTGGAGCAGTTGGCTTCCATTTTGGTGCTTTTCTTATAATACGACGGTTCACACTGAGACAAAATATTCTCCATTCGAGTTAGTATTTGGAAAATATTGTAATTTACCTAATAATTTAGCACGTAATTCGTTTATAGAACCATTGTACAATCCCGAATCTTATCCTTTAGAATTAAAATATAGGCTTCAAAGAGCGCAAGCTGATGCTAAAAATAATTTGTTACATAGTAAACAGTTAAGAAAAAATAATTATGATGTCTGTAGCAATCCAGTTAAATATAAAAGTGGAGATTTAGTTTTAATTAAGAATCAGGTTGGAGATAAGTTAAGTAAAATTTATTTAGGACCATATAGAGTAATAGAAGAAGTAGAACCTAATGTTAAGATTGTAAGAGAAGGAAAGGAATATGTTATTCATAAGAATAATACAAAATTGTTTATAATGTAAGTTAATTTTATATAAAAAAAAAAACTTATTGTTAATTTTTTTTTTCTCTTTAAAAGGGGAGGTGTAGTGTGCAGCTCGCCTAACCTTATAAATGTAACTGCACACGTATTTAATATTCATTATTACACGGAGCATTGACCCAAACATATCTCTTTTATTTGCACCTGCGTACCACAATCTACTGTAACCGAGACCGGTGAAATAATGTTTGGTCGATATAACCCTAGTGTTGTGACCTGAGCTAAGAACACATTGTTCACTGACTAAGAACACAGCGCGCGTAAAAATGTGTGCATTGTTTATCTCGTTTATTGGTAAATAAGAACACCGGAGGCCTACAATTTAAGTGTCTCTACAAATTCTTAGGAATATGAAATCCAACAATGGCCCACACATTCTGTGACCTAGTCTTATCTTGAAAAGGGGAGAGGCTCATTGTTCTTTTGATTTTCGAGGTAAAACTATTTCTATACCAGGTTAAGAAAGAAAGAAAAGAAAGAAAGATCATGTATTGTATTGATAGTTCATGTATTGATTTTATTCCTATCCAAATTAATTTATTCAGAAAATCTGAAACCTCAAACAGCGCTTGTTACCTCCGAGTAATTGAGAGACCCCACATTAGCAACTTAATCAAATTCATCATTCAAATCAGATGCTAATATATGCGAGCACCTATCAAAGTTATCAAAACAGTAGTTACAGCAAATTGCCCTTAATCTGGCTACAACTACCAAACTGTCAGCTATAACGCTACCAAATAATATCGCTCCAACAAATTCAATGTATAAATAAACCCCAAATTATGTGAACCATACATCAAACTTATAATAAGCCATCGACAAGAGATTGATCGAAAAAATATAAAAAGGATTCGATTCAACAAAAGGTACCAACCAACAATACGACCATACCCCATAATTACGGATAATAAATCCGCAAATTGAGGGTCGAACGCACCAAATTTCAGTTCATAAGAACTGACAAAAAACAAACATTGTGATCAAATCTTTGTGAACATCAAACCTATTAAGTCTGAACATTGACGTGAATAGTAATGTATTTGTCAACATACAGTTTTTTATTCTGCTTGACGTAAACGTGTGCGTTGGCTTCAAAGTGTGGGTTGAAGACTCGAGAGCCGGGAGCGGCCAATTACGATCTTTTTGTTGTCAGTAATGGGTGCTTGTTAAAAGTTTTCGTATCTGTACCTGCTGCTCGGGTTTCAATACACTGTTATGTGTATGATTCAGAACGGTTCCCACCATATTTCCATATATTAATGTTAACAACCCTTTGGAAATTATATTCCTTGCTCATCCTAATCACACACTACGATACCGGCCTAACAATATCTGCATGTCTTCCAAATTGCAACACGACTCGTCTGGCAATTATGTTAAAATCTTTTGTAAAAGTTATCGATCCCAGATATTTGCGTTTCATTAGCTATTACCTACAAGACATTTGTTCAATTTGTTCTATCTACCGCACGGAGCACTTTAACAGCTTTACAAAAGATCATTTGTGTGATGTAACTCACCGCTGAAGACGAAACCCATCATTACTGCCAATCCTTCAACAAACCACATAAGGGCAGTATGAAATCACCTTTAACTTCCTTAAATAAATAAAACTAGACCTTAACCCATTAAACTAGAATATAAAATTGATTGTAGCGAGACTTGATTATGACAGTCGATCATTTCCGATTTCGAATTTAACAGCCCCGCCCATTCGCCCACGAGTCCGTTTACGCCTTTTCGTTTAACAGACGAGTTAACATCTAGTTGTGTAGGCTTTGGTTGGGGCGTGTTAATGCAAACGTTCACCGAGACTAGCAAAGACAATACAGAACTTCACTACAAACTACAATTATGCTAAACATAAAAGATTTTCTCTATATCATAACGCAGAATAAGCACCATTAAAAATTCGTAAAGATAGGAGGGCTTTTGTCTATTTAATGATATAGTTGCATAGTGCGCCGCCACTGCTCTATGGACGAACAGTGGGGGAACACGACGCGGAACATCAGACATAGCCACTAACAGCCAGGTGTGTTACGCAAGTCTGTTAGCGCGTATTACTACAATGCGTTAACTATAATAGACTTTTTATAGCAACGGTAAATTAAATGTATTGGATTTAAATTAAACATTGCGATGGCGCCGAACGATACGTGCATTCCAGTCGGACAGTTTGTATTAGTTCAATAGTTCCATCGGAGAACCTATCATTCATTAGCTAGCTTTAAGATTCCTCAATAATTTGTCCCCATTATAAGATATGTTCGAATTCGAAGAAATATGCTCATTAGGAACGAACAGGATTTTAAAATGAAATATGGTCTGTTTTTTGACTACCAGGAGTCTATACTTAAACATGGAGACGATATTGATGTCTACTTCAAACAGAAAATACCAGACATTATATTCAAATCGAATTAGGTAATAAGTATTCAAAAATCTTAGGGTAGTCTTTAGGTAGAACAAAATAAGGACGAATTCCAGCAATTTTCTATGAATTATAAAAACTCTGGTGGCGACCGGTCAACTCGCAAAAAATTACGACGCCATTAGCTCACTGTGGGCCATTATAAATCTCCGAGTCCGTTCCTAGAAGATCAACATTAATTCTAGTAGCCTTCGATTTTCAACAAATTGTTAATAAATTAATGGTTAAATAGTTTTGCCACTATTTTATTGGTATTTATTACCGTTCGTTTTTTAATTAATTCATGTAAATTTGATTATCAGTTCTTAAAGTATGCATACATTGATTATTGTAAAGTATTAAAAAGGTAAAAATTACTAAATATAATTGTTATGTCAGTGATAATGAGGACCGAATAAAAGGCATTTCATGATCTACACACCTGGCCAGGTTTGTAACACTGTGCAAAATATAGAGATTGTGTCGACCCCGGAACATTGTGCTAGAAACGAGGTGTATTGTTGTACTAATGGTAATATACACACACAATGTCACATTATAATTAAGTACTCATAATCCAATTTTTTCTTGCGGTCCCAACTTCCCAAGTGAAATTTCGAGTGATGTGGGAATTCAATGAATTTTTTGAAAGAAACATACGTTCGAAAATATTGATTCTCGAATGTTTATGATCAGTTTTGAGTTACACATAAGGGTAATATTAAAGTACTTCATTTATTTATTTAATTTATATTTGAACGACCAACAAAAGAAAAGTACATTTATTACATACAATTAATAACCTTTCATATATACTGTTACCGCTATCGAATACCTATTTCAATTTACAGTAATTAAAATCAAATCAATAGGTTTAATAACTGTAAGATTCTGTAAGATAAGAAAACCCCACTGTACATATAAACGTATTCTAAAGAGTACTACAGTACTAAAGTACTCGAGTGGTCCGCCAGCGTCTGTGGTGGTGTCGGAGCCGAACCCTGAGTGTTTACGACTGACGCTCGGTGCCCACCAAATTAAGTGGCCTTTAATGGCCGACCAGCCTTACAGCTAGGACAGCACTCCACTCGCAGCGATGCATTAGCAGAAGCTATAAAACAGCCCGATTATAATGTATACTTAATCTAAAATAATTATATGATTTAAATGACCAAACTTTTGCTTCCCATCGCTTTGCTTCCCTTTTGCTTTCCATATTTTCAATCTGTAGTTACAAGACTAACAGCTAAAATAACCGTTGATTTTTTAATTTCATAAAGCTGTGTAGAGAGGTTTCTAACCCGTGCGCGTTTCACATGAGTCGTACACACGCAAATATGTAGCTATGTCCAACAATGAATAGCCTAAACCTTCTCAACCTGAGAGGTGACCCGTGCCCAGCAGTGGGACATTGTAATAGGCTAACGACATAGCTGCTAATCTAATACTACTCCATAACTTCGTATATACGGCATCGCTTCCATATCGCTCAGCTTATCCTTCAGTGTAGCGAGGTATCATCACGGTGTTAAATGTTAACCGAGCCGCGTGTAATTTTGTAATTTATTAAAGTTTAACGTCGTAATAATGTTGGTGATAATGCCGGCGTTAACTCACAATTATCTTATTAGTGGTATCGCGCACGAGATCGGACTACTTACGTATCAGATTCGGATCTTGAACACCTTTTGGTTATTGTGATATAGATCTCTGACTAAAGCACGAAAAATCGAAATAAATATTACATACAATCACGCCTGTATTCCCCGAAGGTTTAAGCAGAGGTTTACGTAACGTACATCCACAGTTCGCGGATATTTTTAGGTCCCATGCAATAGGGGGCGAGCCTATTGCCATTCACCGACCATTCTCCAAGCAGGCACTGAGATTTCTTAGAAAAACCCATTAACACTTTGCTTAACCTGGGAATCAAACCCATGACCTCTATCGTAGCAGTCGCGTTTCTGAGCGCACTAGACTAATAGAGCAGAATTATTACAAACCAAGCATGTACTAAGTATATTATTTTCCATTTAATGTAATGCTAAATTCACACTATACATTTTAGGGCTAAAAGAAATTTTTTGAATGCTAATAAACTTACAACATATTTGTTAAAGACCTAAGTAGGTTAAGGAGCATAGGTTTGCAATATAGAAACAAATTGTTAAAAAGATTAGAAAACTACACAAGTTTTTTTTTCAGACATTCGCATTGTATTGTCAGGGGAAAAAAATATATTTTATATTGAATATCATCGTTCAGTAAGTTATATAGGTACTTGTACTAACACACGCCCACACACTGTAGTTAGAGGTACGTACTGCAGATAGCGTAATGTAACCTCGCGACTACTTATTACCGTAATGGTGCACTTATCAAATTGATAGTGTACTTAGTGTCGAGTTACGGGGGCTGCGTGTAACACTCAGCATAACGATATCGATGCGATATACAAACGATATACACTCGGTATGCACGACACTACGACTCCTGTCACCTTAGGTGGGCGGGGCGGGGTAAATAAGGATCGTTGTGCACTAAAACGTGACAAAATGCAACCAAGAAACTTAAAAAACTTTTAGGAAAAGAACTTTAAAAAAAAAACAATAAAAAAAAACAATACAAAAATAGAGGCTTTTTGTGTATAAAAGCTTTTGCTTGACTTGGCGGGGGCACTTCCGTGCCTCCAAATACTTAATATATTTTTTTTATTTAACCCAACACAGCTGACAATCGTGTACCGTAAAATGTTTTGCCAACCCTAATTAACTTCATATTGATCGTCCAATTATCAAAATAAAGTACACTTGGAGCCAAACGTATTAGCGCAGTGGCAGGTGCGGCGCGGGCGTTGATGTTGTACGTTTACACTGGTGGGAGACAGCGCTCGTTCATAATACACTGCCGTGCAATTTATTTGTCGTGTTTCTGCGTAGCGTCGAAATGTTACTTCCGACTGATCTGGATTGTTGATCGAGTATTAATGAGGTCAATGACCTAATGACAGTTATCTTGTTACTTTTATTTTTTTATAATGGCTCCGCACAGTTTGTGCATTATGCCAATGACAAGTAATCGTATTGCTTTATAAATAACTTCTTACATTTGTGTATTCTTCAGAGCCATGACTTAACGATCAAAGAATATTGGATACTCATATCAAAATATCAACCAGGTACAGGGATAGATGTTTGAACAACACGTATTTATAAAGACACTATGTAATGAACCGTGGAGCTCCCTGTATCATGGTTGAGCCCACGATGACTGATGTATGTATGCGTGCTGTCAGTAAGGATAGGTCTTCTAAAGCTATAGCTGTTTTTTCAAAAGGCCTGTGTTCAGACATTGCCCTACATTGTAAAACTAGCATATCTGATACCTACTACTGTCTGGACTTTCAAAGAAAACATGATTCTCTGAGTTTTTTTTCGGCGTTTCAGAGAGGACGTTAGATAGTAGGTACGATAAATGACAGCGCAATCTAGTTTAAAAAAGTATTGTAAAGGGTGTATATAAAATTTCTATTTTCAGAAAAAAATAAACTACAATAATGCAGGGTTTCCTGATTTAGAGGCAATACAAACGACACATGTATCTTTTGATGTTAAAAAAAAATATATTTATGAAGATAACAGCATCGCAATATACCTTATTAGGATTAACCTGAACTGATTCGGTCGTCGCTCGCGAGCTAATGACACTACTTTCCCGACCACAACAACGTGTGTGGTCACATCAGATACCACTCGTACTTATTTACAACTGAATTGCGTTTAGCGTACCTGAATAGGGATTAAATGTTGAGTAAAGTATGATTTGTACTTATCTCATCTTGTACTAATTGAATTTGAAGCTTTTTGCAAAAAGGTTAGGTTCACACATAGCATTTGCAAATTTTATTTTTCTTGAAAATTTATTGGTTCATGCTTTTAAGTTTGTTTTTTTGGAGTCGGATTTTAGTTTTTATTGGTCTCCTTCGGCTTTGAAGAAGTTTGTGACGATTTTAAATATTTTCAGTACTTTGTGCCCTCGTCAACTGTAATGACTGAAGTCATTACTATTTAATAACAATCGTGCAATGATCGCGACTTTTGTAATAACGTAACCTACCAGTAATGGGCGACACTGAGCAACTTGCATATCATTATCCCATGATGATTGCAGTGTTACACATTAATAATAATAATATCGCGTCTATCCGCCCTTGCCCTTACCTGATGTTGTTCTGAACGTTGCTAGTATAATATAACTAGTAGTGCTGGGTGGCGATGAAGCTGACGACATCATTATGTGTTTAATGCGATTATTGCATTAGCGACTCGATCGGCGGGTAGAGGACACGCACGCAGCGGACGCGGGAGCGAGCCACTGTCTTGCGGTTTAAGACAATCAGCTTTTAGACAATAACTTACAGATAGAAAAAAATATATATATATATATATATATAGATTAGACAGATTTACTTATTTCCATAGAATGTAGGTAATTAATATAATTAGGTGTTACAATATTTGGCATGCAAAATTTTATTAACTTACAGTCTGCTATAATATAGTCGATACTCGATAACGATCAAACTCAGATACTTATAGAAGAAGATTTGGATATGAGAATATACAAAAAGGGTTGCCATACCTATAACCATTATAAAGTTTTTACTTCGTCATGATAAATACTGCATTAATCTATATATTGCAGCCGATTTTTTTTTCTGATTTCTTGACCTTTAAAAGATTTTTATGGAACTGTCAAAGTTGTCAGTGATTCGACTTAAGCCGCCGACGCTCCGAGTATCACTATGTCCCCTCCTATGCTAGCACTTCATTACGTAGTCATATTATAATCACACTTTAATTTACCGACGCTGAAGCAACATAACTTATTAGTCGATATGTCTCGATGCGAGCCATCACATCGAGTTAACTCGATCGTAACTTACCGGTAACATGGAAACTCTTTACACCTAAGTGTTATTGTTTGCATTTAAAGACCTTATTATTATAATTACAGCTTCGGTGCATGTTACCGAGTTAATGGAGCAAGTAAATAATACTGTTTATTGTAGAGGTGTTGAGTATGAATATTTATTGTTTTGAAATGTCATATAAATATACTTAGTAGTGGCCGTACGGAAGACGTGTCCGCCGATCTACAATTGATTATCACTTATTTTTAATGGCGAAGGATATCGTCGTGGACCCTGCACACTTTACGTGAATTTTAAAAGTTGTGCCAAATTGTTTAATTTGCAAAAATTTTAGAACTCCACATGGGGGCTTAGAAGTCCAGTTTTTGTGAATAATATGATTCACCGTAGAAAAATGCTACGCTACTATATGTTTATATAATTTGCTACTTGTTTCGCATACTATATGCTAAATAAGTAGGAATACAAAAAAACTTGTTTCTTAAAGTTAATATTAGGTAAATATGTAAAGCTTTCGTAGAGGTAATCAAAGAATCGAATACTTTAATTCGGTCAGTCACACACAGCAGCCGATCCGTCACGTTCATTATTTGAAAGATATTCAAATGAGACGAGACATATTGGTTCCCATTCATTGCAGTCTAATAGCTTTATATGACACACACAGTATCAATCTGTGGTCACGGGGCGCGGTTACATTACAATGATGACATTAGGGCGCGCGCACACTCTGCGACCGCGACCCGTGACACGCGACACGCGACACGTGACACGCTACACGCTACACATAACACGTGACACGCTCGCCACGCACGCTCAATGCTAGCTAAAGGTGCGTCCCCGCACCGCGACCGTTGTCTTCGACGATAATTGAATTGTATACTATGAGGAGCTGTGACCTAGTTGGTTATGACTAAATCATAAAGTAAACGAGCTGGATGACAGATGTCGCATTACTCAATGGAGCATACCAAACCGTGTCTCTTGACACATATTACGGCAATATAAATCTAGAAACATAATCTATTCAGGATTCAAAGGAAACTTAAGTTTGGGTACATCAACTTATTCCATGTGGAAAGTGGAAAGATTTTGAAATCCACCATGTTTATCTTTACTGATATCGGCTTCCCTATGTTTGCAAGAAATACGTTTTGTTCGTGACAAAACTAACGCGTCACTCAAACAGACTTCTGTACAAAAACTAGTGTAACTCTAGACAGCGTGTCAACTCATATTACATTCATACTGACAAGCAGACGAGCGCAACGCCCAAACAACATCACCACATATGGTTTTGAACAAAAAATATGACTGACATACAGCATTGTGGCTATATGGAGGGAAGTATATTGATAAACATACATGGATATTCCGAAAGAGCTAAGAAAAGACAGATGAACTGAGTGGAGAGGACATCATCTTCTCATATGAGTAGGAAATACCATTAATATTAAGACCACTCAAAAATCAATACCGAAATGACACGGAAAGAAAAATCATCTTGTATTACAATTAGTATGTAAGGTGTACTCCTTTATGGAGATCCAAATAAAATAAATCTTATAATAATTTATCTTAATCTCAAATCTAAATGTATTTAAATGGAAATAGGCTCGCTTTCTATTTCGTGGGACCTAAACTCCACCCCCATCCTTTTTGTTCGATGATTTCAGGTATAACGCATAGAAACTTCATGAATGGGCCACGTGCCGCCCGCGCTCGCTCTCCATGAGTCGCGTCTCTTTGGCTCTATTACAATACGTATTCACAATTGGACCACAGTGATGCGACACAACAAGCCACGGTCTACTACACACAGTTAGTTTGTTCACTGTGTGTGACTGTCACTAATAACATAAGTACATAGTATAGACAGACAACACATTATACCAATTACATGTCATTTATGCAGTAGCGTTATACAAGGTGTTTGGTGCATTGTTTCATCATCATCATCATCAACCCATTACATTGTCCCACTGCTGGGCACGGGTCTCCTCTCAGTACGAGAGGGATTAGGCTTTAGTCCGCCACGCTAGCCTACTGCAGGTTGGCAGACTTCACATGCCGTCAAGAAAATCTCTCAGGCATGCAGGTTTCCTCACGATGTTTTCCTTCACCGTTTAAGCGCGTGATAATTAATTATTAATACGCACATAACTTCGAAAAGTTAGAGGTGCGTGCCTTGGATTCGAACTCGAGACCTTTGACTTGGCAGTCCAATGGTCATATCACTAGGCTATCACTGCACTTGGTGCATTGTTTGCCAAATGGAAATAGCCGATAGAAGAGGTCATTAGCTATCTTTTCAGGCCCAATAACTCATTCTTTGTCACACTCGTTTTTTTATAACAACTTTTGAAACTTTATTTGGAAAACTTCCAGAACTCGGCATTAAACCTTCAATTTATAAAAATCTAATAAGAGTAGCGTTTAAATTTCAGTTTAATTTTGATGTCTACTCTTGTATGGTTCTATGAAATTCAAAATTACTTGCTAATAACGTCTAGTTCCTTTTTAAAAACCTCACAAAGTTTTTTTAAAAGAAAAATTCTATTATCCCTCAACTTAAAATTGCTGTGAAAAAATAACTAAACGCGATTGGGATCTTCGACTTCTTTTAAAATGTTCTCTAGTCTGTCCCCTTCCCAACGGTATGCCATAAGCCAAAAAAAAAGTTGCCTGCTCGTTTGCCGAGTTATTTTATAGAAAAAAGTAAGAACCTAATTACAAATTTTGTTCAAATTATCTGACTCTGTTGCGTATGCACGCGCGACATCTTATACTGACTGTAGTGGTCCGTAAACGTATTTCTGCTTTGATAGTGACAAAAGCCCTAGCCTCAACTTCCGATGCGTAACAAAGTTATTTCTCCGAAGATGTCGCGCGTGCATATGCAATAGATTTGGACAATTTGAATAAAATTTGTAATTAAGTACTAACTAATAAGAAAAATATTTCATGTTCCAGGATAGTTAGTTTCCAGTGTAAGAAAGAGATAAGAGACTGCGAAAGAGTCAAATAACTCTATCTACCTACTTAAAGCATGTTATGCGAAAACTAGTGCTCCTTACCGTAATATCGAAAATCAGCCTACTGTGCCTCGATTACACATTTAGGGAATTTGTGAAGTTAATCAAAGTTTTTTTTACTTACGGCATACCGTTGAAAAGGGGACAGACTAGAGAATATTTTAATAGAAGTCGAAGATCCCAATCGCTTTTAGTTATTTTTTCATAGCAATTTTAAGTTGAGTTTTAATAGAATTTTTATTTTTCAAAAAACTTTGTGAGGTTTTTAAAAAGGAACTAGACGTGATTAGCAATTAATTTTAAACCATACAAGAGTAGACATCAAAATTTAACTGAAATTTAAACGCTACACTAATAAGATTTTTTTAAATTTAAGGTTTTATGCTGAATTCTGGAATTTTTCCAAATAAAGTTTCAAAAGTTGTTATAAAAAAACCGGTGTGACAAAGAATGAGTTATTGAGCCTGAAAAAGCCTGCTAATGACCTCTTCTATCGGTCATTTTCATTTGGCAAATAATGCACCAAACACCCTGTATATAGTGTTTGCCTTTATGAGTCATTAATTTTTTCACAAATCATCGGCAATTCAGATTTTTTTCCAGGCAGGAATCAAAGATCGCGACTAATTATCGATTGTGAAACAGACAATGCTTTTTTTGCACGACTTGGCAGGGGCACTACCGTACCCCCAGATATAGTTTTTTTTTTAACTGCTGCATATAACAAAATAAAAACTTAATCATGTTATAGCTTGTACTCCAAAAAACTATAACTACATGAATTAGCAAACGATTATTTTTAATGAACACTACATGGAATTAATACTTTTTTAAAAACTAATCTTTATCACAAAGAAATGAATTTTCTAATTAAAGAAAATTTTTTTTTTCTAGTGAAAGAAAAATTCGATCTCAGGCAGGGTTTGAACCTGCGTCTCTCTGGTTAAGTACACCAGACGCTTTGCCAACTAAGCTACCGAGACCACTGCCTGTGATGTCGAATTTCTCTTCCACCTTCTACGTCATGAGGCGACGTCGGCACCATCTATTGAAGACATTACTATGTCTTTCAACCAACACGACTGCCTTTACAGGTAGTTCAATGTCGAACGATGTTGCCTTACCGTATTATGCTTATTTTTTATTATTTTTTAGCATTAAATATTGCGAAATTTTCACAAAGAAATGAATTTTCTAATTAAAGAAAATTTCTAGTGAAAGAAAAATTCGATCTCAGGCAGGGTTTGAACCTGCGTCTCTCTGGTTAAGTACACCAGACGCTTTGCCAACTAAGCTACCGAGACCACTGCCTGTGATGTCGAATTTCTCTTCCACCTTCTACGTCATGAGGCGACGTCGGCACCATCTATTGAAGACATTACTATGTCTTTCAACCAACACGACTGCCTTTACAGGTAGTTCAATGTCGAACGATGTTGCCTTACCGTATTATGCTTATTTTTTATTATTTTTTAGCATTAAATATTGCGAAATTTTCACAAAGAAATGAATTTTCTAATTAAAGAAAATTTCTAGTGAAAGAAAAATTCGATCTCAGGCAGGGTTTGAACCTGCGTCTCTCTGGTTAAGTACACCAGACGCTTTGCCAACTAAGCTACCGAGACCACTGCCTGTGATGTCGAATTTCTCTTCCACCTTCTACGTCATGAGGCGACGTCGGCACCATCTATTGAAGACATTACTATGTCTTTCAACCAACACGACTGCCTTTACAGGTAGTTCAATGTCGAACGATGTTGCCTTACCGTATTATGCTTATTTTTTATTATTTTTTAGCATTAAATATTGCGAAATTTTCACAAAGAAATGAATTTTCTAATTAAAGAAAATTTCTAGTGAAAGAAAAATTCGATCTCAGGCAGGGTTTGAACCTGCGTCTCTCTGGTTAAGTACACCAGACGCTTTGCCAACTAAGCTACCGAGACCACTGCCTGTGATGTCGAATTTCTCTTCCACCTTCTACGTCATGAGGCGACGTCGGCATAATAAAAAATAAGCATAATACGGTAAGGCAACATCGTTCGACATTGAACTACCTGTAAAGGCAGTCGTGTTGGTTGAAAGACATAGTAATGTCTTCAATAGATGGTGCCGACGTCGCCTCATGACGTAGAAGGTGGAAGAGAAATTCGACATCACAGGCAGTGGTCTCGGTAGCTTAGTTGGCAAAGCGTCTGGTGTACTTAACCAGAGAGACGCAGGTTCAAACCCTGCCTGAGATCGAATTTTTCTTTCACTAGAAATTTTCTTTAATTAGAAAATTCATTTCTTTGTGAAAATTTCGCAATATTTAATGCTAAAAAATAATAAAAAATAAGCAACTAATCTTTATCTTTCCTCATGCCCCTGTCATGTAAAATAGTCCAGTTAATAGGACGGTGTGCCCGGGCCCCGGCTAGCGACTGTGCTCGCCGTAATCCTGTGTTTTACTGCAGAGAAAGTTATAATGAAACCATCACCTACACAAAGCATAAGCGACACGCTAAATCATACGACACTTTTGGAGTCCCGTACATTTTTCTAAAAAAGATATCATTTGATTTTGGTAACCGATGACGATGACCGTTACACCAGTTTTTTTATTCACCGCCAGTTCATATGATCTTAAGCGACATTGTGATCCACGATGCACTGCGCTTGCCTAGAAAAAACCAATTCACTCATGATTTAAAGACACCCAGATTACATCTATCGCGGAAGTCTCACTCGGGAAGCTCATTCCACATTTCAGCAGTGCGCATGATAAAAGTGGACTTAAAGCGTTTCGTTCAGATTTTTGAGTTATCGTGACGTGTCGGTAAAACCTGGGACCTACCCACTGCTACCAGATATATAGTTTGATGACCTAAAGGTTCGTCATTGGGGCCTAAGGTAATGTTCTGATTGTGCAGGTCACTGACAAAGTAACTTTAACCAATCAAGTGCCATATTGTAGACACAATGCAAAATCTATTGTTTTGCCCTCATGATGGCAAGTACTTGAATCAGTGAATTAATTGTGTTTTATTGCTGTGCATTCATGTATTGTAATGGTTAAACTTTGGTTTTATTTTGCCCTTAATAGAGTACGGAACACTTATCGAACTAGTACATCTCCATAGAAAGAGAAATCCCTCGTAAATAATAGTGGTCACATGATATTAATGTGGTGGTTACAACATAACTATAACTGTAGTAATTTATGTAGTCACAGTTACCGTGCGGTTACCGCGACACAACGCGGTTAGTGCTCACTAACCACGGATTATGCTCGTTACATTACAGTAATACCAACATAATGAAGGTACGCGCGCCCATTTGTAACTCATACAATATTGTAATTACATTAATAGCATAAGGTTTTTTTTTTAATTCTAATTTTTAAGGGACTTTTACTGGCACGTTATACGGTAATAGTCACCAATACAAGAGCTTCATATTAGGTTACACATTGTCAGTTTGACACCACCTTGAAATTTAAGTAGGTTATTTTTAACCTAACTTTCGAAATTGCCAGCAAAACCCTTGATAGTTTATTTGACCCAAGCGAATGGTATTCCTACCTATTATTTTGCTTTGACGGCTCACTATAAATAAAATTTAGTTTTCGAATTCAAATCCTTGTTATCCAATCACGAACATACAATTATGTATAAGTATATAATGTTACCTAGTTTCTTTTACAAATAATCTACTAATTTAAACAAAGAACACAAATAAATCGTCATGGCAGAGGGCTATTCCCCACACCGGCAGACGCGGCACGAGACAACTGCGACAACGGCGCGGGCGCACGTAAATCAATGACGGCATGTTAATGAGCCCGATTATTGGAAATATATCGTCCTAATGATAAAATATCGAGGGTCCAGCCATATATCAGCCGCAAACAACGTTACGTAATGTTTTAATAATCTCTAAAAACAAGAACGTTAAAGATAGGGCCAAGTTCTTACAGTTTTTTTTTTGACAAGCAAATGAAAATTAGATGTATATATAACCTACATTCAATTTTCATTTGCTTGTCAAAATTTTTTTTTTGTAAGATCATAGTATCAACCCTGCTACCTTCACAGTCATAACAAATAACACCGATGAGACACTTCTAGTGTAGCCTCCTTACAACAAACACACCTATTAAATCTGATTATTTCTACTAAATAACATTGAGTTTGAAACATTTTGTATTGTATTGATAAATAAGTTACCAAAGTATGCGTATGAAGGAAATATCGGTTTGCACAAGGATCTCTCTGAATTGAATTTGTTATTTGAAAATTTCACGAACATACATTAATTACATATTCTGTTGAAGTTTCGCACTAACTTTTGAGAAGAACTTGTCCTTGCTCTGCCGAGCACGTTTTTCGTCCGGATCTCTCACATGTTCCAGGGTGGGCGCCGCGCGCCTGACAATGGTACGGCTCGCTTAACATTCCTAAAGCTGTACATTACAGAACGACAATGTTATTGCGTCGATGTGAGCATGATTATGATTGAAATACTGATATTCAGTTGGATCTGATTAGGGTGAGAGTCGACCACAACATGTAATAACAATATAACAATAGTTAGTTCTAAATTATGGTTACTTTGAACTACTACTACAATAATGAGAACATTAGTGCCGATTAATAATCGATAATAATCGGCCGATAATATAGGTGAAAAACTTGACTTGATCTACCACTGCAGAATTTTCACAGTTTCAGTGATTTATTTCTTTCAGTATTTATCTAGGTTAAAAAGCCTTAGTTTTCAAATCCTTATAACTGTCTCAATAGTCTTGTGTTCCTAAGACCATCTGCTAGAGGTCCTGGGTTCGATTCCCAGATAGAGCAAAGTGTTATTGGGTTTCTCTATGAATTCCTCAGTAGCAGCTCGAAGTTTGGAATTGTGTTCGGTTTTTTTTATTCCCGATGGCCTACGCTTTCAAATCAAATCAAATGTGTTTATTTCAAATAAGCTTTCACAAGCGTTTATGAAACGTTATTGACTCTAGTTGCACGGTTCCAAAAAGTTGATCCCATGGAGAAGAATCCGGCAAGAAACTCCATGGACACGAAGCAGTTTACCGCCAGTTCGCCTGATGTTAAGCGATTCTGCGATGGTTAATGGCAATAGACTCGCCCTCTATTATAAGGGACCTAAACATACCGGCGAACTGTAGGTGTACATTAGGACACTTCAGCCTAACCCTTCGGGGAATACAGTCGTGATGTTAAGTTATGCACACCTGATTATTCATTTGCATTACATGAAGTTTAATAAACTTAATTCTACTGAAGTACAGCACCGTGTTCTGTATCCGTCTCCCACTGGTACCGGAACAGGTACTTACTACATGTTACTTACATCATAGATCATACACATATATACTGGGGTAACATAATATCTAGTTGTAATACAATATCCGAAACGTAACCGCCGCGCGCCGCTACTGTGACGGTGAGCTCCTCACTGCGGCGCACGGATTTATTTACATACAGGCCCTAGTTCTCTCCGCATGGAAACTATATCTAAATCTATGACCACATCTCTAATTACCACAATTTTAAGCTTAAAAGACGACAAACAACAATTGTAATTTTAAATAGTTGATAGCATATCAACGTCTGAGATATTCTAACCTTATTCAACTTGTTAAAAATCCACGTGTACCGAATGCATCGAATAATATAGGCAAATATCATACTGCGGCAGTACCTGAAGAGCACGAGGGACCACAAAACGTTAGTGGAATGACTTGTACGCTTGTTGGACTCGGGCAGGCATAGACAAAGAACAGAAAAGATAATGGATAGAGACTTTTTCACAATGTATGATATAACATCAATAAGCGGTGAATTGAAGCGGTAGTAATGACTAGGACGTCGGATTTGCGATCATGTGGTTGCCGGTTCGAAACCCATCCATTGTACTACTGACGTGAACCCACTCGTAACACAAGCATTTAGCTTAGTAGAAAAAGTTAATTTGCGACCCACATTGCTAGTAGGTAAGTATATATTTTTTTTTTGTCTCTTCTTACGAAACATACTAAAACTTTAGTTTGTACGTTAGGAATGTTCTCCGCTGTGGCCGGCGCTTCTTTGTCTCGGAGCCGGTCCATGCCATCCACGCCGTCCATGGCTGGTATGTCCGCTATGTTCGCTTTCCGTTCTGTTACCGATATCTATTTTCCACTATCCGAAATATCCCATTTAAGTATTCATTAGTTTATGATATGCGATCCACCTATCTTTGGTAGGTTGTATGCTGTCAGTACCTGAGCCTCCTGAGCACCCATCCAGTATTTATGTTGCCATTTCTGTAACTTTATGTATATTTTCCTAACTTTAAATTTTAATCTCACTAGCTTCAACTCGTAACGTTTGTCCACTTTCAGAGTTGAATATTGAAGCACCTAGTACTTGCTTCATCTTCACTTCTATTTGCTAGGAATGCAACATCTAAGCAAAACATTTTGTTTTTGAACCCGTAGATTGACTGTTTCAGTTTATTCATAGGTACATACCATCACGCCTCTATTCCCTGAATGGTAGTTAGAGGAGCAGGGTGCAGTAATTTACACCCACAATTCGTCGTTAAGTTTGCGTTTCATGTAATAGGGGGCGAGCCTATTGCCATTACCGGGCACAAATCCAGACTCCGAGCTGCTACTGAGAATTTCACAGAAATACCCAAGAACCCAAGACTTCTAGCATAGCAGTCAAGCTTTGAAACACTAGACTAATGGGTAAGTCATAATATAGATAAATAGTAAATTATCATCTCCTAACTTATAGTAACCTACAACCTTTAGAAGTAACTTTAAATTACTTGTAGTTCCATTCCATGAGAAATAAAATGTTAAAGTTAAACCCTCTACAATGACAATGCCGCATGCTTCCATAACCACTACAATTCAGTTCATATTAGTTATATTGCGCTTCCATAAAATTATGTAAATGTTAACATCATTACATGCGCTGCCCGGCGGAAGTTGCCGACGAAAGCCGAACTTACACGAAACGACATTCTTCTCCAATCTACTCAACTAATAACTACGGTAATTTAATAGGTTTTTTATGGAGAACAAATTATTGGATAAACATTAGTTGGGTTCACCTCGAAGTAGAGTACAGAAGTACAATTCCAAACAACACTGAAATTTCTTTAATATTCATAAGATCGCATTATTATGAAAACAGTTTGTAAAAGACTTTTGTTATTAGACATCACCTTTCTGCAAAACATGATACTATTCGCTCCTGAACATGTGTATCTAAAAGTCCGCCTTCTTCATTATCACTTTCTTCATTATCACTTTGGTTGTATTCAGAATAACGTGTCGTGGCAGGAGATCGCGAGATGCATTATACTCTTTCCATCAGGATTGGCCCAGGACAGAGGGGTGAAGTCATTTGTCTAACAGTGAGATATCGCGGGTTTTTTTAAGAAAATTGTTTGTAAACATAGGAAGGATTTAAATATTAAAAAGAGTATATAATTGATTGATGATTATAAATTATATAAACTAACAACAATAAACTTCCCAACACCTTTACTCCTGTTAGTCCTTTAATAGAGCTTGTAAGTGAGTCACGAACTCTCTCTCGTCAGTTTGTTGCCCCACATCTCTTGACTCTGTGTGTGTCACTTCTGTGTAACCTGTGTAGTGACAGTAGTGATGTACCTACTCACCGGCGTCGCGTCGCGTCGCGTCATCACAAAGTGAACATTTATTGGACACATTTACTTTATGTGGGACATACTGACTCAAGGAACGGGAATTAATAGTTCTTAAAGTTTTTTTTTTATATAGGTATACACTCGACCCGCCAGTTCGCCTGTTGTTTAATGATGCGATCTGTTTACTTGAAACTTCATAATACATGCGCGAACTTAAAGCGGCGGTAGCCTAATGGCTAGGGCGTCGGACTTGCGATCATGTGGTTGCCGGTTCGAAACTCACCCATTGCACTACTGACGTGAACCCACTCGTAATACAAGCATTTAGCTTAGTACGAGGGGTTAACAAGATTACTAGTAATGTGCGACCCACATTGCTAGTAAGCTTTTTTTTTAAAAAAAAACAAACTAATTGATATTTACATTGAGCTCTGATCATAGAGCTTAGTGTTGCATATCAGTAAAGACTAGTCATCGCCTGCTGGTCATCCGGACATGACGTGACAGACCGTGACGAGAAGATGTCCTAGCCGATTACTATAGCATAATCAGCCCATAATGTTCCCACTGCTGGGACAGTCCTCCTCTCGGTGAGAGGGAGTGGGCCGTAATCCACCACGCGGGCCCAGTGCGGGTTGGTAGATGTCACATGTCTTCGAATTTTTTGTTCTAGCACATGCCGGTTTCCTCACGATGTCTTCCTTCACTGTTTTGGGAGCAGTGCTGATGAAATAATTTACACACAGTAAAGCGCCCCTCTGTGTTCGAACCTACGACATACAACTCGCCACCACCGCTCCAATCCGTCGATTACTATATCTACAAATACAAATTTCAACACTCCCTAATATTAGGATTTATATATTGACGCTGTTCCATATTTGGACTTATCAGCGAATTAGCATTTGTCTACTTATGATGGTGTGCCCCACTGAACCCGATTGAGTAGCTCAAAGCCTATAAAATCTTTCTGTAGTCCATACAGTTTTATGCACGATCCGTACGTTGAAGTTACAGTTTGCGGGAGGAATCTCTCTGGGAAGAAACATTTGGAAATTCTGACACTTACAGTAAATACACAGTTTATCTAGTTCTGACTATGGAATCGTGTTCGATTTTCAAAACAAATGTCATGGTGCGGATAAAGTTCCCAGTTCCCATGCTCTGTCGGCGGCGGCGCAGGCGCTAGGCGGCGTGTTATCGCGAGCCTGCGCGGGCGCCACCTGCCGGCCTCTGTTGGCACTTGGCACTACACGCTACAACTAGTGCACCCGCCGACACCTAACACCTCACAGATACTCGCGGCAGTCGCGGCACGACCGCCACTATTTGTGAGAGCTACATTCAAACTAGACTGTTGCAGATATCGATTACATCCAGTCTACTGTCTAGTACTTGGAATCTTTACACGGATCTTCTAGCAACCAAAAAAATCACCCTTACATTAATAAACTGCATCTTTACTCTCTTAGCTCCAATAAAACAGCGGGTTTGCACTTCATTGGGTACTTCATCCGCACTTTGATGGAATCGAGATTACATATAAATATCATGGTCCAAATGGGCCTAAAAATATAGTCATTTATGGCGCCTATTCTCACAGCAATCAGTAGAAATTATAAAAATCATTCAAATACTAACTTTAATTAATCTTCCATGACAGTAGAGTAACTTACCTACAGAGAACCAATTCACGAGTTCTCTCCGTCAGAAAGCTTTGGATAACAAATAACTATAAAGAGAAAAGTAATATACTAACGAGCGGCGTTGTACCACGTAGATACCTATAGAAGGTATGGCGGTAAGGTACGACATAGCTCTCAGTGATTGGCGACCCTATGAACAAGTGGATACCTATAGAGTGGATAGATACGTATGATAGACGGGGAGTCCGACCATGTGGACTAAAGCAGTAAAATAGGTACCCACACACTGACAAACAAATTAAAAAACAGAAACTAACTGCACACGTAGGTAACTGGAAACATAAAAAACGTATTCCTGTCAAAGATAGTTTGATATTTTCCAGTTCCTCCATCCAGTTCATAATTAAGCTTTGCGCAAATTAACTTCTTTTTTAAAACACCATCCGGTAACAAGATGTATGGACAACCCATTAACGTTTGCCGTAGTTCGGTAAATAGAATGCAAGTAGTTATTATTATATTACTTTACATTACAGTGACTGGGAAAATAAATACTTCATTTATTGCATGGATATTGTGTAAATTATATTGTCAATCTCCTACACTAAGTCGAGCTTCTATTCAGCACATATCTGCGCAGCGCCAATTAATTGGGCATAGAGATGGGCGTCTACCCGGTAAGAATACGAACTTTGGGTAAATAATAATTAATACCAATTTTTACCTTCCCAATTATAATTTATACCGGGTAGAAATTAAAAAAAAAACCAAATAACATTATAATTTTCACATGTTTGCCAGCAGTTTCAGTGTTGCCATTTGTTTTACAGCTATTCTGTACTATCTTAAAATGGTACACGGCAATACATTAATTAAAGTAAAATAATTATGCAATTCTAATGTTCCAATATTAGTTTTCCAATACAGTTTTATCAAAAATATACTGTACCTACATATAAAAATAATAATTAAATGTACAGTGGGTTATAGCTGTTACCTGACCCACCGAGACCCCGGCGTCCCACCTAGGGCGGGTCAGGTTACAGCTATAACCCACTGTACATGTAGAGATAATAATATATTAAATTATTTATTTATTAAAAATATTGTTTACCCCTACGAATAAAATACCCAAACATCGGGTTTTTACCGGGTAGACGCCCATCTCTAATTGGGCACCATCGTGAAATGCTCCAGGGTTGTCACTACACCACTGCCGTATAAACACAAGGGTTGAGCATATTGTAGTGGTCTTGTTTTGGACATATTTCCGTATCCCAAACATGATTGTTTTTTTTTTCTATTTTGCATGTGTTTGTAACAGATAGATACTACTATTATCATGTGAAGTCGCACTATATCTAGATTATATTACCAATTTATCATTATCACATTAGATTTTTTTAAATTAAATATTTATATTGACATAAGTATATTCCTATAAAAGTCTAGCCATTCTCCCTTGGTTAAGCAAGCAATGATGACGACTTTGTTATTATTACCACAACTATACACCGTAATAAAACAGATTTAAAGAACCAATCATTTGAACGTTTGAAAGACTAATAAAATTTCTTTGATAATTTAAGGTAGCAGTTTATGTCATCTGCTTATTGATATAACAAATGCTGCTAGGTATCTATGTTTCAACGAGGGAGCTAGATAGTTGAAACAACCATACATACAAGTAAGGGAAACAAAATAAACAGTGTTTGTATGTTATACAGCTATACTATAACATGATATCCTGGTGAGGTTTCAACACGGGCTCCTTTTCAATAGGCTACCGATCTGTTGACCATCAATTAGACACAGCGGCGCTAATTACAAAGCTCGTAGATAACTGTTATCAGCGCGTGGGAGAACTAGAAGTTGTTCGAACACATTCCGATACCGACATGAAACAGAGTCAGCAGAAGTTCCACGGACAGTGGACACCCTGCCTGCACCTACTGGAAAAAAGAGAGTTTACTGGTGCAAGCATGGAAACAAAATCAAAGTTTGTTAAAAATTTAGGATACGACGAAATTTTGTCGTAAATAGCTTGTAACTACCGATTATAACGATCGATAAGATAAAACTCTCTCTCCAAGTGTCGTTGCATCTTGGACTGCTATAATCGACCGGCCTCAATTAAAACAGGGCAGAACTGACAGTATTTTTAATTTCTTATCAGTCACACCTGTGGTTTTTTTTTCTCTTCATCAATTAGGAAATAGGTGATAACCTTCATACGGCTGATTTTCTTAAAACAGCTAAGAACACTCTCGATTAATCAAACGAAAAAAAACTTAATCAAAATCGGCTCATCCATTCAGAAGTTATAATGCCACAGATACACATTACAGACATGTAACTCTTGTAACACCGCTCTTTTTTCGGCGGGGTTTAAAAGAGTGTTTGCGAATTTTATCGTTACATAAATATCGGCCAAATATCAACCTGTCAACTGGCTAATCTTATTTCCCCGATTATTATGTAGCCACAGAAGAGCGCAATAGAAGAAGAAGAGTCTGAGTCGATCTGAGAAATCAGAAGGTTATTTGCGTTAATCCCCGTAGCTCGTACAGAAAATAACTAGGTATATTGAAATACAATGCGAAATTATGAAGTAAGGGTTTTTGTCCCATAACTTGTGTCAAGTGATACTTCTGTTTATGTATGTGTCGCGTCCTCGTGTTCTCGTGGAGTTTTACAATAGTAGTCGCGGGCGCCTGTCGCACGTCCACTGTCCAGCACTAGCCTGCGCCTGCGCCTGCGTCACACTGTCACACTAATGATAGTTACGATCTAACTCACCAACAAACATATTAACATTATCTTGTATGTATCTTAACGTCAAAACTGTGAAAGTTCAAGATTTCCACACGATAAACAGATAATTATGCGACTTTTGGGACAAATTTTAAAGCTTCTCATATTTAACTTCGTCGTCTATCATTAATGTAGTAATTTTTATTAAAATTTCGTGCATACATTGTGTTATGTGACTTATGGATACTGGCAAGAGACAGTCGAACTTCCAAGATTCTCTGTGAAAGTCATACTAGAGATAAATAATATATTTTTCATTTCTCATACTCGGAAAGTAGTGTTTATTTGATCTGAATAGCGGGTGGAAAATGCTACTTCCCACCCTTGGGCGGGAATAACTCATAGTAATTACTTTCCTCCCTAGGGTGGAAAGTAATTTTAAAAATAGAACAACATTAGGTTAGGCAGTCAGCTGTAAAAAATCTAACATAATTAAGAAAAAAAATGCTGCGGTCTTGTGTGTTTATAAACGGCCAGTATGAATTTAAAAAAAACGCGTGCGGCTGAGGCAGTGACGCGGTGTGTTCCATAATTAAAAATTTAAATAGACTATGACAATATACAATTTGGCGGGATACTAACTTAACTTTTGCTACATCGAAATGTTTATTAAAAATGAGTTTTTTTACTTTCCTTATATTCGAATTGAAAAGTAGAGTGCTTAACTCGGGTGAAAGACATCAATTCCTACTCGGACTATAGCCGCCCTCGCTGCGCTTGGGTGTCTAAATACCTCGTATGGCAATTGATTCCTTTCCACCCTTGTATAACAATCTACTATTTCATACCTGTCTAATTCAACACGTTTGTTCAGAATCTCCGAAAGTTCTTCGCCGATTGCTTTTTATGTGACACAACGACTAACGTTAAATTAAATGATTATATTTTGCGAGTTAAAGCAACGTGAGGAGTAGGTTAATGATAGGTACATATAATTTGTTTCCCATACTTAATTGTATTACTTTTAACGTTTTAGACGACGCCAAACGAGATAGCGACAGATAGGCGCGTCGCGTCGAGGCGCGGCGTGGGTAACACCGGTGGTGTCGCGATTAGTCGCGCGATTGTCGCAAATTATGTTTCCTGTCAGTTTGTCGGGCGATTTTCGTCTCGATACCGAACCAACTACAGCTGGAGTCGTTTATCTCCATACCAATATATCACAAACTGACAAATGTTTCTACTTATGAAAGCCAGCAGTTATGACGAAAGTTTAAAGATAAAGCTGTCCCATTTATGAACGTACATAAATACTGGAACAACTTTTTGTATTTAAAATAGTTCTGTTTTAGAACATTTAAGAGAGCGGCTTTTCCTGTACACTGGGTACAGGTCGTAGGTTCGATACTCAAAGGACAATTATAGGTAACATGTATACGGATTGTTACCTAAAACCTTTAAGACTTAACAATACTATTACGAAATAAGTAAATATTTTGTTTTCATAAGAGCAGAGGCTTGTTAGAGTACTCGTCACGACGACTACATTTTACCACTGGAAAGTGTTATATGATAACTACTTCATTCTGAAACAAAACGTCTAAGTAAATAAATATAATATCTACAAAACAAACCAGTATCTTAGCTGACGGGGGAAATGAAACATGAAAATAAAAAACACTAGAAAACTAGCAGGCGTTGAAGAGCCGGCGTTTTGGAGGTCTTAAAGTAGATTATAACAAATAATACAGTTTAGTTTTGTGCTCGGCCGTACTTGTAACTACTAAAGTAATGAGACAGATCAATCGTATGTCTATAATAAATAACATAATCGGCTATTAGTTATAACTGGAGTAAATATGGAAAGTATTCCCGCGCCGCGTCGCGCCGCGCCCCCTGTACAGGTCTGATTATGATATACGCGAGCCAGCCAACCAATGTAAACAAAACATTTATCATGCTAGGGCTGTGCATCATTATTATGTTCATCTACGTCATATCAAAAAAAATCAGCTGTAGGTACGCACAGCTACACATCAAGCTATACTAAACCAGTATAGGCTGGCCTTCAATAGTGTGAAAGACCTCTACAATGGTAGGTCAGTCTAAATTGGTTTTGTATACCTTGATTGTAGCCGTGTGTACTACACTTTAGGGACCAGAGACGGCTTGCAGTAAAGACGGACTTGTTCGTATTTAGTAAACGATGCATCAACTAAGTAGGGCTGCCTATTCCAATATTTTATATGCAATGATTCGGATTGTACTTACATCTAGCACTGGCCTTTTGTGGGATTATGTAATTGTAGAAACTTTTTGAAGTTTTTTTGGCTTTTATTAAGTATTTCGATAAATATTGCTTATATTAAATTATTCTAACATTAGGTAACTGCCTATCAATGACAACAACCTTTACATGTCTTAGCTTAAAAAAATAGTTGAGGACAACTTTACATATTATTAATAATAAAACATGATTATCATATCAACCGAGGCAGTTATATGAAAATATACTATCTCCAAACAATCATCCTTTATAAGAAGATAAAACGTGAACAAGACATTAGCATTACATCGTCGGGCCAGCCCTAACAATAGACCGTGGTGCACCTCCCACGAGCTGCGCGCGCGCTGCACACACCGCAGAACATATTAAACGATTTTAATTTAAGCCATGTTAATGAGTTGTTCGAATTCATATGCAAATTAAACAGTTTATAATTTCTACTTTATTTATGTAAAAGTTGGTAAAATCCTTATGAAACATGTTCATAACGAGGAAATTAATCATCAAATAATTAAATATTTTCAATGCATTCAATTCAATTACTGCCTCGTTAGTCTAGTGGTCCCAATCGCGACTGCTACGCTAAAGGTCTTGGGTTCGATCTCCAGGTCGAGTGAAGTGTAATTGGGTTTTTCTATGAAATTCTCAGTAGCAGCTCGGAGTCTGGACTTGTGGCCGGTGAATGGCAATAGGCTCGTCCCCTATTACATGGGACCTAAACATACCGGCGAACTGTGGGTGTACTTTGGGACACCTCTGCCTAACCCTTCGGGGAATACAGGCGTGATGGTATGTATGTATGTTTTTCAATTCAATCAAAAATATAACAGCGGCGGTAGCCTAATGGATAGGGCGTCGGACACGATCATGTGGTTGCCGGTTCGAAACTCACCCAATACCACCAACCCACGCACTACCGACGTGAACCCACTCGTAACGCAAGCATTTAGCTTAGTACGAGGGGTTAACAAGAATACTAGTAATGTGTGACCCACATTGCTAGTAACCTTTTTTAAAAAGAAAAGAAATCCTCCATCATCCTCCTAGCCTGTTCCCAATTATGTTGGGGTCGGCTGCCACTCTAACCAAATTCGGCTGACTATCAGTCAAAGTTCAAATGTTTTTATTTCAAATAAGCCTTTACAAGCATTTATGAAACGTTATGACTCTAATTGCACGGTTCCAAAAGTTGATCCTATGGAGAAGAATCCGGCAAGAAACTCCATGGACACTCTTTTAAAATAAGAGGTATAACATTTTTAACTGGTACATTATGGCAATATGAGGATGTGAGAACATTGAAGGTTAATGTCTGAATTAGCTTTAAGTCAATATTAAAATCAAAAGGTTCCCAGCAACTGAGAACTTAATTTCATCCTAAAAATAAGAAGTTATGTGGAAGAATCCACATCATCAAACAAATAAACTATAAATTGTATCTAATCAGACATGAACGACTAGAATGCACTCACATTTACAGTCCATTTTTATAAGTTGTGGTAAACAATACTAACCATATGAAGACATCCCGAGATATGAATAATGAATATATTCTGGTAAAACATGCCATTGAAGTATATTAATTTGAACCAGTATGTTAATGAAGACGAAAAATAAAAATAAATTGTGAGTATAATAGCCTCAATCAATCAGTAAATCAATAAATGTAACCTCAGGTTGCCAGGGAGGCCACAGGTGCGTCCGTATTTTGACACCACACGTTACTATCGTCAACGTAGTCCTTTATTTTATAATATGCTTTCTCAACAAGAACCGATTTAACGTAATTTTTAAATTTCTTGCCAGTGAGATCAGTAATAGATTTCGGGAGTTTATTGTAAAAACGCACACAATTTCCTAAAAATGATTTATTTGTTTTAGTTAATCTAAATTTAGGAACCACTATTTTATGTTTACCTCTAGTATTATGGTTGTGATAGTCGCTATTTATGCTGAACATATGCAAGTTTTTGCGGATATACATGATGTTTTGAAGTATATAGAGTGACGGCAGAGTTAGTATATTGACGTTCTTGAAGACTTCTCTAAGGGAATCGCGAGGGCCCATATTGTAGATTGCGCGGATGGCCCTTTTCTGCAAGATAAAAATTGAATCTACGTCAGCAGCTGATCCCCACAGCAGAATACCATATGACATAATGCTGTGAAAGTAAGCAAAGTATACAAGTCTAGCCGTAGCTACGTCAGTGATCTGCCTAATTTTCCTCACTGCATATGCTGCGGAACTTAATCTGCGAGACAGGGCTGAGATGTGAGCACCCCATTGCAACTTACAATCAACCGTAATACCTAAGAAAACAGTTTCATTGATTAGATCGATATTGCTGCCTTCAAGAATTAAATTACTTTTAACTTGTGGTACATTTGGTAACGAAAATTTTAGACATTTTGTTTTGCTAGCATTAAGAAGTAAATTATTAGCAGCAAACCAGCTAGATAGGGATTTTAGGCTCTCATTTACATTAAAGAGATTGCTACTATTTCGTTTGATTTTAAATATAAGTGAGGTATCGTCGGCAAATAAAACTATATTAGATAACTCAGACATCATATAGGGGAGGTCATTTATGTACGCTAAGAACAGGAAAGGGCCTAAAATAGAGCCCTGTGGAACACCCATTTTAACTTCAGCCCCGGGAGATGTGACTCCATTAATGCCCACTTTTTGTTGCCTCTCAGAAAGATAGGAAGATACAAGCTCCAAAGATAGCCCTCTTATTCCGTAGTAGTCTAATTTACGGATCAGCGTGTTGTGATCAACGCAATCAAAAGCTTTGGAAAGATCACAGAAGATACCTATCGCATCCTGTGATCCCTCCCAAGCCTCTAGAATGTGAGAGACTAGTTTAGTGCCTGCATCAGACGTTGACCTGCCCTTCGTGAAGCCAAACTGTTCATTGTGTAAGATCTTATTTTTGTGGAAATGTGCAATCATTTGATTCAGCATGAGTTTTTCAAATATTTTACTTAGAGCAGGGAGAACAGAAATGGGCCTATAATTACAGGGATCTGCCTTACAGCCTGATTTGAAAATTGGGATAACTTTACTATGTTTCATTAGGTCTGGAAAAGTTCCTGTCTTAATACAGAGATTAAACATATTAGCAAGGATCGGAGCGATATCGTCAATAATGTAATTCAGTATTCTAACAGATATGCCCCATAGATCTTCTGTATTTTTCATCTTTAAACTATTAAACGCTTTTTTAACCGAAAGGGGAGATACTTTGGTAAATTCAAAATTTGGTACGTTTCTATTGAAAAATTTCTTAGCAAGGGATTCTGCCAATAATGAGGACGAATGTAGAGATTTTGTGACCTCGATCGGAATTTTAGTGAAATATTGATTAAAAGCTTTAGCGACTTCTATTTTGTTTGAAATTACTTGATTGTTTATTTTTAAATTCAGGTCTGAATCCTGTTTATTGTTGTTGCCCATTTCCGTATTTATTATCTTCCATACTGTTTTAATTTTATTATCAGATTTGTTTATTTGTCTACTGATAAGTTTAGATTTAGCTTCGATGCATACTTTTTTAAAGCATTTAGAATATTTCCGCACATAACTATGAAAACCTAAGTCCGAGGTAAGTGATTTTTCATAATATAGTTTGTAAAGCACATCTCTACTTTTTCTAATGCCATCTGTGGCCCATTCATTAAATTTACTATGTTTACGTTGTGGAGCACTTCTAAGAGGGCACGACTTATTAAACGATTCACATATTATATTGAATAGTTTGTTATAAATCGTGTCGGGGTCTCTAGAAGTAAAATTAGTGTTACACAGTTGCATTTTAACTAACTGCTGCATAGAATGTAGTTTATTTTCCGTTAGAGATCTAATCGCGATTTTTTTATTAATAAATGGGCTTTTTTTAGTCTCAATAGAGATCAGCTGTCCCATGTGATCTGATCTAACACCGCTAACTAGTGAATAGTCTTGAACTGTACAATTTGAGAAGATATTATCAATACAAGTAGTGGAAGTAGCAGTTATTCTAGTGGGTTCGTTAAAGATATGTTCTAAATTAAAAGAATTAAACAAGGCTAATAATTGACGTTTTTCAGACGATTCTATTAATAAATCAATGTTAAAATCACCACAAACAAAGATGTATTTCTTACATTTAAAAACTTTTCTAAGAACATCTTCCATTACTGTCAAGAACATTGAAAAACTTGAAGAAGGTGGCCTATACACACATACAATAATATAAGTTCCTACTTCCGCACATGCTACCTCACATAAACGATCAACAGAGCACGAGACGATGTCTTTTCGTTCCTTGAATTTGTGATTATGGTTACAAAGAATCAAGGTTCCACCACCCGCTGCTGATGCTCTATTGTACGCACTGGCAACCGTGAAGTTATTTACATTAAATTGCATTGTGTCGGGTTTTAACCACGTTTCACAAAGACATAAAATATCAATGCAATATTTATCCAATAAAAGTTCTATATCTAAGATTTTGCCAGAGAAGCGATTTATGTTCTGGTGGTACAGAACAACACTATCGGTATGCCTCACTATTGTCGGTTGGGTAAGTTTAAACAATCTATCACAGTATCATTAGAATAGCTAGATAACACTGATTCGTCATTAAAACTAACTAACCTAATCTTTGGTATGTTATCTATCACAGATTGAATATTATAAGCAATCAAAGTAGCCATCAAATGTTTACATTTCCTGGGAAGAAACATTGCTTCACCAGTTAATCGAAAGCCACTAACAAACTTGTTTGTGTCAAAATACAACAATTTATCACCATGACGACATGTCAACATATAAATAATATTGTTTAATTTATGTACATAGTCATTTTCCTTATCAGATAACAGGTGGGAGTAAGGCAGAGCACAAACCATAATTTTTCCCACATTCAAATTTAATAAGGTGGAGATACCATTTATAATATCATTTTTTTTAACCCCAATACTGTTTCCTATCAATAATACAATATGAGAGTGACTATTTAAATCAGAGTTAACAATCTTATCAACAATGAGATTAAAGTGCATATTATGATGACAGTGGTTTATTACACTATAACTTACATTATTTTGTAGTATGGATCCTAGACCAACTCCTATCTTATCAGAAAAAACTATACATTTATAATTTGGTTGGATTTGATTACAAGCTGACACAGGTTGAACTAACTCAGGTAATGAAGATACATGTTGGAGCTCAGGAGGTGGAGCAGAATGATCACAGTTACATGAGAGATTGTTGGTTATGGATTCGAATCTCTCAGCATTGTACTTTACAATATCCATCAACTCGCTGGCCTCCAGCATGCGTTCACTAAGCTGTTGTTGTGACTTTTCATACCTGGCAAATATATCTTGCAACATACTTTCCTTACACAACAACTCTTTATGTAACAGCTGAGTGTCTACATCATACATAGTTCTGCAGTTGTCTAATTGCATGGTACATTTATTTAATTCGGTTACTAATTTAATGCGCTCTCTACGTAAATTAAGATTAGATTTAGTGTTCTGTATTTTTTTCAAAACTAATTGATGCCGTCTAATAAACCTTTTAATTTTAACATACTTTTTTAACTTATTGTGACTTATTAATAATGGCCTTTGTATTACAGTATCATCACCAGTAAGATCAATTGTGGTTAGCGTAGGTGGGCACACTGGGGCAGAGCCACCCCCAACCAACTCATTGAACAGCCTCTGGGTGTTAGAAGACTGTTCGCAGGCCCTTACAGACTCCAACTGAGCAATGGCTTTATGTGCAGTGCTTAATTCCACCTGTAGATCTGATATACGTTTAAGGGCTAGTTCATGGATATCACTACATTCTTGGAATGTTGACACTAATTTGTTTAACTGGTCATGTTGATCCAGTAAGTCCATATGTTCAATGTGCAGTTCCGCAAGCTCATTTTTGAGGGAGGTGTTCCTATCAATTATATTCTTCACTTCAACTTCACTGTCTTCCCTTTCCTGTAGCAGTTGCTTGCATAGGGATTTAGAAGACTCAAGTTCCTTTAATGTTGCTCTCAGCTTTTCCTCCATATCTTTAGTTGCCATTCTGCGAGTCAGCATTTTAGGCCCGGTGAGTCCCTGGAATTTGAAAACAAAGGGCTGAACACAATCTAAAGACAAAGCGAAATTAAGTTTAAGTGAGGTGCAGTGTACGGAAAATGGTTAGAAATTAGAAGAGAAAATAACTGAAAAGATTAGACACAGATTTTAAAGAATTTAAGTTATTCCAAAGTAAATAATTATTATTTATAGCCTATTATAGCTGAGTATTACTGCTACAAAACTGAGTAATAATTAGAAGGCAAAAGTATTTAATTATAATTAAGGGGACACAATTGAACAAGTGGGTAGGTTACAGGATTTTTCGAGTCATACACTATAAATATTTAAATGTAAATTGTATTGGTTACGACACAATATGAGCGATTTTCTGGTAAGTGAGTATGTGTAAAGTAAGTTTTGAAGTATAATAATGTCTGGGCGAATGTTTTTTGTCGTCGTTTTTGCTTCCACAATATGTCAAGCAAAAGGAGACATAAACTGAGCCGGTGTGTAATTGACGTAGCTCATAACAATGAGCAGTGTATCTGTAGGGAAATCTACGTGATATCGTAACATCAATACAATAATAACAAGAGAAATAAAACAAAATACTCCCCGGGTTCGATGGTTTCAAATCCACCCGTTGACAGCCGTTACACCGGTAGATATTTTTTTACCGGACGGAGATCTTGTGTCAATATACAATAAATAACACTGGGTACATCAGTTTACAATCACTATTGGTATTAATAACTGTATTTAACTATAATAGACATGATACATTAATTTTCTAAATTAATAAATTCCAGTCAGGCATATCAGTATTTTTCACAAAGCGACGGTCATGTGTCATCAGACCTCCGCAACGTTATCTTTGGGCCACACCGATATTCGAAGGATATAATAATAATAATTTACACTTTATTGTACACCAGAAAAATACAGAAACAAAACACATTTGAAAATTAAAACATACAATTGGTGGCCTTATTGCTATCTGCAATCTCTTCCAGGCAACCTTAGGATGGACATAACTGAACTGAACTAGAGAGTGAGGGTAGAGCTTGGTGCACATAATTATTATACTAAATAATATTTCTAAATAACTATAAATATATAGATGTATATATAATATATATAGATATAGATAAGAATAAATATATAAATAAATATTATATAAATATTAAGATATACATATAAGCAACAAACGACATAAAAGTTTACCATACAGAAGAAGAAGAAGTGACAGAGCTACAAAGATAGATAATGTTCCTTCACAAGCCTTTTAAACACAGGAAGCGATTGAGCACGCCTGATAGGAACTGGCAATGCATTCCACAAACGAGCAGCCTGATTTGTAAAAGATTTGTCAAAAAACGTTGTGGAATGCATTGGCATCTTAAGTTTCAGGTTATCCGATGACCGCAGAAATAAATTGTGAGTGTCGCCTAAGAACTCAAAACGATTCTTTAGGTAAAAAGGTGTAGATGGAAGGAAAAGTACATTGTATAAAAGTGAAAGAATATGAGCATTCCGGCGAAAGCGGATAGGTAACCACTTGAGCTTAACACGAAATTCGGAAACGTGGTCATATTTGCGTAAACCAAAAATGAACCTTATACAAAAGTTTTGAAGGCGCTCAAGTTTATCAAGTTGGTCTTCAGTGAGATCAAGATAGCTGACGTCAGCATAATCAAGGATGGGAAGAAGGAGTGATTGAGCGAGCGCAACTTTCGTCGCAGTCGGCAGGAAGTTGCGTAGTCTTTTCAATCCCGCAGCAGATGCAAACAATTTGCGGCTCACTTCCTGTAGCTGAGCAGACCAAGAAAGATTTTTGTCTATAAATATCCCCAAGTTCTTAACTTTATCCATGAAAGGTACTACAATATTATCAAAAGAAACTTGGGGGAGTGCTGACCAGTCAACCCTAGAGATGGTTCTAGAGCTGCCAACTACTATGACCTGCGTCTTCGTGGGATTAACAGTAAGTCCATGCCTCTTACTCCAGTCACAAATTAAAGCCAGATCTTGATTCACCGTGTGGACAGCGTGAGACAGATTCCCAAGGGGAGCTCTGCAATAAATCTGCAAATCATCTGCATAAAGATGATAGGAAGAAAGTAATCGTTCGGAAATAGAGTTTATAAAAACTGCGAAGAGTAGAGGAGATCGAACGCCACCCTGTGGTACACCGGCAGAAGTACTGCTCCAAGAAGATAAAGTTTCTTCGATGCAGATACGTTGCCGACGACCAAACAGGTAACTATGAAACCAGTCAATCGCCGATGGAGATATGTTAAGAGAGCGTAGTATGCCAAGCAAAATATCGAAATCGACGGTATTAAAGGCGTTACTAAAGTCTAGTAGATATACTGGTTTGCAAGCTCAAAAGGCTTCTAACTCATCAGCTTCCTGCCATAGTCCCAATTTATTTGTGGTCGGCACAGCCTGTCCTTTTCTTCCATTCATCCCTGTTAGTCGTCATCTCATCATTCAATCCCTTTTCCATCATATCTACCTTCACACAATCCATCCATCTTTTCTTTAGTCTCCCTTTACCCCTCCATCCTTCCACATTCATACTCATAACTCTTTTGGTTACATGCGTTTCATCCCTCCTCATCAAGTGTCCATACCTAGACAAACGATTCCCTTTTAACTTTTCTGTCACTGGCGCTTCCTCTAATAAAAAAATCTGACTATTATTATCAATTTTCATAGAAGTTCTTATGTCAGCTGGAACCAACGGCTTTACGTGCACTGTACGTCGACGCGTCCAGAATGGTCACCCATCCACAGACTGACTACGCCAGACGTAGCTTAACCTTGCAGATGTCTTAATCAGCTCAGTTGTAACTTAGTCACGAGCCTCTCCTGCTATAGGTACTTCCGTAATAAGTGCACTATATTAATATAAGCTTCTAAAATTAAATAGTCACAGTATATAGAAATAATAAATTAATACTCATCATTATGGAATGGACCCAACGAATTTGGACACAACAAAAATTAATGCACATTTAAGTTTATAATTACTATAACTGACGACTCGTGGTCGCTAAGCTATTTCGTCCAGACATAAGTTCTAATTATACCTAACATGGAAACCTGGCCACATTCAGTCAGTCAATAATTACATCAAACATACATACATATACCGCAGTGGAGCGTATTGCCATGGCCACAGTGCAAATAATCACAGTTAACTATCGTCCTGCGCCGGCATTTCTCTAGAGGAATAACAAAATAGGATGAAATAAAAATATTTTAAAGGTTAAGCAGCACCAAAACAAAACCAAACGTGCTATTATTAAAATTCATGTCACGAATTCATTGTTATGTTCGCCTAACATTAAATCCGCCTATTTTAACCTCTGAGAAAACGCCTACTCTAGCAGACTGTATTGAGTCAGACTGTGGCACGATGTTTCATTAGCAATCATTTATTTATTCTCGATTTCACTCACTGTCCGCCAATCAACGTTACTTTCCCACCGACGGATGTCTCTCAAGTCGTACGTTACCCCAGTTGTAGATACACTAATGAACTATTACACCAATGTATTAAAACTCTTAACACTAAAAAATAAAGGTTGTTTTCCCATGCAGGTATTTTGTAGTTTTGTGCAGGGTTGTCGCGGAACGTTCGTTTCATTAATACGTCGTCGGTAATACGCGGCGGCAATTAACGCGTTGGCGCGACATCAGCCGCTAATTCCCGCGGCGCCCACGCGGTCTGCCGAGCGGCACCGCGCCAGTGCGCACAAAGCCTTATTAATCACACGCTCAAATACACTGCATGTCATACACTATTTAGTGTAGACACCATGTTTATTGAAAAACATGTTAATTTACGTGATAATAGATAAGTTTGAAAGTAAAACCGTTCCGGACACCGCGGCCGCAATTAACAGCGGGAGACTGTATCAATAATTATTTGATTTAACAGTTATATGTCAACAAATCCGTAACATAACACACCATCGCGTCTGTATTCCCCGAAGGGTTACGCAGAGGTGTACTAATGTACACCCACACTTCACCTGTATGTTTAGGTCCTATGTACCTAATAGGTGGCACAAATCCAGACTTTGAGCTGCTACTGAGAATTTCATAGAAAAACACAAAAACACTGCTCGACCTGGGGATCGAACCCAAGACCTCTAGCATAGCAGTCGCGGTTAGGACCACTACACTAATGAGGCAGTCTTTAATGCCATGGATTTACATCCCCATATACTTACTTAATCAGTTACTCTAGATGAACCGTACATAAAACAAAATTAACTTTCTTAAAATTGTATCTGATGTGCTGTTTATGATGTAGATACAAAAAAAAACATGCTATAAGTTATAATACAGATTGCACTGTACTGTAATCACAATACCATCAATGGCTATAGAGCAACAAATGTTTTTGGAAACCTTCAGTGACCAGGAAAATTAATTGGCTGCGCATAATTTAAAACCTTTCTCTAAATGTAAAACTTGTGTGACCATGTATTGTATAGCAAACACAATATCAGTGTAAGTGTATCAAACTATCAACAGCGCATATAAGTGACGCGCCGGAGCGTGGTTCCGCGAAGGTCCGCAATTATCAACAGAATGGCAAACAAACAAACAGACGTGCTTCCCGTCACACAAATTGCGGGAATGTTAATGTTACTGTGACGATCAATGTGTCATAGTGTATGGCAGTTAATACATTGTTCTGGTACTCCGCTTTCCCTGGGGCCACGCGTATTAAGAACGTTGATATTAAACGCCTTTGCAGTAATTACGTCGGTTC